>OENT01000141.1:0-19590 GCA_900239685.1 Rotaria macrura
TTTATTTTTAAAAAATAAAGATAAATTAATCATTTATCTTTAAAAAGTAAAGTAATAGTAAATGACCACCCCTAATACATGATACCAAGTTGAAGTCGGTCTATTCACTTCAAATTTAAGGATATTGTGTAAGATTCTTCTTATCCATATAGAATAGGTTGAATGAATGAGATGAAAAAACAACCGTTACATCTGAATTGATGAATAGAATTCAGGGTAATGTGAAATCATGCGGCTGCTCCCTAGGCCATCGCCATCATAGAGGAGGGTAAACCAGTGAACGTAATCCCCATAAGGTTCTATATCAAGCAATTGAGGTTTTTTATAAACTTAACTGAAATTAAGGAGGATTAGTAAACTTTTCTAGATTTGGGTTAGAGAAAAAACAAAATAAAAACCTAAAACTTTGTTGAACAGAAGCAAAAACTGTCACGAGATTTAGTGACTATTCTCCTTCTTCAAATACTAGAAGGAGTTTTCTTTTCTTGTTATTACTGTAAAAGATATACTCATTTGAGTATCGTTCGATATCGAAAAATAGAAAATTTATATTGATTTTATTATTTCAAATCGCTATTTATGTCATATACACTGACTGAGTTTTGCAGTTATCTAAATTAGTTTTGATTAAAAATTTTATCAGTGCTAACCCTGCCGGATTTAAATTTGAAATACGATGTAGAATTTGGCTCTAATCAGCAGTTCAGGCAGAGAATTATGGAACTGGTCTCATTGGAAAATACTGGGAATCGACGGAACATGGATTCAGTATTTCTGCAGTCATCTTTTTATTTTTCCCAGTTGATTTCAGTCAATTCCTGTACTTTCTGTCATATTTCATCGATTTCCTTTGTTTTTGCGGAGGATACAGTGATCTAAACGATCGACTTGTATGCCACTTGTTTTATGTGATTCGTACTGAGGCACCTTTTCTTCATCGCAATCACTCTATTCAATGGATCCGCGGCAAAGAAATACACTATATATATATATATGTATATATATACTGAAATTAGAGTTTTGGGATACATGGCCATCGAGAGGTTCTAAACGTCGTCTATCACAATTTGTGATGTTTTTTTGCAAGCCTTTTACCACGGTCTGCCATTAGAGAAGGGTATCAGTCTCGTTCCATATGGAGTCTTCGAAGCGTAACAATTTTAATTCTCTATATTTAAACACTCCGATTTAATCGCAGTTGTCAAAGTGATGATCTTCGAAGAATGACCAGCTGCATGATCAAAATAAGATCATTTACAAAAAAAATAGAAGTAGCTGCGAACGTTTTACAATGACATAAATTGTGTTTTTATTGAACTGGGCGTGGCTTGGACTGCCCTTATGTGTTTTTTCGTAACAGACGATATCGTATCATGGAAAATGTTGCGTGCAAGTTATTTTGATTGGAGTTCATCAATTTTATATAAAAAACTAGTTGATTTCTATAAGGATAAACTGCGAAAACTATGGTTCCCTCGAAATTGAAAATCGATGTCATGAATGTTAATAACCTGGGCTCTTTTGCCGATTGTTATCTTTGCAATTCTGTTTACTTCATCTTGACAGAATTAAAAAAACATTGTTTTAAATGATTTGATTTTGAAGATCATTCGTTCATCCATTGTACCACTCATATATGTATACATGTTTCATAGACTATATTAGAACTATCAATATTCAATTGCCAAATCCGAAATAGTAGGATGGTGAAAACAGTTTTGTCATCGATTTCCTAATCGTTTAAAAAAATAGTCCTTATCTTTTTCAATAATATTTTATTGATACCTCAAAGGAAAAAAGTCAGAGTTGGATTCAAAATAAATCTTGAAACATGCTAAAACGTTATCGTTTAATGAAAAATAGAACTTTGATGGTGACTACTAGTAAGTTCTATAGTTTTACTCAACATTCAATTTCATGTGAAGAATGTAGCTAGTTTTAACCTTAGGATCATAATCTGTATGAAACTTATAAGATTTTCAATAGGCTTCAACTTAACCGATTTCATATTATTTAAAAGAACACATTCAATATGTACCTTGTCTCGCGTCGAAAAAATGTATTAGTCGATAAGAGCAACACAATGACATTCATTGACATTATATTTTTATGATCCTTTGTATTCTTGATTCTCGGTCACGTTTTATTTTATCGTCTCGTCTATTGTAGATGACACTTATTTTAGTTAAAGCAACACATAAGGGACTGAAATAAAAATAAAACAAGACATTCTCTTCATACCAACTCAATAGTGCATAAACGATGAATGTAAGTGTCTTTTTTCACAACAGATTTCGTTAAATTTCTCTTAACAAGAACTGGTACTGTTTGATTTTTTTTCTCCTTCTAATGCCAATCTTCTTGATGAATAGGACACAGAAAGACATACGAGGCCAAGGACTCTTTTCAAGGATAAGTTCTACGTAAGTGTCTGAAAAGTGAAGCACTAGTTAAACTTTGTTAGGCGATATGCATTTTTTTCTAATTTTGAAATGATCAACGATGAACATGACTTGTAAATGGTGACACAAAAAGAGAATATCCTGTGAATAAAAATCGTTCTATTGAATAAAAATCAATATTTTAGTTATGATTAATTTTAGGTTAGAATAGTTGAAAGCGATGATGAAAAGAAATCATAACCATGAGTTTCGTTATAGGTGCTCGTTGTCCATAAATTCATTGTCATCGATCGATATGGTTACAAGCATATTTGCTCTGTAAGTTGTGATGCATCATATTTTTTTTCTTTCTTTTTGCTTGTTCTCTGTTGCGTAGGAAATAAAGGAAAGGGGAAAGGGGTAAACTTGCGATGACTCACCTCACGAGTCAATTGTTAGAGATTACGTCACTTAAGCTACAGAATGAAACAAAAAGAAAAACGAAGGAGTAAAAGAAAGCACCAGATAAAACATCAGTCATATATAAAAATCTGTTACGTTGAATATTTCTTTCATATTTTTGCAATTCTTAGAATGAATAATATCAATTTTATCAATGATTTGATTACTAATCAACGTAAAAAGTTAACAGATATAATATTTGCAAATCAACAACCAAAAAATAGATCATATCGATTAGCAAATAGTGATTTAAATCATCAGCAGCTGACGAATTCTACAGTAAGAATTCGTCGATAAAGATTTCATGTCAGTTTTATTAATTTAAATTTATTTTTGATGTAGACCAATCTTGTCAATACAAAATCATCACCAACAGCATCTTTGTCACTTGCAATATGCGATCGTCGACAAACAGATGAGACCAATGCCGAAAAACTTTTTACAAGTATAATATTATTTTGTCGACAGGTAATTGATCTGTTGTATTTTGTTCTTTATCTTTTATGCTTTTAATGAGTATTTTTAGGCGAATACAAATTTTGTCGATGATCAATTTGCACCAATACCTCGTTCTCTTGGTCAAATAGATTCACTGCATAATCATCCGTTACAATGGTTGCGCATTTCTCAAATATCTCCATCGTCTCCATCGGATCTTTGTTTAACGTGGTCAGTTTATTCATCACCAAAACCAAGTGATATTCAACAGGGTGCTCTAGGTGATTGTTGGCTTATGGCTGCATTAGCTTTAATAACTGAACGACCACAAATGCTTGAACATATTCTCTTAACTAAAGATACTAATGCACAAGGTGTCTATCTCGTACGTATATGTCACAATGGTTTATGGGAAACAGTCATCGTTGATGATTGTTTTCCTTGTACGCAATATAATCAACTTGCATTCACACAAGCAAATCGTCGTCAATTATATGTACCAATAATTGAAAAAGCATGTGCTAAATTATTTGGTTCCTATGCTGATTTAATCAGTGGACAAACTGAAGAAGGTCTTCAACTATTGACTGGTGCACCATGTGATCATATAGGACTTAATCCCTCAAATAATGCAGTAGATAATGATATTGTTTGGGCGAAACTTTTATCAGCTTGTGAATCTCAGTAAATGATTTCATTTCTTAGATTTTTATTTTATTCTTTTTATGTTTCTAGTCTATTGATCGGTGCATCAACCGGTCGTAGTGATATTAGTATTGAAGAATACAATCGAAATCGTATTCCGAGCAATCATGCTTTTTCTGTACTAGCAGCAAATTCAATACCAAATATGGCTATGCAGTTTGTATTAGTTCGAGATCCACATGCTCGTTCAACTTATACAGATGAATTTATGACACCGACCATATTCAGTTTATTAAAAAGTCTTAGCGGACAGAATGCATCTTCAGGTGCTTTTTGGATATCTTGGCCGAAATTTCTTCGATTATTTAATTCTATAACAATATCTTCATACGCCAATGATTATTATGATATACGTGAAGTGAACCATTTTACACGATCATCGACAAGTTCAGTTCCAACGTTTCATTTTCATTTATCGAAGTACGTGTATTTTTCGAATCATGTTTGTTCCTATTATTATTATCTGGTTTTGCTATATATAGAACATCACTAGTCAATATTAGTTTGATATATCATCGTCAAAATCGTCGCATAAGAAATTATCATACACAATCATTCGTGCTATGTAATGTTGAAGGTGGACCATCTAAAGATGTTGGAACGCATCAAGCTATATTATGTACAAATCGTGGTGCATTCACTCATTGGATCGGTTCATTATCACCTGGTGTCTATGTTCTTATACCATTTTCAACAAGTTTTTGGAATGATGATAAGAAATCTAACAGAAATTACACTCTAGTCATACATTCAAAAGTTCAAATAAATGTTCAAGTTACTCCTGAACCATCAACACTTTTGGCTGATTGTTTAATTGCGAGTTTATTAAGAAATAATGTACAACCACAAAAGGTTTGTTGTTATAACAATATCAAGATTTCAAATTGTGTTTCTTATTTTACTGAAAAT
Organism: Rotaria macrura; assembly: GCA_900239685.1. Taxonomy (NCBI): domain Eukaryota; kingdom Metazoa; phylum Rotifera; class Eurotatoria; order Philodinida; family Philodinidae; genus Rotaria; species Rotaria macrura. The sequence goes on from OENT01000141.1 coordinate 4,896, forward strand.
TTCTTCTTCTAGGGAAAAGATTCTAATTACTATGTAACAACAAAAGAACATGAGTTTATCATATTTATTGCTGAAAATCCATCAGTAACTGATTTTTTAAATCTTGAAGTCGATTTAAATGATAGCAGATATATTCGTAATTCACGTAAATCATTATCTACATATGATTGTATTCCACCGCGTCATCGACAAATTAGTTTTCTTATTGAATGGACTAATGAATGTGGACAACACGCTAAATTAGACTATTTATATAGATCACAACATGTTAAAAAATCAAATCCTTCAATACCAGAAATATATAGTGCACAAAATGATTTTCATTCTTTCAGACCTTTTTAAATCTATTTTTATGACAACAATTATTCATTTTTTTTCTATTGTAGTTGTCTTTAAATTCTCATTTTGATGTTTTGTCTCATATTTTTTCATGCGCAATATATCTTTGACATCTTCAGCTAAATCAAACCAGTTCGAATCATCGCTGATTGTAGATAAACGATCCATGTTTGATAATTGCACATTGTCATCGTCTGATTGATCACTATCACTATCCATAACAGCAAAACGACCTAGAAAAAATGGAATATTTTCAAGGTTCTATTGAATATGTGATTGATTTTTATTCTATAGAGATATGAATATTAGAGAAGTGATGAACAATATCTAACACAGTATCACGTTTCTCCTTTACGAATAGATTCTCTGCTAAGTGAAATACTGAACATGCGGAATATGATTTGGAAACGAAAGGATGATTCTCGTTTACTCCTAAAATTATTTTCTATGAAATTTTTTATATCGATTGAGACTTTATTGTACAGTTTCGTTCTAACTTTCAAGCAGTTAGAGACATTTTGTAGAAAATATTTCTTTTAACATGAACGTTTGTGGCTCTGTCGTAATATGAAAATTCTTAGATACTGAGAAAAATATAAAACGTAGTAGATGGAAATATAACAATCGAGTAAAAATCAATTCTTTTCAAGTTCTATTGAAATTCAAAAGTTTCATTCGTATATGACGATATTTCGGTTGCTTGTTTTCTGTATCTTGCCGTGTGACCAGTTTAAGAAATTCAACTACATAGAATGAAACAGCTAAACAATAAAAAAATAGGTGCGGAACTTTGACATTGTGATTTTCTAATTAATTATTCGTGAGAAAAATGATACTTTGATTCTATACAGATGAAGAACTTTCAGATCGACAGACCGGTCTATTTGATAGAAATGGAATTTTCTTGATCAAATAATGAAATTGCAAATGTTTGCTTCGATATGACAATACAATAGATATGGATAACTTTGTGTAGTTCGGATCGTATACGATCGTTTTGAATCAATAAGTTGTGTTCATTTTCATAGAGAATTAGAATTCCTTGCAACCATAACAATGATATTTCTCTATGATAAAATATTCTTTTTATGCTAATTAGTAATTGTGATGCTAAACAAAAAGAGTCACACTTGAATAACATGTCAATAAATCTTACACGAAGTTGTTTACTATGTAACGTATATGTTAAACTTTCTAATGGAACTTCACTGGAGATAAAAGTCAATCGAAAAGTAACGATTGTCTTTGTCATATCACTAATAATCTATTCTATTCCTCTAATAAAAAAAAAGAAGTATGCTAACCTGCTAATTGGCGTTCAAATGTTTGTAAGCGCTTTTTACTATGATGTGTTTTAATATGATAGTAGAATACAGGTAGCAACGCATAAGGTATACTGAATGGTTGCATAATCTCTAAACGATTATTTTCTGCAATACTATTAATTAAGGTTTGTTGATTAATTTTATATTTTTTGTAATTAGGTAAATAATTTTCAGGTAATAGTAAATGAATATTATCTTGATAAGCAATAATTAATTCACCATTGGATGGTAGAAATGCAATTGCACCAAGTGATTTATCAAGATTGATTTCTCTTACTAAACTATTTGTATTATCCCATATTTTTATACTACCTTCAGTATCGGACGAAGCGAATAATTTTAATTTCAGTGTTGTAGATATAGCTATGTATAATTCCGATAGCTAGTTTGAAAATGTGTTAAAAATTTCAATACCTTGTATTGAACCGTGATGATGACTTCCCTTCGTTGGATGTTCAACAATGCCCCATTGATCCTGAACACTTGTTTGAATAGAAATATTTAGTAATTGCCAAATATGTAAATGTTTTTGATCAGAATAATTCGAAACAATGAAATTATCAATCATGGATAAGAATTTTATCGATTGAAATGAAATATTTTTTTCTTGTTCAATTGTTAATATACGAATCAATTCAATGTATTCATCAGACTGATTCATAGTTAAAGTCCATAGATGTATAACACGATCTATGCTTGATGATAGAAGAATTTCACAATTTGTAAATACTAGATTCGATGTGTCCATACTAGTTTGTGATGTCTCGAGACATACGATAGAATTTTGATGTGCCAGTATAGGTTTCATAATTAATGAATTACCTAACACGTAAAGAAATTTTTAAACAAGAAAACTCATCACAATAAGTAACCTTGAAAAAGAGATATATAACCATTTGCATGACCGAAAAAGACAATGTTTTTATCAAAAGATTTTTCTATTCCATTTTGTGTAGCATTAATATTCAACAGTTTGGTACGCCTTGGATTCATTAATGTTATACATGTGATAGCGTATCGTTGTGATTTAGTTTGAATTTTATATTCTGCAACACATGGATTACTATCTGCACTATAGAGAACTACTTCACCATCGAATTGAAGCGAATAGATACTTGATCTAAATAGCATACGATTAAGATTCATGTATTGATCTGTTTCTTTGGAGAAAAGATAAATAACCATGCCGGTGCGTGTCTCATCCCAACGGCACGCTATTAAAATTATCGCCGATGACTCGCTCAGATAGTATTAACAATCTACTAGTACTGTGAATATTGATAGTGATTCTACTAGAAAATCATAATGATATATTAAGTGAATGAGTGACTAAAGCAACAAACTGGGATGTGAAAACTTCTCCTGATGTTGAAATACATTGCGAACAAGATTCAGTTCGTTAGATTTATATGTGTGCAAGAAAGCGATGAAAATGATTCTCATGCTCTTTAATAACATCAGTCGATTATTTGCATCAATTTTTCCTTATCTAGTTTTTAAACCCATGCTTTTGTAAATTGTTAAACTTCCTTGTCTGGTGCGTATGCCAAACTTCCCGTGTTTTAAATATGTCAACATAGAATATCATAAAAAATTTTAAACTATAGTTTTTATCAATAACTTTACTCATGCCATATGTTTGATGTCGAGCATCGATTTTCTACGTGACTGAAGATAAATTATAGCATTTAATTACAAAGATAAAACAAATAACGCATTAGTATATCATGAATGAATAACTAGTCATAAACAAAAGCGCTTTTGATTTATTTGCTGTTCATCGGGAATCGCTCGATGAATATCATCTCAAGATACAAAACGATATAAAATTTGAAGAGGTATCTTCATGGTAGTTACGTAAGTAACACAAAGATAAATTTAAGTCCAAATACATATCGTAGTGGAATAAAGATTCTCTCAATATAGTATACTTAAAAGATGGCTCATCGTAAACAAAATCATCAGTTTTAAGCCATTGAGAGGTATTATTTTATTATTTCTCTGTCGCTTGATTGTAAATGAAAAGTTAGTTTTCTTCAAAATTCCATTAATCACCAGCTCCATCTTTACAAAATTAATCTAAAAGAAATGGATAACTATAGGGATACTAATATTTATGGCAAGATAGTAAACAAACTATTGATTGTATTAAAAGAAGTTAACGCGTGTTAATAGTGTCAACCATCAAAATTAATGCTTTTTTATAAACACGTGCCTCTACACAATGAAGTATCATTTATCGAAAAATCAATGTAAAAATTTTCTAATACAGTCAATCATTCTCAAATTCGATTCTATAATTATCAATAGTAGAAAACATTGAAATATTTAAAAAAACCTCAACAAAAATATTGAAGCGAAATTTTGCTTAGAATAGACATTCGTCTTAAAGAATCTCAATGTTTTTTACCTGCTAATATCATGCAATATTTGTTTAATCGGCTTTTTGGCTATGTTTGTTACATGAGTCAAGCAACATCCACTAATAGGTGATATAATTAAGCTTGAATTATCCTCTGCCAATGCTGTTATACGTGTAATTCGTTGTGTATCGGTAAATAATTTCAATGATTTAATTTTAGCTTTTGTAATTGAAAATAACGTTGTATGTAAATTTAATTTAAATAGAACAATATGTTTTAATGCTCGATAATAAAATATGTTTTCGTTTATAGCATTGATTTGAAGTATTTCTTCGTTTGCATTGAATTGATAAATATGTTGAAGAGTTTCTAATATTAAAACAGATGTACTATTTCAATGTTTAATTTTACCTTTAAATCTATACAAACCTAAATTCCAAACATTAATCATACGATCGATGGATGATGAAAGAAGTAAAATTTGATCCGTACTATTTTCTAAGTCAGTTATCATTTGCCAATGATGATTAGAACGACGGATCTGTTCCATTTGATGAATTCGATAAATTAATATGACACCATCCATAAAAGCAAAGACAACATAATCAAATTTTGGAATATAATGACAACGAATAAAATCATATCGATATGGATTACAAAATTTCGTGAGTAAATTTTCATTCGGCGCATATTGCCATAGAACAAAGTATCTATTTGATAAAAGACCAACAGCTCGATATGTTTTCACTTGACATATATGCATTATGGGTTCCATCGATTGAAATGGTAAATTAGCAAGTTCAGAAATAAATAATGGTTGAGAAGTAAATTGAAGTGGTTGAGTATTGTATAATAGAACACGACCGACACAACCTTAATTATATCGTAGAACATATTTTATTGAAACGTATTTTAGCAGAAAACAGAAATTCTCGTTTGCCCAATTTCGTTTGCGTTTTTCGTTTCTCATAATTTTGAATCGACGAAATCAAATTATCGAATTGTTAGAAATGATCGTATGTCTTTTTTTCTTTCTGAGTTTGTGCATCTTGCTTAGATTTTCAACACATTCACTAGATCCATTGGTAGCAACCAAATGAAACAAAAAACTAAAAATTCAATAATCAAGAGAAATCTACGAAAATGATTGTTATTTCCCTATGAACTTTCGTCGATACTTATTCATTGGAATTTATTATCGAAAGATTCAGTCAAGAACAAGAGAAACTCGATTTTCGGTGATGAGAAGACATTGATTGACAAATCTTAATTTTTCTTACCAACAAAAAGTATAGTAGATTCATGAATGTAAAGAATGCTACAAATCGAACCGATTATTTCTTGTTTAGATAGAAAAACACCTTTACGTGATGCATCACCAATGATCATCATTAATGATTTTTCTTTTGCTAAATTGATAAAACCGAGAATTAAACGAAGAATTGGTATACAGATCATAAAATTAAATTGAAAAGGACAATCGAATTCAATAGATTGAATTTCTTTTAATGATGATTTCTTATCGATTGCATATACTACAAGTTTATTAGCATTTCTTAAAGATGAATTAATGTTTAAATTTACACTAGGTTTAGATGTGTGACATGTTTTTTCATTTGCTTTATCTGAAACAAAATATTACCATTCATTTATTTTTCTTTCGAACATATCCATATACTGAGTAGTTGAAGTTGACCTAGATTTGAATAATCTTTTATGTTGACTTGCGGCGTATTCATGTCAATAACATTACACATCATAATATATCCTTGTTCAACGTCATAAAAATCAACACATTGATACCGTTGCGCAGAGTCAAGTGACCATTGTTGAGCGATTGAAAGACCGAATGTAATCTTTCGTTCTTGTATATTATCTTTATGTTCGAATACTTTTTTCAAATAATCGAATTCATTCGGAACTTGACTGTGATCAATGATCGTTCTTTTCGATGGTTCGATCATCATCGATGTAGTCAATGCATTTTCATGTGAATCAAGTGCTTTATTTTGAAGCTAATTCAAACAGAATAAAAAGAATTCATACCATGTCAATAGGTGTTTAGTCATACATTATATAAATGAACAGCAATAAGAATCCGTGCACGCTGCCACAGTTCGATGGGTGATCGAATTACATCAGCTGTATGATCACTCGGTCGAATCGAAGAACTGTATCGATTGCGTCGTACTGTTTCATCATCGAATTCATCTGCAAAATCATTGAATAATTCTTCTTCTAATTCACGATCAAGATTGGCAAAACCACCAGGTATGTATTCATCTTCGGCAAGCTTGAAAAACATAAATATAGACTACATGTCATTCGTAAAGTTTTCCATTGTACAATAATATCCCAATGACAAAATAAACAAAGACTATAGAACAATGCTATTGATTAGCTTTTATGAATTTATATAACTAGAAAATACTTCATTGTAAACTATATGTTAAGATCTGTCAACATGGTGTCTATTTAACAGTTAGTAATCACTAGTACATTTATCAAATGCTCCTCTAGTAGAAGATGAATTTGATTTTACTTACGAGATTATCTAAATCTTGTGTGATAAGGCTCGTTGGACCCGAATAGACATCTGTATCTAATGGATGTTGAGTACTTGGTAATACTGTTTCTGGTTCATTATTTACACGTGAATCATGATTGGATAGTAGAAAATTGACGTATGATGCACGAATAGGTCGATTCGAAATGGATGGAATAGTTGTTTTTTCATCACCGAATGTGACTGTTCGACGTGTGTATTGTTCGGATGATAAAAGATTGATAATTTCATTAGATATGGGCTCTGTGCTCATGTCTGTAATCATATAAATAAAATTTTACTTAAGTATGATGATGAGAAGCAGTTCGGTAATTGTTACTCTAGTTTTTTAATTCTATTTATATGTATTTGCCAAGAATAATAATTGACGTATCGTCAGATTAGTGATGAAGTACAATATTCTTCGGCGCGAACATACGAAAGAAAGAAAATATTTTTTATTATCACTGCTGACTGGCGATCAAATTGTGTTGTATGACTCATCTCATTATCCCTTCTTTAGTGCAAAGAATGAGATTGATTATGAATTACACAGATATTGTCAAGAAGCACTAGGTGACATTTGTACTTTATTGCACTCTGAGGTACAATTTTAAAACTGCTTATAAAAAGTAGCGATGGCAAAGAAATCAGCAATTCTGTTTTTTCCTTTCCATTGTTCAACATAAGAATGATGCTTCGAATGAATTAAAAGATTGACTATAGAAGAATTCTTGTACAGGATTAGAAGAAGATTTAGTTGAATGCTTTGTTTCAATGGATAACTTTATTCTCTCGAGTATTGACAACCTTTTATATTCACAGTTGTCTTGACTTCCTTTAAAACAAGTAGTAATCATCAAGTTAAAAATGAATTGATCCTCTAGGAGTACCTTATGTATAGGAATGTTATTATTTTCGTCCATTTAAATCAAAACTTTTTCAAAATTTATTTTTGGAGTCAGTAAACTTTTGTAAATGTAAATTGATCACTTCTACTGTTATATGAAAATTTAACTTGTCGATAATAGTGAAAACGTGTCTGAGAAGAGAACAAGAAACTCACACCGTATCAAGAATGAGCGAGTACGTATGCGATTTTAATTAGATACATATGACTTCATACTAAGTAGCATTGCAGGAATTTTCTCATGAAATTAGTCAACGTTTTTTTTTTCGTTTCATTTAAATTATTAATAGTCGCTAGAAATATTTAGCATATTTTACTCCTATACATTTCATACAAATAAAATTGAGAATAGAAGTATGCACAGCTCATTTATTGGTTGAAAATCAAAAGCAGTAAATCTTAATGGATCATCGTCCAAGTCACTTGCGATTTGATTATGAACGAGAGGCAAATCGTTTCAGTTGTTTAATTCATTCAAAAAAGAAACGTAACTGTTAGAATTCCAGTTCGCGAGTATTAAGAATAGAAGAGTCTGTGGAATAATACTGAACTTGACGCAAACTTCATGCTAATGAATATAGAAATTTCGTATTGCTTTTTTTGACCTTGATTATAAAAAAGAAAGAAATATATATATATAAACAAAAAACTATATCAATTATTCATATAGGATATTACTTTTTTTACACCCATACTCGAAAATAAATCCATATTACTCTACAGAATTACTTTTCAAATATTGTTGAGATCACCAAGTGCAATTGACAGAAACCAGAGGACGAATATAATTGCTCAATGATTAATGCTTGTTCATATGATTCATTATTAATTATTCCGTATTTTGAAATATAGATATTACAAATGAATGGTAAAAAATGAATGTCAACAGGAAATTCTTGAAAAATTTTCAGTTCCAACATTTCTAATTTTTATTGAATCTTTGGTTTGTTTTTCATAACTGTGGGGCATGATTTTGAGCTACGAGACTAAAGAACAATGAATTTTAAATTTCAATTGTCAATTTTTCGTGTGTCATAAACTTTGAAGAGAACCAGAGAAGTTTGATCGATTGATAGTTGAAACTCAAGAAAAAAAATAGAAATATGAAAGTTAGTGACAAAATTTGTATAAATAACTTGCGGCTCTCTCATTTTAATTGATAGTTGAAAACATGAGAATGAAATCATACTATAATTCTACAAGAAAAATGCTCTTTAATAATAAATTTGAGGTGAAAAAATTAACTTGAAGAATCGAACAATTTTTCTTAAATATTGTATCGTCACAATGAATCTCATTAAGTGTCTTGATCTCAAGTAAATCGGAAAAACAAGACATATGCTTCGATAGCCGAAATGATGTTGTTATGTATTAAAGAATGCAACAATTAAGAGCGTCGGATTTATCAGTATGAGTTTCTTAAAAAATGATTGTTCATTGTAACTACAATTAATGTTAGTTATCATTTATATTTCCGATATAAACAAGTCAATGTTCCACCAAACTTGAACATAATTAAGTTATATGAGTCGATTTTTTTATCGATATCAATCATTGATCATTTTGAAAGAAGATCACAAAAACAAGGCTAGGAAGAATATCAATGGTATTATTGAACATTGGATTTCAATTTAAGCGTTCAAAATATTTTCTTGTACTCAGTTCTCTTCAATCCAAAATTTCACTGTTAGCATAGCTACCATAAACGTATCGTTTTCTATTTACTCATTTACTTATTTCATCGTATGATACAACGTGGTTCTCTCTGTCGTTCATATATCCTACGTTGCATTTGGACAGTTACTTATTGAAGATAAGTACTGAAAGAATCTTCATTTAATGATTATTTTTTACTTTTTATTCTTTACATATGAAAAGCAACATCTTTTGTACTTTGTTGAACATAACTTCATCGTTACTTCTCGTTTTTTTGCCACGCCAATGTGGCAAAATCGGTAAACTATAGTAAATGAATAGCATTGCATTCTAATATTCACTTTTACAATGCAGAATTGAACGACCGTTATGATAGTGATGGTCAGTTTCAATCATACCGAATCGATTGTAGATTTTGAATGCTGAATATTGACTCATTCAAATATACAATATAATGTATGATGCACTGTGTTGAGCGAGGTCAAGGAACTTCTGTGCCTAACCTGAAAATTGAAAGATATCAATTATCAATTTTTATCTAGGTCTACAATCAGACAAATATTTCTAATGTAATTTACAGGTATCAATGAAATATTATCAACTATCAATTGTTCTAAGTATCTTTAAAAAATATTAAAAGAAATATAAAGAAACGAATCGAAGTTTGCTTGATAAATAATTGTGTGAATTGCACAACTGAATTGAATGATGAAAAAAATAATAATTATTGCTAGCAGTGAAATCAACGCAAAATTCAGTTAGTTTCGTATAGAAAATGTTTTCCTGTTGTTGTAAATTGAGATTGAATATCAGTGACCTTGAAAAGAATTCCTCAAGCATTTTTGTTATTGATCATTATAAATCAATTTAAGATTTGCTTCGATTCTCTTGTTATCCATCAGATGGACACTAGTTAAAATTGAAAAGAAGAGGAAATATGTGAAGACAAAAGTGGTCGAAATTAGAGTAGAAACAGGTAGCAAAACAATCTACGATTTTTAGCAATAAATCTTACGAATCAATTGAAGCGCAGAATATCATGGAAAAGAGAAGACTTTTAGGACGTGTGCTAGTCGTTAACCAAATGTTTCAATTTTCTTTGGGCCATTGGCAAGAATGCTTGTTCTCTTTCATGACGAGACAAAAAAAATTGCTAAAAACGTGTGCAGTGTAAAAATCCAAGTCCTATTGCCTGTAGATCATATACTAGTATTCCTATATCATTATACTATGAACTATTTCGAATGTTGATAGTTGATTATATTACACATAAGAAAAAAGTCGCAATATTAAAACACTTGATTATGTTGTAATTTGTTGCAATGGATTATTTGATCGTAAAGAGTGGAATCCCTGTTTTTTATTTTCAAATTGACGATAACTTAATATTAATATTTTCTAAAATTATCAAGCACTTTAAATGTTATAATACATGAATGATATCAACAAATTCAAAATGTAACAGAACTATCACATCTGTATCATGAGTATCGCATGAGATATTAGATGTTACAAAATACATAGTTTGCATCAACTATTAATGTAAAGAACCAACTGCTTGAGTCTATTCACTAATGCTCGAGAATCTTTTTCATCAAGTAGATTACTTAACATAAGAATATTTGCTGATCATTGTTCGGCACATAGTAAATTGATGAAATATGTAACAGGCGATTGTTTGTTGAACAAATTAAAAGAAAACTGAAATATCAGATGTATTAAATAAAACCAAGAAGATCGAAAGATGAAATGCAAGTGAATCCTTAATCGATGCTATAATGTTCATCTATACAACTTCATGTGGGTATTCTTACATATTACAAACCGTCGTTTATAAATTCATGAACTTACGTGTGTGTAGGACTGCTATCAATTTATAATTTTTCTTTGCATAGTTTACATGTCATTGAACTAAAGTATCTTGTTTTAGATATCAATCTTGGTCATCTTATTTACTATGTCTCTTGAGCTTTTAGTTTTTATTTTGCTTCCTTCTGTCGATTGGAGAACGACTATTCACTAATGACAATGTTTTTGTCTAATGAACGATATGTCTCTTATAGTAATGAGATTGACCGTATCAGATTAATTGGGAACGAAAAGAAGCCGGTCATTACTGTCATTGAATTACCTAACAGATGAGAATTACTATTCCTCCGACATATATATTTTTTTGACAAGAAATATGAGAAGAAACTAAATCAATATGCTTGAAGTTGCTAACTTCTAACATTTACTATCGAAGTAAATTCGAGTTCGTGTCGAATAATATACACCGCAACAAAATCGTTTTAACTCCATGTCTTACAAAACATCATATGTTCGATGTCTTGAAGTAAGTTTAAAACTATTTATGAAAGAGAAATTATAAATGATAAAATAAAATTTCTAAAGCATCGACTGACAACGTTACATGAAAATGTCGAAGATCACAAAACATTAAGTATGATCAATAATGAAATATCTCAAGAACAACTGAAACCGGAGGTTTAATGAGGAAACATAATATCGTTTACATTTTCAATTAAAAATCGAATTGGTGGTTTAACACGAGCACTCAAAGTCGTCCAGGTAAAATATGTATGGACAAAAGCAGTTGTTAGCGATGTGACTTCACAAAATTGAAGTACTTATATATCTAGACAGAGAACTATTTGATAGCTGACTTTTTCTATTCTCTACGCATGTTAAGTTGCTCTAGACACCCTAAAAAAACAGCCCTAACGATTGTTGTTTGTCAGAGTTATGACTAATTTTTCCTGAATATGTTTAAAATTTTAAATAAATTCACTTTATTTGGCGTTAGTGATGTGATGACTTTGTTAGCGACGTGATGCAGTAGGAATACACTATCGAAAATATATCCTCATAATCAAACAAAAAGTTTGGAAAAAAATTCACGTCGTACAAAACCTTGCTCAGAGTCTCAGGATTATGATGGCATAAAAGAATTTATTTCTACACTGGATTGCTTATTTATGAAGTCAGTTTATCGGAAGAAAAGTTTTTGGACTTCGATATAATTGAAAATTTTACCATAGATGTAGCTTGAACTCCAGAGTCTATTCTGAATTTTTCAAAATTTTTTATTATATCGTTTGAAATGTATTCACTAATTACTTTTTAATTAATTAATTAATTAATTCGTTTTTATTAAAATTCATGTGAAAGAACAAATAGTTTTAGATAAGGCTATGATAAGAGAAATTATTCAAGAAGAAAACCTTTGTGGAGAATAAGAGTTCAATGAAGGGTGTGTATATTCTGTTTTGGCTGATTTTGCCCAGTATATCAGACCAAACGAATGTTGCATTCGATATTCGATGGTTGATCTCAAGCAAGACAAATCATTTTTAATATGGAAAACGAGGTTTTCTCTCAGCATCGTTCTGTTTGAGGACAAACGTTGTTTATATGTATCGTCTTGTAAATTTATGATCATTAAAATGATTTCTATGGAACATGAGACAAAAAACTGTGAATATTCTAAAATCGAACGAATAAAAAAAAAACTTTTTGTTGTGTCTTCCAAGAATTGATGGATCAAAGTTAAATCACGATGGATCTAGAAAGTATCAAAATTATGAGAATGATTATAATTGTACAAATTAATTTTAAAATAGTTTATCTATATTAAGTAGGAATATAAAAATACTTTTATGGCAATAACTAGAATTTAACTCAATTTGACATATGTTCTATTCTTAATGGACATGAAGAAAACGTAGAAATTGATTGACATGAATACTTGCAACTAGAATAAAAATCATTTTTACGTATAAAATTTTCGCTTGATGTCATTTTTACGAGCGGTATCAAATAAAACTCTTAATGTTAGCTATTGAAAGAGAATATTCACTAAAATAAATGTGAAAACTTCGGACTTATGTCCGAGAGTTATGTGTACTTCAAAAAGTGAATGAGACAAATCAGTCATCCTAGAATGTGTGCACGGATGAAGTATCTTGGTAAGCTTTTTTGGGAAACTCCAAAACTACTGATCATCTCAGACATATCTAGGCAATTTTGTTTCTAGATGCAGTTTTTGTTTATTTCGAGACCTTTTTCTGGCGATGTTCTTTTAGAAAGCTCGATTTGGTTCAAAACTAATATCAGATTCGGAATCAGCGTTAAAAACTGAGTCACTTTACATAAGTTGTGGATAATTCTGAGAAAAAAGTTTTTTTTGAAAAAATCCCTGTACCACCCCTCAGGGATTGCTTGGTGAAAAATGACAATTTTTTCAATAACTCAGCCATTTCTCGACGGATCCTTCTCATCTTCGAACTTGACCTAGATATTGACGAGACAATTCTGTGCACAAAATTTCAACTCAATCGAATGTAATTGTGAAGAGTTATCGAATAAACGGACGGCCGGCCACACTGACCGATTTTAGTAGTGTACTCACTTTTTGAGTACACAAAAAACAGAATAGTAGTCAAGATTGTATTATATACTGTCGAAAAGTTTGTGATAGATAAAAATGAAGAAGAGGCAACTTTTCTTTTTCCAAATATTTTTTTAGTGAGTGTTTTTCTTCTTCTGAAAAGAAGCAGAACATAAATATTGTTCATATTCAATCTCGACATTGTCATCGTACGAATTCAGAATATCAAATTTATGTTGATTTGGAAGCTGATCAATTCTATGTTGAACAATTGATGAAAGAATTAAAACGGCTAGTGTCATGTGTCAATTTTGATTTCAGTATTCTATTTAAATCCAAAGAAAATGGTAATACTGAAACGAAAATTACAAACTCATGAATGACACAGTTAAAAATGAAAATGATAATTTCAATCTTTCACTGTTAGCACCTCTTTTTAATCATAGTGAACAAGCAATAAAACATCGAAGTGAGTAATATGACAAGGAATATAGAAAACTAATTAAAATATAACAAAAAAAATGACAAGAGGCATGCATCAGCTGCAAAAGGAGAGTCAGTTCTACTGGAAGTACATGCGACATATCCATTTTCTTCACATTAAAACTACATACTTGAAATCTCCGTCGTTCAAGTACTATTTCTTAAATTGTAAAACTAATTTTTCAAAAAAAAACAAAAATTACGAAGAGATTTCCTTCGGTTACTTGTGCCGATTATTAAGATACAATTAAAAACGAACAAGACACGTAAAATGATTAATTGAAACTTAGAAATAATGAATATTCTATGAGTTAGATTTAAAGACAACACAAGAGACATGATCGATGTACTTAGATATGAAACGGCTGTGACATTGTGCTTATTCGTTTCGTTTTCTCATAAAAAGTAATCACGCAGTAGATGTATGGAAGATATGTGATCAACTGTATGCTTTATATTTATTTTTTATTCTTATTAAACATGAGAATCGATTAAACAACTTGTGATCGAAGATTGATATTGAAATTTTCGCTTTTCCAAAGTACTTGAGGGTTACTCATAGGCTACAGGTTTTCTTGGCCTATATAAAGAGAACATTGATATTACGGACAAGAAGCACACGTTGTCATTCGTCTAATACGATATCGTCGTTAGTTTACTAGCATATCTGCATCATGTTTCATG
>OENT01000141.1:19846-79827 GCA_900239685.1 Rotaria macrura
GTAGATGTATGGAAGATATGTGATCAACTGTATGCTTTATATTTATTTTTTATTCTTATTAAACATGAGAATCGATTAAACAACTTGTGATCGAAGATTGATATTGAAATTTTCGCTTTTCCAAAGTACTTGAGGGTTACTCATAGGCTACAGGTTTTCTTGGCCTATATAAAGAGAACATTGATATTACGGACAAGAAGCACACGTTGTCATTCGTCTAATACGATATCGTCGTTAGTTTACTAGCATATCTGCATCATGTTTCATGAAAATTATTCATCGAATTCATGGCAATCATTATCATCATCATTTGATTTGAAAACTGCTGCTGATCATCATTTATATATTGCATCGAATAATCGTTCATCATCATCATCATCAGTTATCTGCTATGATAATGTACTATGCTACTTATCAAATGTTATTGAATATGGATCCATCGATGAAATCGATTCAAATCTAAAACGTTATTTTACATACGATGATTTAGAACAAGCATCTGTCAATCTACAAAATTCTCTTCATTATTCGTTAACAATCATTAATTCAAGTATTGATCAACAAGCATCAGCAATTATCGAACAATGCATAAATAATTTAACAGATGCATCATGTTTATTGTCCGTATTTCAGACAATACATTTAAACCAATTATCTTCATACTTACCATTATTTGTTACCAATGATTGGATTCGTATGATACGTAAGATACAGGAGATAGAAAAATTTGATGCATCAGCATCATTATCATCATCATCATCATCATTAACAACAGTTGCCAATTTACAAGTGCAAATGACTGAATTGACAGAATACATTGTATCATTACATCAAATAGTTGATAATGTGAAAAACTGTCCATTGTCATCCATAACAGCATGTGAAACATCTACAACAACTGATCAGTGTTGTTTACGTACCAATTGTCAACATATTTCAAATCAACGTACTGTATCAATCATAGATTCTCCAACATCATCATGGTCATCGTTAGAAGTTGATAAAAATCCAATGAAAACAATTACTCAAACAATACCAGGTTTCATTCGTAATCCGGTATCGAATTTTCTAGTGCCAACAGCGCCAAAAATCAATAGTATAACATCATCGATGATGTTGACTGATGATAACATGAGTAGTGACGATGAACAATCAACAAGTTCGAAAACTGGTTCGGTTCTTGTTATGAGAGATGATGCTCTATGGATATATCCTGCAGGTGTGGATGTTCCAAAAACAAACTTTAATGCACACGAATTTAAACGTTCTCAATCATTATATAATCCGAAACATAAAAAAATTGATCGAAAGAATACTTTTATTCGAACAAATAGTTTCGATGATGAAGATTTCCGAAGAAGCACTGTCACAACGTCAAAATTACAACATAAAAAACCTAAGAAAGGAAAAGGTTTGGAAATCAAACATGAACACGAGTTTTAGTTTCTTTTTTACAAAATAGAAATAAATCATGTTGAATATATACTGTATACAAACAACTGAACGTCCTTCTGTTTATAATTGTAGCGCAAGAAACTCCTTGGTTTCCTCGTCGAATCACCGATTTGGATCAGTGTTCAATTAAAGTTCTTTTATATGGTGTTGATTTAGATGCTGATCATCCTGTAAGTTAAAATTGTTTTTTTTCCCATTTCAGTGAATTCATATTTAATATTTCTAGGGATTTACCGATCAAGTTTATCGTGCACGTCGAATGTATTTTCATGATGTTGCTATTTCATATAAACAGTAAAGACTTTTTTATTGTTTCTTATAAGCTTTATTTTTATTTTTAATGAAATATAGTGGCGATCCAATACCACGTGTACAATATACAGAGAAAGAAATAGCAACATGGGGTGTCGTCTTTCGAAATTTAAACAGACTATATCCGACACATGCATGTAATGAATACTTGGCGAATTGGCCATTGTTAAGAGAACAATGTGGCTTTAGGCAGGATGAAATTATTTTCAATTTTTTACCTTATATTTATTTTAACCGATTTATCTTTAGAGAAGATAATATTCCACAATTAGAAGACATATCATGTTTTCTTCGTGAGCGAACTGGTTTTACATTACGTCCGGTGGCGGGTTACTTATCGCCGAGAGACTTTCTTTATGGCTTAGCCTTTCGAGTTTTTCATTGTACACAATACATCAGACATTCATCGGATCCTTCATATACACCTGAGCCGTTAGTATTATTTTATTCTAGTTTTGTTTTTGAATTATATAAGAAAAGAAACGAGTTTTTATTCTAGAGATTGTTGCCATGAAATACTTGGCCATATACCATTACTAGCGGATCCGAGTTTTGCTCAGTTTTCTCATGAAATTGGACTTGCTGCTATTGGTGCATCAGAGGAAGATATAAATCGTTTAGCAACAGTAAGTAAACAGTTTCTACTGCATGTAATTCTTATTAGTCAACTTTGAGTTGAGAATTCGATTTCGATCTCACAGTTAAAACGTTAATCGAATTGAATATCTAGTGAAGAGATTTGTTACAATTGATAACAGACAAAGAAATTCTGTATTCTAGACAATTCTCTTAAAGAAGGATGTTATAGAAAAACCCAGTGAAGTGCCTTTTGGGGATCGATGAAGTAGTTTTAAGAGTATGGGTCAATCTCTAGATAGACTATATTGTAAGTTCACAAGACAACTGGTACACATTTAACTAGTATTTGAGTGCATAGTGAATTAACGATTATGTTTTATTAGTGTTTGTGTAACGCTAAAAATGGTGGACTGTTCATACCACACTAGGATCTGTTTCTTGGTCTTTCTTCATATGTTCTTGAAAAAGTAAGCCTTTTACAAGGTAATCTTAGATGGAAAGTTCCTTCGTTGATATGTGGCAAACATATAAAATATTCCTATCGAATTTTTCTTGGATCATCATGATTTTATTGCTGCGGTTCGCTAAGTAGATTGAAAAAGTTGGAAAAACTGTGACTTCAACAGTGCGATAACCAATAGAAACTGCTATCAGTTCGTAGTCTACGTTCATACTATACTTACCAAAAACAGAGGAACTAATGTTATTCAAAACATATTTTAGTGTTATTTTTTTACGATTGAATTTGGTTTATGTCGTCAAAACAATGGTCTTCGTGCGTATGGTGCTGGTCTACTTTCATCATGCGCTGAATTAGAATATGCATTGAGTAATAGAGCTAAAAAGATACCATTTGATCCGGACGTTGTTTGCAAACAAACATGTTTAGTTACAACCTATCAAGATCAATATTTTGTTTCAGATAGTTTCGTTGAAGCAAAAGAAAAAATGAGGTAAGACAAAAGCTCATGAAAAATTTTTCTTTTACTATTCAAGCGTTTTTGTTTGCTCAATAGAGAATTCGCTTTATCAATAAAACGTCCATTTGCCGTTCGCTATAATCCATATAATCAAAGTATTGAAATCGTTTCAAATGCTCAACATGTTGCAGAAATAATATCTGATCTTAAGGGTGACATGTGCATTATATTCGATGCATTAAAAAAACTTCAAAACAGTGTTAAAGATGAAATGAATGATAGAAAATAACATATTTGTTTTTAGTTTTGGACGAACACTAAAGTACAACTTTCATGTATTTGTGTTGGTAGTCATGTCTTTGTTCTTAGTTGTTCCTTAAATAACAATGATGATAATAAGAATAATAAGAATAATAAAAGCAGAACTATATTTGTTTAAATATCAAATGCTATGCGTTCATCATCTTGAGTAATTAAATAAATTGGCTTAGAAAATGGATTCAACCATGCTAAACCAATTCGTGAACCAAAAATGATTTTCAATGAATAAACGAAAGAATTTCGTTTACGATTCAAGTCTGGTTCTCCTTTGAATAATTCAATTTGCTGAAAATAAACAAATTGAATGAATTAATGTTTCTCTTTTAATCTTTAATTGTTCTCATTTTCATTTTTTTTTGCACTAAGAAAGACAACATACATTCGTATCTGCATAAATGGAGTATAATTGGAAACCAGTCATAACACCAGTAAATACAGAAAAAGTTAAGCCTTCCAAACCAAACATTACCATAAGGATAAGTGAAATTGGTGGTGACCAAGCCGGACATACTAGTGAATGTTATTTTTGTTTTCGTACAATAAGAAAGTAAATATACAAATATATAATTAGTAAATTACTTACCAGTCCAATTAGATGGAACACAAGTACGTATATAAATACCGAGTAGTATCAATGCATATGTTGACAAGATGAAAGTATAAAACTAAACATTTACAAGCAATGATTGATGAATAAAACAAAACTGCGTATCTTAATATTAAAATATCTCACGTATGTGAGGACTCGATGAAATGACATTCTTTGTTTAAGTCAGAGATAAAATTAGAAAGAATCATGCCTGCGACTGATATGTGTAAATGGATTTTGCCAAGTGCTTTTTGTTCGCTTGTGTGTCCGAGACATTAGACCTTGTGTGACGAACGAGCTAGTTTTTCTTTGCCTTCTTATTGTATAGAATAAAACTCAAATGATTGTGCAATCGTTCAAATAAATTTAACGTCAATCGAATTTAAAAGCCCACGAAAATTATATCTCTTCCGACTCTCCTTTATAGTGTTAAAACTATGGCGTCTACTTGAATTAGAAACTTGAATTGCAACTATATCTTCAAATTTTTATCATTATAGATCAAACACAACTAATCTATTAATTATCTAGAAAAAATAGTAGAAATTCTTTTCTACATGGAAAGATAAAATCATTTCAATGTCTTCACCAACTGTCATAATCAGTTACGTACTGTAACATTTAATGTTATATTTTTTATTAAAATTTCCAACTTATTAAGTTTAAACAATCTATTTAGTTCAGCGAATTGAATCTCTAAGGCATTGCCTCGATGATTTTTAATATAATTTATCTGAAGAAGACTTAATTTTTCAAAAGCGATATTTAATAGATACAATGTACATAACAAACAAAACAAATGTACGTAAAAAAACAAGTATTAAATTCGTTTTTTTTTAATCAAATTAATTCTCTTAATTCCATCTTATCATGTTACTGAAAAAATCTACTTTAAAGATTTCGAAAATGCATTATTTTTAAATTTTCACGATTAATCTTGGAATATGTGATTCAGAAAAGTCTATCGTTCTATTCAATTTACGATAGTAAGCTTCTGCTATCATGTATTCTAGTAGGACAGGTGTGTGGATATGCGTTTGTTAACCATCGATAATTCAAACGTTCGTTTTTTTTCTTCATTGTTCAAAATCAAAATCATCTGTGATTTAAATATTAAATATTTTAAGTCTAAAGATTGACCATATGGTATTGTTCTATATATCAACGAGACCTATTTTATACCAGCATACCTCTGTTCTTATTTTATTGTATTATCTCAAATGGCATTAATTATGAAAACAATCAGGCTCTGGAGATGGAACTCAACAATCGTCAAAAGGTTAGACTACGCGAGACATCTAATTTGTCACGCAAAGAAAAGCAATTGTTTGTAGAAATAATGATGAAAACTATTAGTTTGCTGAAAATTAATCATCTAATAATAATAGATAGAAACTGAATAGAACTTGTAATTCGTGATTTGATAAATTGATACTAATACAAGTTTAAAAAAAGAAAGGAAGGCGTATATACATTTTTTTCTCATAAGATAGAGTTGATAGTTGACATAAATGAAAGTATTGCATAAATTACTTTTTATTTCTTCATATCATAGAACATGAATTTAATTGCCTCATCAAGTTTTTTTTAACGAAGACTTACATTTTAATGTTACATAAACTTAAAAGAAGATAAATTCATAGATATAAATGAAATATCTGCGTACATGTATATGTGTAAATGTTTGATTTCGTAATCATATAATGAGCATATATCTGTTTGTATTTGTATAGTGAAATTACAGAACGAAACTTTTCTTTCATCTAATACGTGAATCATTATTTAAAGAAAAAAAAAAGAAAAGATCAAGTCGATTTTGCTTGTTTTATGAATATTTAGATTCTTACCGTGAATAAAATGAAGTACTTTTGATTATTTTGACCAACACAATTATTAACAAACACACAATGATGATCCATTCGTTTTATACATCGTTTGCAAACACTGTTTAAAATGAATAAATTTAGTGAGTCGTAAATTATTCATCATTCATAAATGATCTAAAACTATGAAAAGTAAATACTTCCACAGATACAATGTCACTAGTCGAGATGAAAAAGATATCGGACCCCATTGCTATTCTATCATGTTTCACTTTTGTAAAAGCTTGAATAAAATCATAGAATTTTTATTCGTTGTTTTGCATAAAGCATTCAAACATCGAACTCCACAATGGTATACCTTTATTATTCAGAGATGAGTAGGGATGTTTTTTTTTTCCGTAACCATTGTAGGACAAGCAATAGATTTCTTAGATCATATTTGGTTTCTACTAGGGGAGAGAAGTTACCATTACCTGATAACGTAACGGACAGGTCATAGTAACTTTCCACCCCCAGTTTCTATTAATTGACTTCTTTTCAGGATACGATTGCTAGTATTCGTATTAGTTCTATGTGAAGCCTCAACGTTCTTTTTTCTTCGGGTTACTTTTCTCAATTAATATTTATATTGCCGGTGAATGCCAAGATTAGAAGTAATCCATTGAATTCCTTTGAAATATTCTTAGTTAATAACAGTTATTTTTCTTTTTATTATATAATGGTTCCTTTTTATATGTTCTCATTAAATGTATTAACATGTTGAATCATATATTTTGTATAGATACATCATCTCATTATGCATGAATTCTGTTGTTTGTTTGTTTTTTTGTTACAGCTATCTATCAGATGCTAATTGTAGTACTATAATCGAAGAACGAAACATAAACTAAATACTCCTGACCAGTCTAGGCTGTTTTAAAACGAGTGACAGGTATAAGCAGACTGAAAAAAATTACATCTCGATACAGGATACTCGAATTGCGAGAAGCCAGTGAAATTTACAGTATCGGTACATCGATGTGAACATCTATTTATCGGATAGATGGAGATGCTGACTAAAATCTTAGAACTGCAAGAAAAATGACGTTGCTAACATTGTAGATAAATTTCAATTTTGTTCCTTTCTGTTGTAAAAATACAAACATTCTAAATTGATAATAGAAATTCTCCGATGTTTAGTAACCAAAGAAAATATGACCAATCTATTTATATAGTATGATAATAGAGTTGATTTGACGAGTCGTAAAGTATAATTCAAAAAGAAAAGCAAAATAGTCGGTAATATTGACAAACTACTAGTGATCAAAACTCGAGATTCTATAATTACTCGATCATTGTTATTTTTCATTTTTAACTATGGTATTCCTATCATTATGAATATGTCACTAGATATGTTTAAGTTTGTAAAGGTACACTGTCGAACTTCTTCAGGATTATAAATATGAATTCATTTTTCCCGCCTGTCATTTTGAATACTATTCATACAAATAATTAACAATGAATAAACGATTGAATTCAAAGAATACTTGTTCTTCATATAGTTGAAAATGAGAAATTTTAGTACCTACAATGATGTGCCCTTGGTGGTCGTATACTTTGACACATAGTACATCGATAGACAACCGTACCATTTCCGTATCGAAGTAAATTTTCAGGTAAAGCATTATTCAATGGTACTGTGCCCTGGATATTATCAAAATGAAATCAATAATGTTACTCAATATGAATACGTACCGGATTTGAAAACATTGTTCGACAGTGTGCTGAAATAGCAAGACATTCCAAAGAATGAAAGAGTAGAAAATTAATAAGATAAAATAATATTGAATAGGTTTTCGGTGTTAAAATAACAAAAATAAAAATCCATTGTCCCCATAAAAAGAAAATCCATGTCATGATAGCACACGATAAACCCAAAGCATCTTTTATACACCAATCTGATATTTTTGGACAAAACAAACATCTACATGAACAACCATCTTTCTCAAGTGTCGAACGTGGAACAACATCTCTTATAATAACACCTGTCTGCATGAGTGAATGATTTTCATCAGTGACATCATCGTTGTCATCATCTTCATGATTATTATCCTCATTGTTAGCAGGTAGCAGTCTAGTGAACGACATTTTTTGAATTGTATATAGTTTTTACTTTGCTATTACAATTCGCTTATTTGACATGAAAACGTTAGTGGTGACATCATTGATTCTGTTATTTCTTTGAAAATTTGAAATAAAAATCATATTGAAGGTTGGTCGCTTAGTAACGGTCAAATACATGGTTGATTATATAATGACTCATCTTTGGCTATCTTCAAACTAGATGACATCTTGACTTTTAGTCAAACATTTTTTTTCTGTTTCTTTAAGATGTTGTAAAAAAGAACGAGATATAAGATATTTGTCGTTTATAGTTGAAGATATCTTTTATTTTTTTATTTTCCTTTAGTTTAACCTTGTCATCCGACTATTTCCATGGACAGAATTTCTTCTTCTCCTTTTCTTCATAGTTCCTTTTTTTTCTCTTCTTTTCCTTTCTTTTTTTTAATATTATAATTCTCTTCTGTAACGAAAAATATTCTTCTCCAGATGGTTAACAAAAAAACAGAAAACAAGGATGGAAGAAAGGAAAAAAAGGCGCTGAAAGAAGGGCAGAACATCATTTTCCATTCTATCTTTGTATATTGTCTGACGATGACAAGAACTCTTATAGAAATGCAAAAAAAAGGAAAAAAACAACAACAATAGATAGAGTGAAGAGAAAAAAAATCATATATAGTATATGGTAAGAACTTTAGTTCATTAATTAGAGTTACTCACATATATTTTTTGAGTAAATTAATTTTAATAGTACTGAATTTATCCAATTAATGCAGCATCAATTTGAGTGTTTATCAATTTTTTTCTTACTTTATTAGCCTTTATATTCATCCATGAATGAGTAAAAGTCTTAATAAATGTTTTAAAAAAATGAAAATTCATTCACCTCTGTGTTGATTTAAACTTTTTCGAACGATTAATGTTCTTTTGTAATTCAATGTCAAAACTAGTTTTCAAATTTTACATTTAGGATCCAAACTATATCCTCAAACTTTTCGTCTTTTGTTTACGTCAATGTGGATGCTTATTTCATCTTGCCATATCGTTTGCATTGGCAACATAGAGAATAATATAGTTTGATAAGAACTAGAAGAGTACAATACTCTTCTTTTCTTTTGCTTTTCTTTTCATGTGACTACTATCTTCTTTCATCGCACACTTAACAACGGAATGTAGTATGGCCATTGATATTATTTTCAATGGATTGCTATTTTTTCTTCCTCCTTTTTTCCTCCTAACGTTTATAATCTGTTCTTTTTTCTTTTTACTTATAGATATATGTGTATATAAATAGATGCTATAACATCAACAATTAAGACATTATTATAAAACAATGAGCCATGATCGTATGCCGGGGCAGTGAGTTTCTACTTATTATAAATATACGATATAAAAAAGAAAAGAAAAATGGTTTTTCAATTACATTACAGAATATCAGATGATGATGATCAAAATTCTCTGACTTCGCATCAGAAATTCGATAAAAAAAAGATAAATCAAAGAGTAATAATACTCCCATTTAATTAATATTTCTGCTTGATTTTCTTTTTATCTTCTAGCAAGAAGAAGTAAAACGTGCAGGAGATATACGTACTCGTCGAACACCTCATCCAACGAACTCACCGGGTCCGGATGATATAAAAGGTAAAATAAATAGTTTCGTCATTGCTTGAGTTAAAAAATTCAATCGGAGCGTAAGCATTCTCAATGGAATCATCAGCGGAAAATCATCTTCTCTTCTAGAACCCATTAATGTGTTGCATTTCTATCACTGCAGATTGACTAGAGTTAAATTGAAGTCATCTTATCTCGATATCGTTCTTTTTCAATGCATTATCGAGTCATTTTTACTTCGACTTTCTCTCTACTACGAGAGATAATCATCTTTGATATATTCAACATAATTATTCAATGATGAAAAATATGATGAACAAGAAGAATCGTAGATATTTTCGCTTTGAATTTCTTATTTTTTTTATAGTTTAATAGGTTTTCTTTTTGTATTAATGTATCATTTTCGATATGTAGGATTCGATAATAATTCATTTCATCCTGATGATGGCGAACTAACACCATTCAATGGTAATACTCGTACAAAAGCGTTTCCAACAGCTGAACCGTTGCGTACTATTCGTATAACTTCCAATGAAAAAGTGATAGCAGTAATAATACTTAATTGAAATGGATTTTTATATAAGTGTTCATTTGATTTATTACAAATATTAGAAAAATAGTACACATATTTCTCGTCCATCAACTGCTACATCCATTCTATCAACATCATTGAATCGCTCAGTAAATACAACTCAACGACTATCCGGTGTTACAACTACAGCAACAATTGATGATGATGGAGACGAAATAAAATTGGCTGGTATGTAATGTTCAATAACTAACAGAAAAACAAGATGCGAATTAGCTCTTAATGCTTTTGCTATTCGATATTTCTTTTAGTAATGCACGCATTTGATATTATTAAGTATGAGACAGTGTATTTTTTCGATGTACTTTACTGCAACAGTTTCATGTGGGATTCACTTTGATATATTAGTATTCACTTCTTGAAAGAGACACAAATTGACATAGTGTCCTTGGAAGTTACGAACGCACTCACAAGTGCACATTCAATTAAATATGCTGTCTCATTCTTAAGACAATAGCTATGAATATAACCTCTTCTCTTCACGCTTAATGCTTTATTGGCACTTACGCTTAATACGCATTTTCTTCATTCATACGCATAAGGCTTGTTTTCTACATATTACGCTAAGAATTGTCTTGATGACAATGCGTATTGCGTAAAAATGCTCTCTTGTTAGTGTTTTTGTTTATGTTGTGCACCCTTCTGTTACCTAAGGTAAAAGCACGAGCAAGCATGTTGATCACCTTCACACTACTAAACAAGATCATCGTCATCGTCGTCATCACCGTAATCGTACTCAACGTTCTGCTTCATCTTCACCATCGAATAATAATAATGATTATAAACCATTATCTAACGGTGATAGTGTTGTGTCAAAACGCAATACACAACATTATCATGAAGATAGAATAACCTCTAACAAATCTGTTGTATCATCTAATAAGACGAAAAAACTTAAACATGTTCTTCATGATTATACAGATTCTGATGATGAAAGTCAACGAGTACCTGTTAAACCATGGACACCAAGTCAAGCTGATCCTATAACTTCAACACAACCACCACAACCACCGTCGACAACACCGACAACAACAATTACAAATGATAGTATTAATGCAGATTCTCAATCGCCCCAGTTAACATTAGCTATACGACAACTATTTGAAATGATAACAGAAGATTTGGATAGATTCGTTTATACACCAGCACCCAATGGTCTAGGTGATATTCAATGTCGTATAACACGTGATAAACGTGGTATGGAAAAAGGTCTTTTTCCGGCATACTATATGCATGTTGAAAGACCAGGTGATGGCAAAAAAGTAAGAACGAACTGACGTTTCAATATCTTTGATTCAGATTATATACGTATTCGTAGTTCTTCATTCTTGCTGGACGAAAACGTCGACGAAGTGCAACATCAAATTATTTGATATCAACTGATGCAACTGATTTATCACGTGATGGAGACAGATTTATTGGAAAATTAAGGTAGGAAAAAGTCATTGAAGAATGAAATAATTTATAACATTTAAAACTTATGAAGTTAAATAAACTAAAACGAAAAATATTTTCCTAGATCAAATATGTTAGGTACACACTTTACTGTATATGATCATGGTTCAAATCCGAGGAGAAATGTGTAAGTATATCTCATGTGTATGAAATTGTTTTGACTGTTACTTTCTCTCCTCTCTCTCTCTCTCTTTTTATTATCGTAGTCCGGCTGAAGAAATTCGTCGAGAATTAGCTGCAATTGTTTATGTATGCATACGTTCTTGTATTCAAAAACAAAACTAACTAGTTCATTCATTTTTTTAAAATATATTTTCATTAGGAAACAAATATCTTGGGTTTTAAAGGACCACGTAAAATGACCATACTTATTCCGGGTATGAGCAGTGATCATCATCGTGTGGAAGTTCGACCGAGAAATGTAAAAAAAACACATGATAATGAATCTAATGTTATTTGTTAAAATTCTCTTTTATCCCGATTTGAAGGAATCAGAAAGTTTAATAGAAAGATGGAAACATAATAACATGGATAATCTACTGGAATTACACAATAAAACACCTGTTTGGAACGAAGGTATGAAATTATTAAACTTTTAATGAAATCTACATTTATGATATTGAGAATTTTAGAAACTCAGTCATATGTACTTAATTTTCATGGACGCGTAACACAAGCATCAGTGAAAAATTTTCAAATCGTACACGAAGATGATCGTAAGTAACAATGAAGTAAAAGGGAAGAAAAGGGAAGAACAAAATTTCGTAAATAAAAACATTTTTTTCTTATTATTTCATAAAATTCTTGCCGACGCTCATGACTAGCGTCTATTTTCATTTTTCTTTGTATCAATAATTCATGTCAAAAAAATTCAATTTTTTTTAATTAGCAAAAATTCAATCTCTTTCTTTGTATATTTGCTTTACACTCAACGAGTTCATATATTTGAAGAATTTTTCTTTTCTTCATTTTGTAGAAGATTATGTATGCATGCAATTCGGCCGTGTTAGTGATGGTAAGTTTGATTTATGACGAAAACAATTTTTTGATACATCTTAAATTAAAAAAATATTGAAGAAATAATTCGAAAGAAAATTTTAATTTGTGCTGGTCTAAATTTTATATGAATATTAATAATCAAGTGACACGACCGTGTTTTGATAGTGAAAATGAGGACACAGTTTCTTATTATTATATCATGCCCCATAATCTTAGCGTCAAGAATGAAGCGTGAATGTTGTTACATGAATTCAGGGTAAATTATGAAAAAGTATTTTGAACTTCGAGTATTAAGTGACATAGAACACCCGAGATCTTCTTACAAGAAAATTCCTCTTGCAATCATGAGATTTATAATTAAGTATTAATAAAAAAAAATTGAAGCGCATCATCTAAGATAGATAAGTTAATTTTTGTGTTTACCAACAACATAGAAAACGTTTTTACGAACAAAAATGTTTCATAGATACATCTATGGTCAAGTTAATTTTTATTTTGTACGTCAATTGATGATTGAACTCTTGTATACTTTGTGAATTCAGAAAAATGCTGAGATTACTTGCGTTATTATTTTTGAAAATAACTATTTAAATGAGAGTAAACTATAAGTACATGTTCACTGTATGACCATGCAAGAAATATTAAA
Source organism: Rotaria macrura (assembly GCA_900239685.1). Taxonomy (NCBI): domain Eukaryota; kingdom Metazoa; phylum Rotifera; class Eurotatoria; order Philodinida; family Philodinidae; genus Rotaria; species Rotaria macrura. Next base: position 33,249 of record OENT01000141.1, read on the forward strand.
AGACGAATACTTATCGAGGGTAAATTAGAGAGAAGAAAGTATTATTAAATTACAGAGATAGAAATAGAATAAGTAACTAAAATCTTATTTTATTTTTCTCCTATTCCAAGGACATACTAATATGTAGCATGAATAGGATATTTTTTTCAACTTTTGAGCACACAAAGTAGATACTGAATTTCTCAACTGCTTTCAAAGTCTATTTATGTACTTTTTTGTCGAATAGCATTACTTAGCTTTAGTTGCTAGCCTTCAAAATTAGAATAACACAATAGAGGATAGATAGGCTACATTGGGTTTTCATATTCAGAATATTCTCATGGCGTAAATTTCTATTCATTTGATACCTGGATATCTGATTCGTTTCTTTTTATCTGTGATAGGAAAAACAAACTATAGATTTTTAAAAAAAGTACTTACGAACATTTATATAGATGTAGGAATACAGAAAACCTTATATTTATGTATCATCAAGTGTTCATGAGACAGATGGAAACATTGTACATCTTAACATAAAGTAGCTACACATTCTATAAAGTAGATTGATCATAAACATTATATCATTATCAAAATTTACACGGCTAACCTCACCTTACTTTCATATATCATAAAAATAGCCATATAATAATTTTACAGGGTACTGATGATTTAAAGTCTATTAAAAGAATTGAAATAAGTTCATTTGAAACATAAGTTTCCATGATACTGTTTTTGAAATTAACAACTATTTCGACACTTTTTGTGATTCAGTTATATATATACATGCAAACTAGACGGGAACATTGATAGTTGAAGAACAAATACACAGTAGGTAGTAAATCAACCTAAATTATAGACTAATTAAATTACTGTAGGGGAGATACTTTTCAAAGATTTAAGTCAGTATGTCTAACTGACGTCATCAGTGATAAAAGATTTTTTCGTCGATAAAAGAAATAGACTGCTATATGTTGATAAGGTTACTACAGATTTATGTCACTTAGAAACAATCATATTGTCACACTCATCAACATTTCAATAGTGCATGACAACAAAAAACAACAAGAGTTAAAGATTCGATGAATGTTTTCATAATTGATAATAAGTCATGCATAAAATAGAAAAAAAATCGTAGACTGAAGTAAAATTATTGTATAATAATTCTTCTGACTTTTTTGCCAACACTTCGAGCGAATGACTTCATGACGCAGCGTGCACTCAATTGACACTCTATTAAAATCTTGGACCACCAGCTATAGAATCACTTCTGTGTAGTTATTAATGTTTGATTGTTTCAGATCATTCTTATGATAACATATCAACTGTCTACTATTTTAGATTTGTTCTTATTGTTAGTGGTGATTAGTGACTATTCGCGATAGGATTAAGAATTTGAACACAGGAACTTTGAATGAGTATGGTGTTCGGTAAAAAACTATAACTAGTTTTACTAATGTGAAGTAAGATTTTATTCTAATGAATTTCTTAAGTCCGATAAGACATTTGACGATAAATTAGCTAAAATACAAGAACATTCTGCCAACCTTAACTTGATATTCGCAATCATTCTATCGATACGAAGAGTAGAAGGAAAACGCGATCGTTCTGTCTATTGCTTTACATAGAAACGAATTACAAACCGACTTTAGTAAAAATCCAATCAAGTGAATAAGTTTTCGAAGCGAATCTCGTTCTTGATTACTAACGTTGACATACGATACCATGTTCTAACGATTCGGTACTAAGCCTAACTTCTATGGTTCGAGTATTTTCAATAGATAGTATCAAAATACTTTTCCCTAACTTCAGTAATACAATATCATCGATTTTTCTTTTTATCGCTTCAATTGACAAAATGAATTCTTTTTAATGAAATTTACAACTTGAGATAAATCTATGACATCTCATTCATTTCTTGTTATCGAATAAATTTTCAAAAGACACACACTTGATCATGAGTAGCAAGAGAAAAACGTCGAGTAATTTATATCAAACCTCTTTTGATAATAATGCAATTTTAGATGTTTTCACGTGCGATTTCAAATATCCATTATGTGCTATTCAAGCATTTGGTATAGCTCTATCATCTTTTGATGGAAAACTTGCTTGCGAATAATAATTATTATTTATCTTTTGATTCCGTCCTTTTGTTTTTCTTATTTTCACATATTGTACACTTTGTTCGTCCTTATTTATTTTCATTGTTTTTTATTCCATATTAATTTTTGTTTCTTTTTTGTTTTCTATGTGTTGCTTGATCAATTAGTTTTTAATTTTTTCAGCCAAAAACTAGAATGATTTTTTTTTGTGCTTGTTCAATGTTCTATATCAATGTCTATCGATGTTTGTCTGTGGTTGCACGAATGGAAGTAATAATAAAAGGGAAACAAAAAAGACCTATGACACGAATTTTTTTTCACAAAATAAGGGACACGTTAAGTTGTCTCGATATTATCGACTAAAAACTAAAGATATGAATGGAATTAAATGTTTGTAAAATGAAGCAAAATAAAGTTATATAAAATATTGACTGAGTCAATATCCAGATGCTTATATCATTCTTCGTTGATCTAATGAAAATAGTCGTATATCTAAGTGAACCGATATTGGTTTTCACTCTTATCTTTTTTCTCGTGTTCTTTTTCTATCGTTTCAACTCGACAGCTTATTTTCATTACAATACTAACGAAACTTATGTGTGAAACATTGATTCACATGCATCAAATTTCTATGTTTTTTCTTGTTTCTATCACTTAGTGCTACCAGCATTTATTATTTAAGTACAAAAATAAAGCAAATATCAAAGGAAAATGGGAAGGGGAACAGGCAAAGAATGAATCACACTAATAAAATAAAACTATCGAGAAAACTTCTGCTATTCGATTACATTTGCTATTGGAAGGTAACAGCGACTTCCGAAATAATATGGCAGGTATCTGTGCAAAGTTATTATTAATTATTATTAGTATTTTCCTTCCACCTCTTGGTGTATGGATAGCCAGAAATAAAGTGTGCAGTGGTACCGTATCTCTTAATATTATTCTTACGATCCTCGGCATCGTAAGTATTTTTATCATTTATATTTATTTATGTATTTATTTATTTATCGAGTTATTTTATATTATTTCTTAAGATACCTGGCATTATACATGCGTGGATTGTCATTTGCTGTTGTGACAATCTTGATTCATAATTCTAGAAAGAAGATAAATTATTCACGAATTCTTTCTCTTTCTTTTTTGTTACCTTGAACTAGAAAATGATACAAATAAAAAAATACTTACGACTGTTGAAACATTTTTTTCATTGACGATAAAAAAAGAGAACAATCTAATCTTGTTGTCATATGAATAAATCATAAACTTTGCCTTTTTCTACGCTTTTTATGCAACAGTAAATATAGATCGAAACCGATCCAATGTCATAAATTTGATTGTACTTTGTATTTCTATGGTGCAAAGTAAAAATTCTTTGCACTTTTTAAAACACTAAACGAGTAATACCATGCAGAGTTTAATGCATGCAAAATTTGATGGTAAGATCCGTTGTGCATAGTTGTAGAAATTTAAATATGTAAATTGAATTTATTAAGAAGAGCAATCATCCATAATAGTAATGCACACTGACGATATTTACTCAGTGTATTTCACTCAATTCTATTATAATTAAAAAGCATATTTTTGAGAAGTTGAAACGGGAAATGGTTACAGAAAAGCGAGTAAACCCTACTGGAAGAACTTGGTTTAATTCAACTCAATCAATTCGTGCATAGAATTAGATAAAAAGCTAAAATTTTGCTCAAGTATAGAAATTAAAATTCTATAACCGATTTGCAATTGAATGTTAAATCAAGCGATCTTTTGCAGAGTTATGGATGATGTACAGGTTGATGAATCAAGTTTGTAGCATTCAAACAAGTCACCTATTAAGAATGTCAAAGTTATTGCAATGAAAAGATGAGCGCGTCAATAATGTACGAAGAATGGAAGCATAACTGAAAACTTTGCAATATGAAAGTAATGACAACAGATAATTCTATGGTCACAATCTTTGAAATTTTAATAAAATTTCAAAGATTAATTCTGTCTGAAAGTAGACAGAGAAATAATTGAAACTCTTAGAATATGATTATGTTGTTTAAATAATCGAAGACTATTCTACATAAGCTTATCATTATAATTTTGTATGCTATTCGTATTAAATTGAATTTGAAATTTTCTCGTTTGTGTAGTCACTGAAATCGGATGTTGTTGAAAAATTCAATAATTTAATCAAAGATTGGGTTTTGAGTTTCATTGATGAGATAAATATTTTTTTGCTTCTAATCTCAGTATACTATACGTTTAATTAAATAGAAAAAGAAGTCTTCTATTGGAACAAGTAGAATTTTTCGGAAAGCCTTAATTTCATTTTGTTGAACTCTTGGAGAGGAAACGAGTTGTGCAAAACTAGACAGATTGTATAAGAAGGAGTATCGAGAATTCATCAATATTTGAAAGTGCTAGACATGAAAAATAAATAAACAAGGAAATTCAATTATTTACGAAGGGATAAAAATATTAATCAAGTACTATATGCTAGCTTCTTACGCAACAGATTAGCGTCAATCAAGTTTAACTGATCCTAGTCATCTCGCAGAAGTATTCGAAGCTCACTTTTACTAATTTCATTTTCTACCAGAAATAGCCTGAATAAGTATTCCATAACTAGTATCTAGCCAAATCTACATTCTTAGAGAGTATGGAGAATCGTGACAGAAAGTCAGGTATTTCTAAAGGTACCACAGTCCTCTCTTCGATTCACTCTTCAATTATTAAGAAACTTGAATGTTTTGAATACAAAAGATTTTCATCTGGTCATGTTTTATGCATGATGCCTTTAGAAAAAAATTTTTTTCCAATATTTATCAAAAATTTAAGATTTCAATCTAGGAAAAAACTAAGGCTTGATTAAATCGATATATGTAATTCATCAAGTACTTTGCGGAATAGGACAATATACATCTGTTTCCTCTCGATCCTAATAATAATTAAATATTCTCTTTCCTTCGTATGAATCATCAACAAGACCGCCGCTCTTTTCTTCTATCTACCTTTCATAAATCAGTGAGAATGTTTGTTTAAAAACTGCATTACATCAGAGCGTGTAAAATGTAGTGATAGACTGATTCTTCTTGAAAAAACTCACTCCAATTTATTGACAGGAATGAAATTTATTGATCAAATACCACATTCATCTTAATGGTATTGGAATTGAAAACTCACACATTTACATAGTCGATATGAAAATCAACGAAATAATCAATTTTGTACGAATAAAAAATTCATTAATTATGGCATAACTGTCGATCGACCACGAAAATTCTGTGCATCTAATTGAAATGAAACACCATGTCGTTGTTTCGATTTTTCATCGTCGCTCGAATGATTTCGTTTATGTTTTAATTTTTCAAAGTCAGATAAAACTTTTTTGCACACATCCATTGATAAACTTGACATGTCTGCAGCTTTTTGCTCTGGTGATTTCTGATAATATTTATCCTTTTGTAGTATCGATCGTTGTCTTGTTGAATATAGACTTGGACTTCTCCTGTTCGTTTGAGCACTATATATGATTAAAGTCGGATAATCCTCATCAGATGAATGACACACTATATAATTCGTTGTTCGTGATCTAGCAGTACTTTTACGTGAAGAAATAAAACTCGATGATACAAGTGTACCAGCAGTACTTCGTGGACGATTAAGAGAAGGAGATTTGTTGGCAAGAGCAGGTAGATCATAATGAACCCCTCGTTTAAGTTTCTTCACTGATTTCCAATTTTCATTTGTTTCCTCTTTCGGTCCCTCTTTCACAGCACCGTATAATGGTAGAATATCTTTGAAAGCACAGTGTAAGCTTCTAACATCATACTTAGTAAGATTTGACATACGGAGGCATGATCTCCTTTCTATAGAACTTGAACTCTTCGATCGTCTCGAAAAATGAGTTGAAACAGCTAATCTTGATATAGTTTGTCTAATACCACTCGTACATACGTCAAAACGAGTGTCATGCATTAATTTCTGCCAACGATAAATATGAAGTCTAGATAAGTTCGCTTCTTGAATAACTCCAGCAGCAATAAGAACTTGAGCCACAGGACGTGAAATTTGGAGATCGTAATTATCCAATCGAAAGCATGCACCGAATGATGGGTCAAGATCGCTTCGCATATCTTTTAACGGTAAATGTGCATGGAATGATTTAACTGCAGCCTCACATCCATGCTCATTTTGAAATGCAATACTTATTTTCGAGGCAGCGGCTTTCACCTTCGGATCGTTTGCAAAGTTGAATGCAGCAGCTAGTTGTTTTGCAGTTACAGTTCTACCAGGAATCGGTGCTGGACCAGCACCGCTTTTACTTATCATGGATCCCCAGAAGAATTGATCACCAAAAAACGGTACAATTATAGTGGGCCGTCCGGCTCGAAGACCCGCTGCTGTCGTGCCTGCGCCACCATGATGACACACAGCTGCCACTACAACAAGAAAAAAGAATTTTTCAAAGTTCAACATATTAGAAAAAGAGCAAACGACTCTTACCATGATGGAAAAGCCAATCATGCGGACAATTACCAATTCGAAATACATTACCGGGTAGTTCATCAGTATCGTTAGCTAAGCCAGATAGCAATGCTCGATAGCCAGTAGCTTTTAAAGCGCCAAGTACAACTTTTAATATCCTTTGAGAATCATGACCAGTAATCGAACCGAAACCAATATAAATTGGTGGATCGCCTGATCGAAGAAACTGAACGAGATCTTCGGGTGGTTCATAATTTGTAGCAAGATCAAGAAAGAAAAATCCTGATACATCAATGTGTGAAGGCCAATCATCTGGCTTAGGAACAAATGACGGCGACCAACAATATGTGTGTGGAACACGCTCGTCAATCATCATACGAATAGCTTGAGGAAGACGTAACGTATGTAGGCCTAAAGTATTCTTACGAAAATCATTTATAATATGATGCATACCAGACCATGTCTAAATAAATACGAATTAAAAATAATAATAATATCTATTCTCACTCGAATTAGATTATGAAATAGAATATAATTCATTTCTATTTCAATCATTATAATTTGTATTTATATAGATTAACATATTTAAAAAGAAATACCATTTCAATGTCACGAATTAGCTCCTTGAAAGCGGATACTTTAAACTGATACTTTTATGTAGGATCAGAATATTTTCTCAATTGAATCACTACTTAAGGAAGTAGGAGCGTTGATCTGGATTAAAAAACGTTCCAGGTTAATAATATCAACAAACAATATTAAATGACATTCTGATTGTGACTATTCTTTATTTAATCGACAAAACTTAGAAATTTTTAGTTTAAACCTTGCATACACAGCCACGGATAACTATGGTAATGTATACGGGTACCTTATGTCTCTGACATTAGATCAGTCTGTGATGATAGATTTTAGAAGTGCTATTTCATCGAATAATCATAAAAACTTTGTCATTCGTATTCATTTGTTTTCACTGTTCACATAGTCTTTCGATTTTCTTCTAACAGTAAAATTCAAACGAGTTGGGATAAATCTCTTTTATTTAAATAGTGTTGAGTATCACATCTGGCCCAACATCATATCATCAACCAAAAGACCTAATAGAAAATCAATGATTATTACATGATTCTATAACTTCACCAAAAGAAAAAACAAGTCAATCTTAGAAAATGACTCACAAGTACTTCGACAAGTTGATAAGATAACATGTTGGTTCTATCTTTAGAAACTCGATTGAACTCGACTTTACATAATGGATGTGGGAAAGCAGCTGTTGGCGACCACGGCATTGTAAATATCATATGTAACGGTATTTCTAACTTTTGCGCACAATGTATGTGTCCGTACGATGGCGGATTTGCAATGATCGCTTCGGCTACGAATGCCACACCCGTTTCGTCATCATCTTCGATACACGCTTTCCATGTTGATGCAAGAATATCGCCTATAGTTCGTCGACTTTTACTAATATCACCTGCAACAATACTACTCACTGACGGTACGATGCCAGCATTCTTCACCATGAATGACATGAGATCGGCTGGATCACCGGCCAATGGATAAAATTCGATTCCATTTTCGCGTACGAATTTTCGAAAAACTTCATGTGTTGCTAGACGAACACGATGACCGCATGCGAGCAGTGCTTTGGCAAGAGCAATGAATGGTTGTACATCACCACGTGTACCGACAACGAGCATCAGAATAGCAAGACGAGGTATGACACCATCTATCATAGGTTTGCAATCATTGTTTTCAAGATTTTTCATAGTATTTGAAGTTTTTTGTTGCCCATGATAATTTTCATGTGTATCATTCTTAAAGTCAACACTACGACTGTCTACTTGATGTGTTGCCGTTTGAATTAAAACAGCAATAACTCCGTCAGAATCATCGAATCTTGCTAGATAATTAAGTGTTTTTCTTTGTAGTTGCTCAGCTTTGTTGTCATGATGTTCATTAACATGAAATTGACCAGATAATTGACGTGGCAAAAGTAAACGAGCATGTAAACGTAGTCGATATCCATTTTTGGAATGAATAACAAGTAAATTTTCTGAATCGTATCTTAAATATTCATTTAAACTAATTATCTGTGGTAGTGTATCAGAGAAAATTTTATTTTCATTCAAACAAATAGTAATAGCTGGTATTTTAATATTGACTGGATTATTAGTGTGTCTGTTTTCTACAGAAATCGATTCGAAATGTAGATAGATTTGTTGATATCTATCAAATTTTACGCCTAAATTAAATCGTTTTCTATACCAATATGAAATGCATGCCGAAGTAAATTTTCTTGATTTATTATTTTCATGATGTGGTAAATCAATATGTGTCCAATGTTGATCGTTATATGAAAATGCATTGAATTCATCATCATACGAAGATATACTTGATGAAAGAATGTATCGCCAATCATTATCAAAATTAATAGTTGTTGTTAAGCTTTTAATATCATTATTAAGCATTTGTACTTTTCTGTTATATTTATATAGTGTAGTTGGAATATGTAAAAATAGAAAAAAAAACGCAAGTTTTTAATGTGTTACTCTATTAAATCGACGACCAACGAATTTTTCTCATGTAAGTATGAATGATTGCTTGTTACCCTTTGTTTGCATATAAAAGAAACTCAATTTTAAATCGATGTTACATACATTTTTCTCTTCTTTCTTTGACCTTCTTGCATGTTCGTGCTCATACTTCTCATATATATGTATATATATATATATATATATGCGCACATGTTTCGTCATCAAACATCCATTGTCGTGAATAGGTAATAGAAAATTATGAGAGTGCATGCATACTCTGTTAACAGAAAATATCGTTCAATACTCAATCTATTATTGACAGTATTTGATTCGAAGACGATAAAATATAAGAAAAATTCAAATGCATTCGATCGCAAAAAGGGTAACGTCAAAATATTTTAAGAAAATCTTCGAACAAATATTATCGAATCTGCGAAAAATAAGATGAAAACTATGAACGTTCAGCACTTTATTTCATACGATAGTCAACATGAAAGTAAGAAAAGATCTAAATAACTATAAAAAAATCATTCCACATTTTTCTAAGATTATTTGAACCATTGAATGTAGGTTTCGAAATGTTTCCATCTTGTTAACAATGTTACAATCATAATTGAAAAATCCATCGCACATAAAGATAATTAGAAGTTTCGCTATCATACATAGCAAATCCGTTCGAATTCATGTTGAGCCAGTTTCATGCCTGTATAAAAAAAAGTTATTTAAAAATGTAAAAGTCGTTCTGTTCATTTTTACTTGAGCGAAACAAAGTCACCTATTTTCAAGCTCGTACAATACTCACGATAAAGACTAGAAGTGTCTGAAGGATAAAAAAATATCAGCTGGATACAACACGTTGAATAGAATAAAAATTAGATGAGTTATGCCTGAATTCTTCTGCCCTGAATTTTTAAATTATCTGAATATAAATTTGAAGTATGTACAACAGAGAAGGGTTTTGCTGTGACAAAGAAAAACTATCATAAACTGAATAGTTGCTAAAACATTTCGATCCGTTGAACAATCTTTTTAGTGAAATTCTCAAATGGAAAGCAAATGTTCTCTGGACAGATTGTTGCTCGATTGTGAATGTCATATACATTTCTTACGATATGTATTGTGGTCATTTTATGTTAGAGAATGATACATGAACTGTTTAGCTTAATAATAATACAACATCGATTTTTACACAACTTTTCAATAACAAGACACAAAGTAACAGCCAAAAATTCAGTGAAATGATTTGTGTACAGGACTAAAATTGAACTCATTAAATTACAATAAATGTACGAATATATACATATATACACATATATATATATATATATGTAAGATTTCGAAATGACAAAATACATTTATCTGCACAAAAATACATGAAATGAAATACTAAAAGGAACAATAAGTGAGTACAAAGGTTATCTATGGTAAGTGATTAATACACAACATCAAAAATAAAAGTCAGAACGCGCTAATGGTAAGGTGTTGCTGAATGACTTCGTTGCCGATGAAACATCTTTTTTAATTTTGTAGTTTTTTTCTTTCGTTTTGTGTTCTCATTTACACTTGCTGATGAAGAACTATTAGAATTATTTTGCCTTTTGATTCGTTCGAATTCATCCAAAATTTGCCTACATAATTCAATTCTCAAGCCTGATTCCAACGATGCTCGGCTTTCCGGTGTTGAGTCTTGATCCGAATATATTGATCCGGATGATACTCGATGAGCATATGAATTTAATAATGTTAATCGATTATTTGAATCTGCATACTTTTTATTTGATGCTTTTCTAGTTGCAGCATAAATCCCACGACATAACCAAGTTAATGATGCAAGAGTACCAACAGTAGGCTTAACAACTATACTTGGTATAGCGGCTGCTGCACCTACTGCTCCTCCTAAAAATCCATGTCGTTCATAACCTGTTCGAGGTTTATCTACAATTCCTTTGAAACCATCTTTAAATCCATGATATATAGAAAGTTCTGCAGCTTTTGCACCAGAACTAAAACTTTCAACATGTGGTCTTTTCCGCTTATCTGAATCTGCATATGGATCATATAATTCTGGTAGACATTCAAGTGCATCCGTTACCTCACCATAAAGTGATAAACAACCAATATACACATGACCAATACTTTTACCAACACCTTTAATAATGCACTCGGTACCATCTAGTGTAGCTGTTGTTAGGTTATTTGCACTAGCTGCCTTCCTTAGCCCTTCTGCAGTATCAATAAATAAGCTTTGAATAGCTTTACGTCCATGTTTCAATAAGCCATGCACCGGTATATGTCGTCGATCATCGTACATCGATTCGTGCCAATCCTTAGTACATAATATAGTTAACTCAGATTCTTGTATAGCTCCACCAGCAATAAGAACTTGAGCTACAGGGCGTGAAATCTGGAGATCATAATTATCCAATCGAAAACATGCACTGAATGATGACTCAAGATCACTTCGCATTCGACTCAATGGTAGATGTGCATGAAAAGATTTAACAGCAGCCGCACACCCATGCTCATTCTGAAATGCAGCACTTAATTTTCGAGCAGTGTCCTGTACTTTTATGTCATGTACAACTCTAAATGCTTCGACTAAATCATGAACATTCAAACGTTTGCCTGGAATCGGTGCTGGACCAGCACCGCTTTTACTTATCATGGATCCCCAGAAGAATTGATCACCAAAAAACGGTACAATTATAGTGGGCCGTCCGGCTCGAAGACCCGCTGCTGTCGTGCCTGCGCCACCATGATGACACACAGCTGCCACTACAACAAGAAAAAAGAATTTTTCAAAGTTCAACATATTAGAAAAAGAGCAAACGACTCTTACCATGATGGAAAAGCCAATCATGCGGACAATTACCAATTCGAAATACATTACCGGGTAGTTCATCAGTATCGTTAGCTAAGCCAGATAGCAATGCTCGATAGCCAGTAGCTTTTAAAGCGCCAAGTACAACTTTTAATATCCTTTGAGAATCATGACCAGTAATCGAACCGAAACCAATATAAATTGGTGGATCGCCTGATCGAAGAAACTGAACGAGATCTTCGGGTGGTTCATAATTTGTAGCAAGATCAAGAAAGAAAAATCCTGATACATCAATGTGTGAAGGCCAATCATCTGGCTTAGGAACAAATGACGGCGACCAACAATATGTGTGTGGAACACGCTCGTCGATCATCATACGAACAGCTTGACGAGTATGTAACTTTGATAATCCGAGAATATTCTTTCGAAATTCGTTAATCAGATCACGCAAACCAGTCCATGTCTACGAATTTAAAAACTTAGAAATGATAGTCTGTTCGTATCTCATTATTCACACTTACCAACATTTCCATAACACTATAAGATACCATATTTAATTTTTCTAATGGTCCAAGATCATGATCTACTTTAACCAATGGATGTGGGAAAGCAGCTGTTGGCGACCACGGCATTGTAAATATCATATGTAACGGTATTTCTAACTTTTGCGCACAATGTATATGTCCGTACGATGGCGGATTTGCAATGATCGCTTCGGCTACGAATGCCACACCCGTTTCGTCATCATCTTCGATACACGCTTTCCATGTTGATGCAAGAATATCGCCTATAGTTCGTCGACTTTTACTAATATCACCTGCAACAATACTACTCACTGACGGTACGATGCCAGCATTCTTCACCATGAACGACATGAGATCGGCTGGATCACCGGCCAATGGATAAAATTCGATTCCATTTTCGCGTACGAATTTTCGAAAAACTTCATGTGTTGCTAGACGAACACGATGACCGCATGCGAGCAGTGCTTTGGCAAGAGCAATGAATGGTTGTACATCACCACGTGTACCGACAACGAGCATCAGAATAGCAAGACGAGGTATGACACTAGTTTGTGCGACTGCTTCTGTTTCACTAAGCTCGGTACTTGTTATATGTACCCATTCCGTGTCTTCGTCAAGATCAATTTTTTCATCTTGAAGAGTTGTTTTCGTTACCGTTATAGGATCAATAAAAACATCAATGAGACCATTACAAGCATCAAAACTAGCTCTATAATCAAGTTTTTGAAACTTTTTTTTCGATTTACTTTCATTAAAATCATCGTATTTTATCTGACCAGTACACAATCGTGGTATAAGTATTTTAGTATTTAATGAAATTGTGTAACCTTCTGTGGAACGAATAGCAAAAATATTCTCTGAATTAATTCGTATATGTTTCGTCAATTGAATCGATCGTGGAATACAACCAGAATAGATGTTCTTTTCATTCAGCCATACTCCTATCGAAGGTATTTTTTTATGATTGTTTTCATTTTTATCTGTATAAAAATTTAGATACGCATGCCGTTGATAATTTATTTTCTGTCGCCATTCGAATTTTTTACGGTACAAATGTACAAATGAATCATTTGTAATTGCATCATGCGGTAAGTGAATTGTTTCCCATTGACTATCATCGTAATTCATAGAAATAAACTCTTCATTCGACGATGAACGTTTAACATGAAAATATTTCCAATCATGATCTAACAGTATAGTGAGACTTGTGTCTATGTCCTCACACTCAATGGTTGTTGTCATTTGTTGTAATAAAATGAAACTTTAATATTTCATTAGTTATAAATGCTGAAAAAAAACATGACAATAGAATGCTAATGATTAATACGCAGAAGATGAAGGGGTAAAGCATATTACTCATGAGTACAGAAAGAAAAAGAAAGAAATTCGTCATTCTATTTACATTTTACTGCATACACATTTCCTCTCGTTCTTGCATGTGATCTATCTAGTCCGATGTTTCTTCACCCTCACATAATACTTCATTCGTTTTATTTTCTCTGCACAAGCGAATGCAAGCAGGATTGAAACACAATATATAGATGAGACTGAGACGAGAGAAGAAAAGGAAGAAAAAGAAAATCTCGTCTGCTTCGCATTTATAAAGACAAACGGATGGATGACAAAAGAAGTAGGTCACATTCGTTCATCGTCTTATGGTTGGCAAATGCACATGATCGATACCGAGACGTTGAAGAAGCTGTACTTTAATTCGATCAATGTCGTCTTGAATTAACTGAAAACTTAAAGCTGTGAGCATAACTCCAAAAAGTAAATACATAGCACAAATAATCGAGCGTCCATTTCGATGAGTAATTGTCGTTTCACCAGGTACTAGGTCACCAAAGCCTATTGTAGTAAATGTAATAAATGAAAAGTAGGCACCATCAATATATGACCACCCTTCCCATGTAGCAAAAAGAAGGGAACCACCGAGAAGATAAACAAGTAGGGCAACCAGTGGAACCCAAACTGGCACTTTTTCATAGCGAGGAATCTAATTAAAAGCATATTTTGGCATGATTTTAAATATTAATTGAACTTTTTCAGTAGTTCAATAGTGTAAAAAGATAAATTAGCGCATTTACATGTCATTTTTTTTTATAAATGAATTATAACGGTTAGATTATCGATCAATAGTGAATAACTAAGTCAATACCGTTAAAGTGACAGTGTTTTTCTCTCAATAAAATCTTACAGGTAGAAACGATCCGTCATTTTTATGAATGCATGAGACTGAACTTAACTAGAAAGATTCATATAATTAATCAAGACATTGCTTTGTATTTGTTACAATATTTACTTTTCGACATACGGAAAGATTCTTTCGTTTCCAACATCGTTGAAAATAAAGATCCAAACGGTGATAATATTCTGTGACTAATAATGCTAACGATTCACCTACTAATTTTAGCCACGAAACAACTAAAAGGATACCAACTAAAGCATCTAGGCAAAAGAAAACAGTAAATATTAATAACTGTTTTTCAAGTCTTTAAAATATAAACTTACAGATAATTGTTGAAATTTTTCCTGCTGTTGTTTTCGGTGAAATATTTCCATAACCGATCGTTGTTACTAATGTTGCTGCATATAATACTGCTGTCGAATATGTCCATTTATAAACATATTTCTCGGCAATCGCGTGTTGAATAGCTAAACGTGATGATAGAGTTTCTAATATAACTTCTGTGTGATTATCAAATAAATTAGTACGTTCATTATTCAAATAGATATAATGTGAGAATTTGTCATTTCCCCATCTCCAATGTTGATAAGAATTTTCAAAATCTTCATTTAATTGTTCATTTAACAAATGAATAGCCAATGAACGAATATTTTCGTACGCTTTACTGATGATTTCTTTTCGTTCACCATCTTCTTTTGCATCATGATCAGATTCAATAAATGCGAAAAAAAGGCCACCGAATATAAGATAAAGTAAAATTAAAATTATTAAACTTATTTGATGTAATAAATGGCGAGCCAATAAACATTGGCAATTTACAAAGCATAGTCTACCTTCTTAAAAGTGAACGAATGATTTTAGAATATATTCGAATAAAATCATAACTCACTTGGCTGAATTATGTGTACATCTCCTTGCTTGTCAAACGCAAGTAAAGGCACTGAGGAACTCATCAATTTGTTCTCTCGATTATTATCATGAAAAATAATGATCGAGTGATTTCCCAAATGGTTCTTTTATACAGACGAAACTAATTTTATTGATAATTGTTCTGTCTTCAATTTATCAATAACTAGCATCACCATCTGCTTCATCGGTTTTTTCTCAGAGAGATAATATGTATTCTCCAACAGATTCGATATTTGATAATTCATTATCAAAATAGTCACATCTTAGATGTGACATAGAACACAAGACGTATTACCTAAAGCGTACATATTTATGAAAACGTTTCAATTGTTCCAATGTATAATCAAATCGTTCTAGGCTATCTTTTTCTTATACGTATATGGAACTTTCTGGATTCTATCGACGTTTTTAGGACAGTTCACTCGCACTGTCACGGCTTTCTTTTTGTGAAGATAACGATTTTCAAAGATTCATTTAAATTTTACTAGCATCCTACCTTCGAAAATCGTATAGTTATATGTCATCGACTATGATAATCGAAATGTTGTGAAACCGTTTAAATTAGTTATGCCCAGTTGCACGTTGCCACATGCAAACCAACTAGAGCAGAAAAGGGTGACTATTGATTGATCTCATATTCAACAAACTTAATCCATAATGTGAAGTGTATTACATGGAGTGTAGAAGATAGTCGTAGAAGATTCTCATATAAAAGAATATGCAAAAGTTGACAGAGACAATTATAAAGACTATCTAGTAGCAACGCTAAAAGCCTAGAAGAATGATCATCATTTTCCATCGAGCAGCGTTCATAACATTCGTGAACTTGGATGACTGACACTCATTGAATATGAATTACTATTCATTCAACCACATCTATAAATATCATATTTTAATAGCATTCATCTGTCAACGAGGTCGAGATATAGGCATGCATTTCAATAAGCGTAATATTTTTATATTGTTTCATATACATAAAACTTATAATTCTTTCAAATTTGCCTAAATAGTGTAGAGCATCGGTAAAATACAGCGACTTTATAGATACTTCTAAAGTGAAAAAAAAGCATACGAATCTGTAGATAATGTTTGAATATTGGTAAGAGAAAGCGTACAAAAAAATATTTGACACACACTAGTAATATTTTTCGATGTGGTCTCTTGTAAAATTTTAAAACTTATAACTTCCCTGGTTTCTGTCACATGTGATTAATGCTTTTCGTGAATACTAGAAATTTTCGAATAGAAAAGACCGACTTGTTTTCCGTGGACAAAATATATCCTACTTAAGTTGTAGTGGATTATGAAGTGATTCAGCTGTCATGCGCTATTGACGACAGATGAAAGACTGAAATAATTCTGTTTTGACACATTGTAGTTTTATTATGATTTGAATTCTTTGTAATTCTTTGCAACCTTTTCATACTAATGACAAGATTTCTTAGAACTGATGATCTTTTTCTTGGGAGCTACCTCATTTAGGTTAATATTAAAATAAAAAATGCAATCTCTACTTGAAAGCATTGCTTTTCTTGTATGTTGACTATTCACAGTATTTGTTCAAAGTTGAATATTACTTATTTGATAAACGAAGGTTTTCAAAACGTTTCCTTAATGATTATCAAGCATAACTATGGTGTTATAATTCAAATACATATATTTCTACATAGTAAAATATTGTGACAATTTCTGATAAGAGAAATTATGTAGATGTAACTGCGTTTTCTGATTTATTTCTGTTTATCAAAAATTATTCCTTGGAACATTTTTCACTGTCCCTTTTATCGATTCTGCAGCGATGAAGAAAGTAGAACACACGAAGCGAGGCGGATATTGACATTAGAATACAGTCAAGGTAAGGACGAGCACAAGCATTAAGAGAGACCATATAAACATCAAGGAATGACGAGCTAATGACAAGAGTAACTCTATTATATTAAAGAAAGACAATAACCAAAAGGAAAGGGCACCGACGTAAGGATACTAATAAGGGTATTAAGGTAAGGACAACGATGAGATAAAAATAAAGATGAGGAACATGTATATAGAAGAAACAAGGTAAGAGTATCCCATGCATAAATTATTACTGTAACGTGAAACAGATACTGCCATATCCTGAATTCTTTCGGGCAGTCATACATATGTTATCATAATAGACAACATTTAATTTTAGTGAAAAGACATTGTTGTTTGTAAAATAGTTCTCTTTTATTTTCTATCATATCCGACATTATCAATCTTAAGAATAACAAGAAGTAAATATGTCATTGATATTAATCATGTTTTTCTTCTTATCTTAGGTTAGATAGCTTACGTAGATTCATACTGTTAACGTTTCGTGTCATGCTGATCAAAGTACATGTGACTGCACTAGTACTTATTACGTAGAATATAACAATACTAGCGATATATGATCGTTCACAATGGTTTTTATTATTTTCATAAATGTCACTAGTTTTTATTGATCATCTATTCTTCATATAAATAATATTTTGACAAACATGTCATCCCCGTTTGGTAAGGAATATTAAAAAAAAGCAATTGAAAGATTTAATATCAAAAACAAAACTAATTTTGAAAATCATCTGTTTAGCAATTATTTCGTTAATCTAGATCATTTACGCTTACTAGCAGTCAATCGTTGACATCGTATTCTTTATAAAGAAGTAGCAATGGAAGCATCTTCTATGCATAAAAATCTATTTTCATGAAGACAATTTTACTAGAAATTTTAACGCTTTCAATGACATTCTCTCTCATCTTTCACGAATAGTGATGTGCTGCACTAAGTTTTTTGTTTTGGTTCTAGTTAATATGTTATTTTGGAGTCTCTGTGTTAGCATCGCTATAGATATGAGTGCGAATATTAGTTTTCTCTGCAACTACAGTCTTCTTATATATTTGTTTACAATTTAGTTATTCATTAGTATGTCATTTTTGCAAGCTGCAATTACAATTTTTGTAATATTCATCATGATATGTACTTATTTTTGTACTTCAAACTATTAAGATGAAAAAAATTAATTGATTTACGGCGTTTGGAAAAACTTTTCTTGGAAACTGAAGCATGGCAAAAAAAGTGAATTCGGATAGGACATTTTTCTTGATCCAGATCAGCACATCTTTACTCACGAAACTTATTTCTTTTTTTGCAATCATATACATTGATTTCAAACACATAATATAAAATCAATTGTAAGAAAACCAAGGAGGAAAAGCGGAAATGTCATACTTTAACGTACATCTGGGCTATGTCATATCTATCCTACAAAACGTTTGAACTATTTCAAGTCTACCATCAATCTGAGTTATGGTATATTAGCGGAAGTACCACCTATGTAAGTCTATCTGACAATTAAGTACAAATACTTCATCGTACTTCTAAACTGAAGTAAAACGAAGCATATGTACTTTATCGTCAGATAGACTTACATAGGTAGTACTGCCGCTAACATGCTATAACTCAGGTTGATAGTAGACTGGAAAAAGTTAAATCGCTAAAACGTTTTGTAGGACAGTTGTGGCATAGCCTGGAAGTACGTTGAAGCATGACATTGCCACCTTTTCCCCTTTGATGAAAATTCAAATTACTTCGTTATTTTCTCTATGATGATTTCAAAGAAGAACCTTTTTCATAGTCGATAATGATAATTTAATAGAGTTCATCGACGGTATTTTAATTATTCTAGATTAATATCATTACTAATTGTCCTAATAAAAAAGTGGACATGCGATTAATCGTTTCGTTCATAAATTCTCAGCTTATTGAATAAAGATAATTGTTTAATTTAAATTACAAGAATAATTATAAATACTTCAACGCTTAAGTATAAGAGAACGAATAAGACTCTGAACATTCGAATCCTGATCCGGTCTATCTCAGAATCCGTAGAAGAAAACAATTTGTATCTTAAATTCTATATACATGTAATAAAAAACTGTAAAGCGCATTTGGAATCGACACAGCAGACAATTCAGATGTTTTCATATGAGATCATCGTCTTGTTGTATTTCATGTCATCATACATACACAACCATATTGTTATTTGAAAAGAAAAAAGAAACTTATACGTATGAAAAACCTACCGCATTCTTTCATAGATTCTTTTCCTCGTAGTTTTGCACTGCATATTTTTTTGATTTTGTCTTCTAAAGAATGCGAAATTATTTATTTTTCTCGTTTATATCACACGCAGTTATCCAACTTATTTGGTATATTTCATAAAACAAGATTACTTGACTTTAGATGAGCATACATGGCTCTTTCACACCTGCTCAATTGGTAATTGATTCAATCCGTGTTATCACTTGGGATAGAATGAAACCACGTGTTAAAATAATAATATGACTACTTACTGATGAAGTTAAACAAAAATCTTCCGAGGACTTGAAGTTTCGAACTTTTCATCTATGAACGAAGATTTTTATTTTAAGTTAGAGTTCATCAATCTGATTGAGTAAACAAAAATTTTTAAAGTTGTACGCAATACAGAATAGATCGAAATTCAAAGTTCAGCAGAAGAATCATTTTTATTGCTACTCTAAAATTGAAATAGAATAGTCACAAACAGTTGACAAATTCATCGAAACATCCCATCCTATTTCAACGTATTCTTTGAAGACTTCAATCAGCAGTGCCTATCTGATTTCGACGTACAATATAAGGTATTTTAGATTGTCGGGTTATAGGTTGTTTTAGGCCAGTTAGAATCAAGATATATTTGTGAAATGTGTTTTGTGGCAAAATTCCATATAGAGAACATATCATTGAATATTTTTATAAAAGAAAGATGGATTCTATGTTTGAATCTACATTTATATGGATCGAGGGGCTTTTCAAAAATGCAGCAGTGTTATGATTTTCAGAATTTTCAGAGCTAAAACATCCTCTCAAGTATCATTTCACTCAGTTTCTCCCATTCGATTTCTAGCATTAAAAAACGAGCTTTCTTTTGAGTCCACTGTAGTCCACGCAATATATAGAAACTGATTGGAGTAGGGTGTTACTACCCTCAACAACGGTATTTTTTGAGTTATTTAATCGTCAGCAGAATGTATTCTTTATACATTCACCATACGTTGAATGTGGAAGAGAAAATCAGAGAGAGAGAGAGAACGAGATGAATTTAGTGTTATATTAATAGAAATCAAACAATGTAGAAAGTTGTTATACACCAGAGCTCCGCAGGACGGGACGGGACGGGGTGGGAAGAGTTTTGGATTCGTTCTGGGTCCCACAAGAAATATTTTCTTCGCTTTTTAGCTGAAAAACAATTATTTTCTGTGACTTTTCATCATAGAAGTGTCGCTTTCGGTCAAAACAACTGACTCAACCATTCCAAGCCTCAAAAGATAGTGTTTTACTGATGAAACAGTTCGAAAATTTTTGGTAAACCCTGTCAGACGGAACGCGGGACTGAAAAATAAAAAGTAGATGGGACGGGACGGGACGACTATGTTGTCGTGGTGTCATGTTTTATTTGAGTTTCTGCAGAAACTCAATTAAATACCGACGGGGTAGATATAGTAGATATAGGAGGTATAGGAGATACATGGCACATGGGGGGGGGGCAAAGGTATTGTTGGTGGAGGCCAATGTAATACTGTAACTTGTGGGGAGAGGGGTGTGGTGGTGGGGGGTGCAGTAGTTATAGAGGTTATGAGAGTTATCGGAGATAGAGGAGATAGAGGAGATATTGGAGATAGAGGAGATATTGGAGATATTGGGTACGTGTCAGGCTGCGGAGAAATGAAATCACCCACCCCGACCCCCACCCCCACCTTTCTCCGCACCCACCTGGCGAGACGCGTGTTATGTGAGGACGGCTGCTTACATCTTTCCCCGCACCCGCACCTGGCGAGACGCGTGTTTCGTGAGGACGCCCGCTTACACCTTTCCCCGCACCCGCATCAGGCGACACGCGTGTAATGTGAGGACGGCTGCTTACACCTTTCCCCGCACCCGCACCTGGCGGGACTCGTGTTATGTGAGGACGGCTGTGGGTGGGTGTGGGTGATTTCATTTTTCCGCAGCCTCACACGTACCCAATATCTCCTTTATCTCCTATATCTACGCCGTCGGTATTTAATTGAGTTTCTGTTGAAACTCAAAAAAGACATCATATGGTTGTCGTCCCGCGGAACTCTGGTAATCACTAATCGATTACATCGAAATCAATACACTTTCAACAAGAGACTATCATTGTGTAGTTTTAGTATAAAAGATGCCTTTGTAGCACTGTCACTCATTAAGTTAATAATACACTACTTCCAATACTCAGTGTTTTTGGCAATTTTAATCGCAGCCAATCAGGAATCACTCTTCCAAAAAAATCCAATCGATAGTGAAGTTTTCTGAAAATTTACTAAGAAAATCCTAGTGACTCTATTCGGTTCAAATTACCCAGACAACTTATATGTTATTACGGTTTATTAAGGAATTTCTTCGTATTCAATTGCCTTAGAGTACTTTTTGGGGTTTTTAAACTTAACACTAAGCTGTTGCTAGGTGCCCGATCTGCGAACTTATTGAAAAATTTTCATACGATACCATAGAAACTGAAAAAATCCACAAACAGAAACTTGATCAGTAGTAAGTATTCAACAAATATGCAGTGGGATACTCAGTCTAGTTTTTACGTGATAAACTGTTAGCCGAGTACCCCGTTAGATGTCTCATAAAAATTGGCGGAGTATTCTGAAACTGAAAATTTACGATGGACTCCTTCGTTACTCGCTGAGCATCTAGTTTATTATGATCTTTTGAGAAACTGAAAGAGCAGCGTTACCTGTATACTCGGTCTACGATGCTCACTACAGTAATCAGTCACTATAGTTCTGTCTATTTCAAATAGAACGAGGAAAAGTTGTGCTCATTTTTGACACAGTAATATTTGTATATATTTACGTCGAAATCATCTGAATGGTTTCTTTACCAGTTACTCTTTAAATATTGCACTCGTGCACTTCTCTCATGCAAAGTGAGCTGAAAATCATTGTATGCGGCGTATATTTTCTATGTATATATACATATATATATATATGTTGATTAGCTTCACTCAAGAAAAATGAATTGAAACAATTAATTAAACATCAAATAGAAATCGTATATACTATCTCAAATGTATCAGCACAGTATGCAGTTTGTATTTTTTACAACATCTTCGAAGTATTTTTTACTGTATCAATGAACAAACGAGTACGTTAAATGATGCACAAAACGGATTAGTAAGTACAAAAACACAAAAACTATATTTTCGTATTGTACTCTAAAACCAACAGGGACGACGAGAGTACACAATCAAACTAATATCACGTTTGGTTGATTAGTGTGCCTCGAATACTTGATTCGAAAACATTAACTTGATTTCGACGTGCAATATAATGTATTTGAGATTGTGAGGTTGTAGGTTGTTTTAGGTCAGTTATAAATGGTATTTTCCTATAAATTTCTGGGAAGCTCATCAAACAAATGAATGGTATTGCTAACGAAACAAGATAAAAAAGATACACAAATAATTCTTCTTGTACAGCCGATACCTCATTGTCGAATCTATCACCACCATATACATGTAATGACTCTGAGATTGCATTTGGTAATGTTCCAAAAAGATATAATGTTGATATAGACAAGATTTGTATTGTCATTCTTTTATGTCGACGCCATCGTATGATTTGATTCCGTTGTCGTTTTTCATAAAAAACACGTATCAATAATGATATGTTAAAGGCGAATATAAGTATTGAACATAAAATTTTATGAATCAATAAATCGATTGATGATGCCGCTTTATCATAATGTACAAAACATGGCCGATCGCAGAATATTTTATTGTAATCGAAATATTCAGCATTGGAACAAACTGGATTAAAACATATCACAATAAAATAGAACACAAATATATAAATACTTAAGGTTGTTATTGGAACATAATGAAAGATGCAACGTTTAAAGTTAGTATTGAATACTTGCCGATCATAGAATATGAATAAGTAACGTTCAATCGATGCCCACAACATTAGCAACATCGATAGAATAGATAAAAATGAATCAATAAATGTCCATGCTTGACAAAAATCGACACCATCATCTTTAATTGAACCAACAACAAGAAAATGATTTGTCATGGATAGATCAATGGTTACTAATAAGAAATTGATAATTAAAAAGAGTATAATAATATGATTCTGTAAAACTTGTCGTAGTTGTCGATTAAGTATAAGATGGTAAATTAAAAATGAATGACAAATGATTGATGGTATTTGAAATGCAACGAAGATAACCAATTTTACACCCCGGAGCATTGCCATTGTTATACATATATATATATGATAGATATTGTATGTGATAGGTTGCTATTCAATATGATCAGGAATCTTAAAAGATTTTCAATGAAAATAAAATACATGTAAGATGTTAAGCATCTGTCACTTTGATCGATGGAATGAACAAGTAGTCTTACTCACGGATGTAAAATAAAAGATTCTGAGTATTTTATGTTACAGTACTGAAATTAGAGCATCAACTGCTTCTGAAATGTAAATAACTTGATAGAAACCATAAAATGAATGATCTAACAATGAACATAGAAAAATGGAGACATTAAAAGATTAGAATAAACAATAATGAGTGATTGTACCGCCTTTAATAATTAGTCAAATTAGGCGGAGAGCTTCTGTTTTGAGAAATGTAATTCCAGTTGAAGAAGTTCTGATACAAAGAAGTTTCTAAAATAATAAATGCGTCATTCAATTATGGTATTGAAGTGACTTGCTCGAATCGAATTTTAGAAGCACGGATGATTTTTTTAATGCTGCATATAAAACATGTTATGTGACGTCAAATCCATATTTCACTTAGATCTAACTGGAGAAGCTGCAAAAATTGACTTTTCAAGAAATAAAAATAGAACTAACGCATTTTTATGGATAGTTTTCTGAAATCTTGAAAAATAGAGTCTATCTATATGACAATTATTAATGTGATTAGAAAACTGGATGTTTAAGGAAGCCTTAAGCGATTGGAAATAGAAACAATGCAATGGATGATCATCGATATCTTCTTTTGCGTGGTCTGTGAGCTTCAATTGGAAGATTTTTCACTCAGATAAAAATATAAAGGAAAACAAGATCTAATATTTTCTATTAAAATATCGATGGTAATATATGAGTAGAATCAAATGGCTATGCTACAAATCTCAATACTAGATCCATAAATAGAATATACGTTTATGTGCCTTTATCAACACTAAGTGGAACGTTTCTGGATTCATTCTGGACTAGGATTTTATTTAGATTTCAAGTATGCTAAATTCGTTTTTATGTAACATCATTTCAACAATTTAATAACATTACATTAAAAACTACATGAAATTATAGGAAGCATATTCGAGATGCGAGAGAAAGGAACCACTTTCCCTCTGGAATTTGAGGAGGTAATAATAAAAGATTGTCACGTCTCTCATGTTACTGTATTCTAGTAGTAGTTTCTTGAAGTTTTACATAGAGTAGGTACTTTTATTTCCATCTGAAGCGTCACTTTCAGGACCTACGCCTGACCTCTTTTCTCACTAGGACATCCGGGAGTAGCATATACGATACTTTCGGATAACAGAAGACTATATGCATTCAATATTAGACGCAGAAGAATTGAATAGAATTCAGATTTAAAGTATGGATACGTTTGTAATAAACACAATTGATGAACTTGGTGAAAATTGTACTAAGAATATTTACATATTTAGATCGTAGTTATGAATAGACTTTGATATTATGTCTTATAAAGAGACATTACATTATGAGTAACTCATTTTTAAGGAACATTTGGTGGAATATTGAGATCAACGGAAAAACGATTCAATGAATATAATATAAATATCACTGTTTACAGTGAGGTTTTACTTTCAATAAAAGACGTTTCCTAATAACAAGGAACTAAAAATGATCCTTATTCTTGATATTATATGAATTAGAATAATTGAAGAGTTGAACAAATTATGTATATAGTAGCACTAAGCAAAAAATATGCAGACATCAGCATACGAGCACATGTATGGAGGTATAGGTAAAGTACTATAACTGTTGGAGATATAGAAATAAGAGTACTAATCCAAATTTATAGAAAAAATGATATAGTCACACTAGTAAAATCCATAGGAGTTCGTAATCCGTTATAATGCTCTAAAAGAATAATGAACCCAATTACAAGATAATGCAACCTTTTATATACATCGTGTGTTAGATTGACGCATAGTCATGCAGTAAGATGAGTTGAAAGAAAATAATGTATTAGTATTCACTAATTATGTTGAATTTTCAGAAAAGTACATTCATGAAATTTCTGTTGAGAAATGATGAGTAGAAATACAGGTCATCTGTAGAGGGGTGCGGGTTACAAGATTTTGGCAACCTATAACATGCCCTGCTAAGATTTTGTCAACCTGGGCCTGCCCTGCCCTGCCTTGTCAGGGCAGGACAGGGCAGGTTATCCACAACCTGCAGGGCTCTATTCATCTGTAAAAGGCAGCTGAAGGATAAGGCCACTACGTTACCTCTCTATAAGGCTACCATGAGACGTTTGTGCCCAGTAGAAGGGACGGTCCATCTCACTGGTTCATAGTGCTGTCTCTTGCTATAGTGCCATGAGCTTTTACTGATCTTCGTTATTAAGTGACGTATACGAATGGCATTCTTCACAAAGGTGATTATTTTAAATTTTCTCTCCAATTCAGTGTATAATCTGTATAACTATTTCATGTTGAGTACTTTGAAAAAAACATTCTAGAGCTCTTTTATTCATTGATATTCACCTGTCGTGCAATACTAAATTGGGCTATCTTAGATTAGAGTACCATTGATTCTGTGAACTGGAATATAGAATACTAAAATTGCCGACTGCCTTGAAAACAGCTCTACAACAGTTGTCAATAATTTGACAAAAGAAGAACTCACATAGATGATGGAAAATAGTTCAACAGTCATTAAGAAGATAAGATATCAGTCTTATACTTGACCAATCGAATGCTTTTAAAATACTAGGTAGTATCAAACCTTCTTGAGTTCCACAGGAGCTTTAAAACCTAGAATGGTTCTTCTCGCAGATATATGGAAAGAGCTTTCATCTACGAAGCCATTTTGAGATCTATGGGCAGGAAAAAGGTTCGGTATAAAAAGACTGAACTACTCGAGTTCGAAACAAAGCCCTAAATGTTTCATTACAAGCCATAGAGAGTTCAGCTCGAATCTCGATGGCTTGGTATTTTTATACCGAAAATGTTTCGTCACACGGATTTTAAAATGACTTTGCAGCAAAGGTTTCGCCTGTGAATCTTTCGACAAAAACTCTTTAGGTTTGATGGCTACTCTAGAATTTAAAAACACTTCTCTATAGTGTAACTACGTTTTTCAGACTGCGTAGAATTTATCGTATGCATAATTTGATGTGATAATAATTGCCAAGCGTGCTGGAGAAATATTCATGAGACACCTCACATTCGTTTGACACCTATTTATGGGTAGAAAATTTTCATAGGTTTTCATGAATATTTTTCTTATTCTTTTTGAAAGTAAACAAATTAAGAGAATATCGCAAATTTCTTTGGAGCAGGCCAACATGGGTAGTCAGTCAATTTTAGTTATACTGTGTACTTTGTTGCGAACCTTTCTCCAGACATCTTTAAGAAAAGGCAATAATTTGTCATCATCATATTCATGCTTATGTGAGTTCATGAACTGCTCAAAAGAGCTTCCTATATTGATTGCTTGAAGGAAAGAGCTGTATAAACTTTCACCGCAAGCGGTATACATGATAATGAATACAGATGTTTAAACTTGCTTTTCAGTGATTCTTATAAAGTGATCTAAAATCCACAGCTAATATTCTGTTATTTATATTAAGCTCTTTCATTTTGAGATTCGTCAGTGACGAATCTCAAGGTAAATCTTTGAATAGAATTATGAATAAGAACTGTGTTTGAAAGCAACACCATCTGGAGTACGAAGAAAACGTGTTTTCATTTAACTCATATTGATAAATGTACGGAAAGAACTCATTAGCTATCAAAACAGTATCTAAATGCTCATGTAATTTCTAGGCACAAGAATATTCTTGTTTTAAAACTAACTCGAAATGTTAATACTCGAAAATAAAAATTCATTCTATGAAATTCTATTTTCTTAAAACTTTACTCTCGTATATGATCCAGCATTTTACGACTTATAGTGCGGGCATATAACTAGGATCTACATAGAATGAAGTTGTATCACAAGTATTAGAGACTGCAGGCTGCAGCTTGAATGTTTCAAATATATGAAAGGAAGACACAATCAAAGTTTTTAAATGGATCTTGTCCAGTAGTGAAATTGGAATTATCAAATGAGAAGTAGAGTGGTTACAATCGAATAACACCGAAACTAACTAGAACTGTTCTATCAGTAAATGACCTCTTATCAAATTGTTATATAGAATGAATTTATAGAAATCAATGTACGATTGTACTAATGGCTAGTTGTATGAATATCTCTCGCTATTCGATGCTGACGAAACTAAAATATGGCGAAAACTAGGTCTAGTCGACCTGTTTGCATCATTTATTAATAGCAGTCAGAGATTAAAGGGAGTACTATCTTGTTTAAAATTACATTTATTTCAAAGACTCACCTTTATCAAAGAGAAAAGGTTTTCTAGTGAAAAAAATATTTAATCAGTTTCTGCTATCTTTTCAAAAAATTCACTCATTTTCGGTGAGAAGTTTCTTTATTTTATGTCAACTTTAAGACTACAGGAACAGAAGACAATTATAAAAACAATATGAGTGGATTCTTATGTTTATCTTCAGCTAGAGAAAAAAATAATGAACTTTCTTGTTTGAGTTAAATAAGTTCTTTCATAGATGCTGTAGAAGCGTAAAATGACTATGATACATACATTAGGTTAACTGTGATATTCAGTAAGAGGTGTACAAATGAAAGGTTAATTTTTTTACACAAGCAATCCTCCTCCTCTCATTCACATGTTTAGAATTCAAGTAGTGTGTCTCAATGTAATTATTTAACATCAAGAGAAGGTCATCCAACTGGATTCTGAAGTCATGATTTTACATCCTTTCTCTTCGTTCTTTTCCGCTCTGTAGTTGATAAACCTTTCATAAATATAATGAGCACTAAAAATCTCATAAAATTGATGCACAGTAATCAAAAATTCTCATAAAATTTCTCTAAACTTAATGTATTGTGGTATTATAAAACTATCGACTCTTAATACAAGTTTCTGAAATTACAGTTGTAATCACACGTTTTACTTATTTCATGAAACGCGAGCGCAAGTGAACTATTGATTTCGACTCTAGATTTTGGTATCTTTTTGAAATAGCAGTGGTTCTATCGATTGCATTAGTTATCTAGCACACAGTAGCGACAGTTGTGACATAGTCTCGTGAAAGATGTTCGACGTTAGTAAGATAGTTGAGAAAACATTGTCCATGGTGAATCTTTTTCACAACTGTATTCGGAGATTCTGAGAAAGTTCTAAAGATGATAGATAAAATACATATTTCATTCATTAGTAATCGTGAATTCGGGCACTTAGCTAATTTCAATCAAAGTGAAATGTAAGGAGTTGTTGAATGGGAGATTTTTTTTTCAATAAGAAATTAGTCGTTTTTATGAAACTTCGAAGAAACGTGTGAAAAATAATGCGAACGGCACGATCGAATTCTTAGAGTGTGCAATTTTTTATTTCCCTTTTTTCAGACCATATTTTCTAGCGAAAATGTAAGTAAATTCAATAAGACTGTTATTACGAAAGATTTTCAGCTTGATCTCTTTCGAATTCAATATAGCCTATAAATTTAAAATATGAACTTAGAAGTGTCGAGTCATGTTGAGAGTTCTTTTTATAATTTTTACCTTTTAACTATATGAATGGATTCATGTAAGCGTGAGAAAACATGGTCTATCAAAACCGTTAATATACAAGACTTAAACTTTGATTGAAGTACTAAATATTTTTTTAGTTGCCTAGAAGATATTCTGCAGGACAAAGACACTCATTCAGCTATCTGAAACAGTAAGCAGTCAAGACGAACATTAAAATAATACAGAGTGTAAGAAAAAAAAAGTTAACATTCTACTCGATCTCATGTCTAATAAAAGCTATACGGCATAAGAAACGTTTTATGACATTTGTGATGAAAAGTTTCGAAAAAGCCAGTGCTCAAAATCCTTTTAAGATTAGTGCTTAACTTACATTTATAGTAGTTTCAAGCTAAGCTCTATGCTATTACAGATGCGTCATCAAATTCTAATTTATTAGATTATAGTACACGATAGTAAACGCTGGATGAAATATAACGTTTACTTGAAGCCATCAAAAATTCAAAATGTATTTCATAGCAGTTATTTACTCAATACTTCAATCATAAAGTTTACTTCATTGTCAGAACCATGCCCATGATGATGATATACGAAGGATAATGAAGCCCAGAAAAAAAATGAAGTCTATGACATTTTCATTGTTTATTTTGTACTCTATTTGAAGAACTTTCGTATAAATCGTTTCAGCTTGTGTTTCAAACTTTATCCATGCAAGGAATATCTTTTTCGATGAGAACTTCTGTTAGGGTTCACGCTCACGAAGAGCGACGAACACAGTTAACGTGTGTAGTTTATTCTCTCTATCCTGGATAAACGAAAACATCACATATATATGTATATAAGGAACGAACCAAAAAGAATAAACAATAGAGAGATGAATACGACAAAAGACGATAGAGGATTACATGGCAGAGGGATGATGTCGCAAGGTGATATCACCCTAACAATGTCATAGAACTAGTTCGCTTAGTCCAAAAACTTAGTTGAATTCGTTTTTTATGAAACCTCGAGTTTTCCTCTAAGACATACATTATTGAATTCTCTATAGCCTGCTATGAATATTAAATTTAAAATAAATTGTAATGTATTCAATCTATTGTAGGCCTCGTCCTGTTTACTTGTGATTTATTTAATCACTCCAGTTGATTATTGAAATACAAATGAATAATTGAATGCCTTTAACAATTTCACTTCCTGTGTTGCAAAGAAATTTTAATATCTCATCCATTTCGCTAGGCAGAACTATACAAAGTAAGTCGTAATTTAAACGTTTCGTCTCTATGTCAATTTTATATATCATTGGCATACAGCATTATAACTAGATATGCGGATCAACAGAAGATTTGGTTGAGTGGAACAATACAAGCTGTCAGATATCATATTTGAATCTGTTAAAGATCAATATAAGCTAGGGTTTTATTTAAAGAAAAAACAGATAATACATATTAATCTGTGACACTATATCTTTTAATATTTTATTTAGACAATGTAAAAGTGCAGTGATAAGAGATGTAGAACGCTCAATTACTATTTATAAGAGAAGAAAGAATTAAAAACTTTCGATCCTCAGATTTTAACTGAAGACATAGATAAAAATTATTTTGTTTCTGAACGAATTTGCATCTAAATACATTCTCGTTACTCAGTATTTCATTATGATTTAGCTCCATCGGCTATACTAAATAGGAAACTAAGATGGCATGATGTAATCCTTGAAAATTGCAAACGATCAATTTCTGTTGAGCATTTGAAATTGATAGCATGTACTAGATGGTTCTTTTGACAATGATAAAATTCGTTAATAAATCAAAATTTTCGTCCGATTTATGAGCTCTAGAATTGTAGTAGAAACAACTAGAATATTGTTTTTATCTTTTGCAATTCATATTAACAAGTGATGCAATAGTCTTTGGAAAATTTTCAAACTGTTTTTTAGACCGCGTGTCTGACTTATATACCAATCAATTTTTTTTATTGCGAAGAGCAAGCGAAGTCTGAACTACAAATTTTCTGCCAGACATATTTTCCCAGAACGAATCTGAGAAGGAGAAAGAGTCAAAACGCAAGCAACTTTTTTCTATTACTATTTTTTTAATCAGATGAGAAATGAGAAAACAATGTAAATGATGATTTCTGTAGCATAAACAGTGCTCTTTCCATGGATATATTAGAAGTTAAATTTACTCTTGATGTTTGTAGCAAAATATGTTCTTTTATAAAAGAAACTAAGTAAGTTCGTCGTTCGTAGTACATTGCCATTGCGCAATCAAAAAAATATTTATTGAATTATTTTTTACTGCAAAATTTCTACGATCGGGCATATTTTGAACAAATAAAGCAAACAAAATTACGTTCATACATGATTTTCGAAGATAATGGGTGCTTATCTTGTGAAGGGTTAGTTTTTGCAACAGATCCGATTTTACAAAAAACTTCCTGTTTGAAACGTTTTTGATTCAAGAACGAATCTAAAACTTTTTCCAATTTCGATATCGGTAGAGATTTTGATTCTCTACGTTTTTCTGTATTATTTTGTTCAAGTTTGATACATGGAGCTCGAAATAATTGAGTAATGCAAACTTTTGAAGTTGAAAAAAAGTTGCAAGAACGTTGTTAGAGGTGCTTGCATTTTCACTTTTTCTCCTTCTCAGATTCGTTTTGGGAAAATATGTCTAGCAGAAAATTTGTAGTTCAGACTTTGCTCTTTGCAATAAAAAGAAGTTGATTTCTTTATAAGTCAGCCACAAGATCTATAAGACAGTTTGACATTTTCCCAAAGACTTTTGCATCGCTTGTTACATAAGAAGGAAACAAAATAATAGGTTTTTTTTCTATTACAGTTGAGCACACATTGTAAGACCAATTCCATTTTTATTTGAATTGTCTGAAAAGAGACAATGAAGTTCTATTAAATATGTATGATGATTTTTTAGAAAGATGAATAGCTATAAGTCTTCATAACTGCACCCTATATGGAAATGTTCAATCGATGAATTTTATTACTATCCAAAAAAAGTGAAACCAAGTGAACAATTTACGTACAGTTTCACTTCAATGGCAGTATTGAAGCCTTGAAACTTTTAATTCATAAGGAAAACATCAGTCTATAAGAATATACGTCGAATTCTTCTTTTGCTTAAACTAAATAATATGATCGAAAGTGTTTCCTAACACGCTCTGGTTGCAAATCGATTCTAAAACAAGATCTTACAGAAACTCATAAATGTGTATCACTTTCAAAAGGCAGATAGATTTTTGAATAGTAATATAATTTATTTAAAAGGCTGATTCACGATAAAAGCTTATAAAATCGAATCAACTTTTTTCCTATTATAATATGAAAAAGAATTTCTTGTTGATAATATTAATAATTTCACTGTTGAGCATTCATTTGGTTTCCATAAAATTCGTCGCAATTCCACTTTATCTCGTAAACTCCACTGAGATCAACCCTATAAATATCAAAAATAGGTATTGTGTGTGTAAATCCTGGTGTTGCGTCCAGTGAGTCATCGTAGTTTCAAAAATCAATGTAAAATGAGAGAGTATTCATTACTGCAGATTTATCGAGAGTAATTTTGTATTCACAAGTTTCATCACATATGCAGGAGGTTGTTCTTATCTTGAATAAGTTCATTAAATAGTTTAAAATATGAATACAACTGAAGAGTTAAATAGTTCTCGAGAAAATACAATATGTTTCGCGAAATATTCTTACTCTCAACATCAAATAGCAGAAAGATGCATACTTTTTTGTGAAGATCAGAACAGTAGAAGTAAACCCAAATAGTTTGTAGTTGTGGAACATCTAAGTATGAGTTACTCAAGACTTATCAAGATTAGTGAATTACAAATTGGTTCTGAACCCATGTGATCGCCAGGTTGGGGCTAAAATGATTTGATTTTTACACGGGACCAGGACTGGCTCGAATCCTATAACTTATCAAGATGACTCCATCGTCTCCTTTTATGAAAAACAAATCTGAAAATTTAGGCTTGATTTTGCAAAAAATTGCTTGCTTTTAAGAAAACTGTTAGCGTATATGCTCGGTTAAAACGTGAAACAGGATGTAAATGATGTTGCGAATTACTTGAAAGTTGTTTCCTTTGATTTATCTTGCGAAACAATAGCTCAAAATGATTCTACTAATCCTCTAGAACTACATTAATGAAGAAGTTTGTCTACGATAGTGATATTTCATTGACTTACGGTTTTGATTGCATATCGATGCGCCCGTCACGATCTGCCATTGAGTGGAGAGGTCGCGTCTGGTATGGTCTGTGATGGGGGGGGGGAGCACACCGGTAACGATCTACAGGAGAACAAGGGTGTGTCGAAAACGCCTACTCTATACACTTTAACTCTTCTGTCACACCATGTTTCACAAAATTGGGATCAGAAACTATAGAACATTTTAACCAGAACAAGGACCAGAACCAGAAAAAGATGGTCTCGTAGCTACCTAGACAAGATAGAGTAATCTGATCGAGGCATGGCATCATGTATTGCATTCAAAAGTCGTAAATCAATCAAACATCCTTCTATTACTAAACTCGCTAAATGCATTTGAGATGAAAAATCTTGACTACAGATCGATATTCAAAGAATAAATGCAAGTGAACAAGCAAAGACAAAGAGAAAATATGACGCGAAATCTTGATTCAAGATTAAAAATAATCATACTCCCTGATAATGTCAACAACACTGAGAAATATCTTATGTTCAAATTACTGTGAAATCGAAAATAAGCAATTGAATTCATTAAAATAAACTGTATTTTATATTTATGCAATGAAAATGAATAGTCATACTTTGAGATGAAGTATTAAGGAATGAATTGTAAATGGATTAAATGTAATTGGGACGAATTGTAAGGGGACTCACTGTACGGGTACCATTTCACACTCTTAGAAGCAATAAATACTCTCATTAAATCGGTTGTTTTTAGTGCATACCAGATTCATTATTTTGGAGTATATGATTATACATTTTGAAATTTCCATGTAATTCTTGTGAGTATTCAGAATTGCATCTCATTTTTTGACGGTATACGTTTACTGTATGACAAACTTTTATTCAGTAATCTCTTTCTATTCAGATATTTTATATA
Organism: Rotaria macrura; assembly: GCA_900239685.1. Classification (NCBI taxonomy): domain Eukaryota; kingdom Metazoa; phylum Rotifera; class Eurotatoria; order Philodinida; family Philodinidae; genus Rotaria; species Rotaria macrura. The sequence goes on from OENT01000141.1 coordinate 67,759, forward strand.
GATCAAGACATGACTCATATTTTAAAGTGTTCCATTTATGTCTGTTTTATAATTAAATCTTTAAAGAAAATATGAATTATTTCTGATCTTACAAAAAAAATCTTTACCGGTTCATTCGTACTATTTTAAAAGAATGATGTATTTCTAGAACTGCCATGAAGAAAACGTTTTGCTTTTATAGGTAAGGATGTTTCTAATTAGTTGTCGAATTCCAAAGTTAAGTTTGATAAGAATTTTTTGATAAAACATATTTCAGCTAAGAATAATGAAGCAATAAAAAATCATCTGATTAGATAGAGTCAAATGAATGGAGAGTAATGTTTCCCTATCAAATTATTATTAGACTTGGATTTAAAAATCTTTATCTGGCTTCAATGATTTTCTCGGCAACATAGTGGGTCTAAGGATGAAAATAAAGAAATTCGATCAACAAAGATCAGTTGATACACAGATAACCCGGCAAATCCTATTCTAATAATCAAGTTAGTGTAGACAACAGAAATCTCAAATTGATTCAAGCGTGGATTCCATTTTCTTCGTTTCCATGGAATCAAGACTCATATAATACGTACATCTTTGCATTAAATCTGAGTGAATCATGACTTATAATGTAACAAGTGGTGAGATCAAAATTAAAATGCATGTTCTACAGAAGAAATACACGGTGAATATTATGCACCGTATTTAATAGAATTTGCGTTTGAAATGAACCAAAACAAAATCCAACTGTTCTCTGTTCGTATTTCATAGACAGACAGGAATTTCTAAAAGCAGTTTGAAATACTTTGAGGACAAAAAATTTGAATACATTTTTGCGTTCATTTCAAAAAAAGCAAATTTCGATACATTTGTCAAAACATGCAAATGAAAATGCTCAGAAAATCAATACTTCTAATTTATGATCAAAGAAGAATGCTGAAGTGTATTCGGTAAAAATTCGCCCTCTTGTACAATAAACGAGAACAATTGGAATAATAAATCAATCTAATCCTTAGATAACCAAACAAATAATTAGTTAATGGTATGAATAGCCAAAGTTTAATCAATCTGCCTTTAGTGTATAATTAATCAATAAACACGAACGGTGATAGAGGAAACCTAAACATAATTGAAATTCTAAACAAATGAGTAAAAAAGGATGAACAAATATGCTTCAAAGCATATCAAAGAAAATCATATTCACGAAATTATTAACGAACATAACTTTCTTTATACGTTGTATTCTATTATCGCAAAAATAAAATTATTACGGCTGTGCATTGGAAATGATTTCTTTTTTGAACAATATTCTTACAAATCTGTCAAGAATAATGAAATCTATTTCATATTTGACATAAGTCGAAGTATCATTTGAACAGTTTACACATGTAACTTCGAGATATGAAACGTGCTCCTATGAAGTGTCCTCGTGCACGTTTTCCACTAATTATGTCAGTTTTGGGTACCGTGCTCAATCTAGATGAAAGCTGTCAAACTGTAAGCATGGTCAAGGTATTCAAGTGACCTTGTTTCAAATCTTGCTTTCTTCAATACTATCTAAGTGTTTCCATTATACTGAAATCGTATTTTATCTACGTAACATCGAGAAAAATCTCTCTCGAATGATTGCCCTTAGAAAAATAGTTATCAGTACTCTTTATTCACATAATTATCAAACTATAAACACAATCAGCGAGCTACTGTTTCACCAAAGTTGAATATTATCAAACTATTAATTCAATTGAATGCATTTTTGGACATTCACTTTGATGAGACGTAAGTCATTGACAAAGTGAATATTTTATTTTTTCATTACATAGTGTTCATAGTTATAATAGTTGAAAGATTTCCTAAAATTTCGATACAAATTCATACGTTCATGCTGTATTTGTATGATGGAGCAAATTTACTTCTTGCCGCCATTGAAATAAATTTTCCTTCATAGAAAGATGAAGAACATGTTATCATTTCATGCTCTTTCAATGATTTCTTTGAATGTATACATCTTCAAAACTCGAGCAAGGATAAAACAGTTTAATGAAGTGAAGAATTACTTAATTTATTCTTAGTCAAACAACCATGATCCGTGATATTCGACCTTCTTTTTTAAGTGTTTTAAAGTCATGACTATTACCACCTTGGCATGGGTCACAGTAATTCTCCATAACACAGTGGTCAAGTAGCTAAAACAAGGTATGTTGTTTTCATGTTTTGTGCAGGTTGAACGATGTCGGGTCTGAGCCAGTCATATAAGAAACATGCTTAATATATTTCACCTATGTCTTGCAGGATTTTATGTTCTTAGATTCTACGTATTATGTTTATTTGACCTGATAAATTTAATTGAGGAGCTACTTTATCTGTATATATATATATAATAGTTAAAGATGGCCTTTTCACCCTCTGAGTTACCATTTTCTCTCCATCAATCTTCAGATCAAATGAAACTGTATACAGTCTGACATTTATCTAATCGGTCAACCTTTTTCTACCGATTTATATGGTTTTGACAAGTTGTATAGTTATTTTGAACAGCGGCAGATAAACGATTGCGGAAATTTTTTCTATAAAAAATTTTGGCTATATTTTTCTACAGCTCAATAGAGGAACATAAATTGTACATATGCTGAGCGTTTTGCGATGATTAAATTAGTATTTTCAGAGAATCGATGAATTTTCTGAAAACACGTTTTTTAGCTACTATCCAACCACCACCATACAAACTGTGAACAATTTGAAGGCGAAATTCGACAACCATTTTTCTTATGCTCTTGAGGGGAAGCACAAGACTCACTAAAATTCATACCTTAAAAATGGAATATTTTCGTAGTAATAAGTTAGCCGCTAAAACCTTTTTCAGATGATTCATAACTCCTTCAGAACTGCATACTGCAAATAGTTTGGAGGCAAACACAATAGAAGGGTCTGTAACCTTCTTATGAAAAATACGTTAAAAGGATACTGTGTGAACCAATACTTCTCCATTTAAGTATTTTATGACATACTATCTTCTCATGAATTTTTTATGTTTTTTGTAACACTTTGAATTCTCTATCGAATGGTACGCAGCATTGAATCATATATCTAATCTAGGTTACAGAAATCGTCAAAAAAACGGATTCTCATCACGTAGTACTTATTAAGAAATGTTATGTTTTCATTCCTTCCTTTTAGTAAAACGTGTTTCCTTCCCCCCTATTCAATAGAGGTTTTCATGGTGAATCATTTAGTAGTAGTAAAGGAATCTATTGCAATACTAAGTTTTTCTGTAACTGATGGGAAATTTTTTCAAAAATACTTTTAGATAGTAGGTACAAGACGTGTTTTCAGAAAATTCATCGATTCTCTGAAAATACTAATTTAATCATCGCAAAACGCTCAGCATATGTACAATTTATGTTCCTCTATTGAGCTGTAGAAAAATATAGCCAAAATTTTTTATAGAAAAAATTTCCGCAATCGTTTATCTGCCGCTGTTCAAAATAACTATACAACTTGTCAAAACCATATAAATCGGTAGAAAAAGGTTGACCGATTAGATAAATGTCAGACTGTATACAGTTTCATTTGTTCTAAAGATTGACGAAGAGAAAATAGCAACTACTGGGATGGTCAGCCCTCCCACCATCCTCCAGAAAAATATTTCATAATCTCTTTCAATTTCATCGATATTTTTTATAAAAAAATCTGTAATTTATGGCAAATATTATAATGAATTGTTAGAATCATCTTCTTTATGATCATTTTTATACAGAGATTGATATATTCGTGGATCACACGAAACAGCTGCTTGCAATGATTGTTTTTTATGTGTATAAATTCTAAAATCTTTTTTCAATCAAATAACTGAGTTGATCGCAAAGCATGTATTTATTTATAGCATATAATAATAAAAAAAAACTAAGCGTATATTCGTGGTAAATGGGTCATCTTGTATTATTTTTATTTTCTTTGATAATGCCAGTGGTAATAAAGAATAACACCTGTTCATAATAATTAATAATGAAATTTGTTCTTCGGTTCAATTCAAGTTTAATCAAATCTTTCATCATCATACATTTCACCTGTGTTTTGGTTAATCCTGTTAAGCCTTATTGTTACTTCTCCATCTTTTAAAAGAATTTTTTCATCAATATCATCAGTTGATATTTGAATATATTCTGCTTTTGTCAGATCATTGTCCAAATAAAATATCAATTGACCTTGATTATTCGTATGAAGCTCTTGGTAATGTGTCGGTTCTGTTTGAAAGCGAACAGATAGGTTTACGATGGGATTCCAGCGATAGTCAACTATTGTTATTGAGAATTTTCTTCTATTATCCGATAAATTGTGATATAAGATACTGATGAATGTAAATAAAATAATAATGGCAAGAAAAATTGTGATCATTCGTCGATTCGTTACAAACATTGTCCTAGAAAAATGAGGATAGGTGTATATTTTTTTCTGTATTATAATTTGCATATGAAGGAAAGTAGGACTCAATTATTTTTATAGATTTATTCATCAATTGTTCTCTACTAGAAATTGTAGAACTGGATTATGATCGTACAACTTTTTATGCAATTATATTTTACCTCTACATTAAAAAACACGGCAAATACAAGTAAGAACACATTTGTAACTACTTATAAATAATTTTTTCAATATAAACCTGAAGTTAGTATAATTTCATTGTCTAATTGAGCATTAGAGAAAGTGAATACAATAATGTTATTTTCTTAGATCTTATATGAATGACTGAAAAAAGCATACTCTTATAATTATATTCAGTCTTATCTTAGGCATTTTCATAAGTACCAGTGTAAATCTACCGAGTCTTTTTTGGTAAGTACAAAAGATATGACCATACATCTAAACTTATTTGAATCAATTAGATGTGAACTAGAAACAGATTTATTACAGAGTTCTTCTTCGAATTCTATTCTATAATGGAGAAAATCGAACATTTGCACAACTCTAAGTACTATATTCAAAATCAATTTAGAAATCGATTCATATACATTCTAAACAAATTATCAATCAACTACAAAGTCACTCGTTGTGAAGACTGTAGATTCAAATTCTGTAGAGAAATAATGCGAAAGTGTGCAATATTTGTCTTCGCTGTGGAAGAGCAGCCTTTCTTAACCGTATCTGATCTGATGTAGACTGTCATGATGATGCTGAGTTCAGTATTTATGCTTTGCTTCTCAAGTGAGTTTCGATCAGCGAAATTGTGATGGAAAGAAAAGTTCATTTTCTAAATTTGTTGTTGATAAATTTCGGAAACGTTGAATTTATCGAATGTAAAATAGAATATGAAAAATAACCAAATGAGCACTTCTGCCGTTCGAAATCAATTGAATCAAATCAACTAAGACATTTACTTTGATGTGCTTTGACCGAAAATACGAGCAGATATATAAAAGTTCCGATGGCATGACATAGAAGTTAATTCTAAATATATATCCATAGTAGTTTCGTTTGATGTATTCATCTTAGATCGAGAAAAATAATGGTTTTTCTCGGTTTATTTTCTAGAGGAAACTAGGAAGAAAAGATTCTATTAATAGACTTTACACCAAACTTAAGGAATAACATGAATAGAAATACGATCTTGATTATAAATAATTTTTTATTTGAGTGCGAACGCTGTTCATAAATACTGAAGATGAAATAAGTTAACATAATAAAATTCATACCGAAATCTGCAAGCATTACCAAGCAACTACTCATAATATGTTGAATAAGCAAACAGCAATAGCCAACTCTGCTTTACAAGCATCTGATGAAAGTATAAATCATTACTACTTTTCTATTCCAGTATTAATAACAAAATGTTATAAGACAACGAAAGTTTATTGTAGACACGTCAAGTAAGATTCAAGTTTCACTTATAACGCAAATATAGAACATGATCTATAAGTACATAAAACTATACTGACAGCTATCGGATCAATTAAAACTTAAATGAAAAGAAGCATTTCTTCAAAATACAATGTTTTAAAGTCTTGCAACTTTTTATATTCTGAAGCATGAAAGAACATTCACTATTGTCCTTTCTCGAAGTTATGTTCGTGCTAAGAAATGTCAAAAGTCATATATCCCTTAATTCAATCTTGTGACTGATCATTAACTTTTTTTTGATAAATTTAATTATACATGAGCCAGTGATATAATGGAGTTGTACTATGATTATGATCATACACCCAAATATTTGATAAAGTTAACATGACATTGGTACACCAAAATATTTTTCTAATTTCCAAAAAGGGCACATTCATATACTGTTTATATCGATTTTACTTTGATTTACAATTCGAGTCTTGTTTTAAACATTTTCTTTTCCATTATAATACGACAAAAAAGCAGGGAGTTCCTATCTTACTATTTATGCCCGAATGATTACTTATTGAAGTATGCCATCAATGCGTTGACAATTTCTTGCCTTACATGTAATCATTCAACCACAAATAATAATGCATCGAACATAGAACTTTGAACAGTTGTTCAGTTCAAATTTAGATGGCTTCAATATGTTGAAGAAATTTTCAAGCCAATCTATTGATGATTTCTACTCCAATCATTAACGACATACACGCAAATAGACAGTGACTAGCACGCTAGTTTTTTTTCCGGAAACGCCAATTCCTTTTTTTCTCATTCATTTTCATCAAGACTTGAAAAGGCGAAAATGCGCGCATATTCATGTGTAAATGCATACGCATGTCCTTATTGAAAACAAAGGGAAAGCAAACGAGTGCGCGTTCAAGTATCTGGACAGAAAAGCGATCTTTTGTGACCTACGCACATTCGTATTTAGAAAAGATATTTAAGTGCATTGTCTTGTTAAACATTTTTCCAATCAATAAACAATTGTAATTAGTACGAATATTGTTGGAATTTTCTTGCTATTTATAAGCTTTTTGTTTTTTTAGACACTTGAAATGAATATATCAATTATTTTTTCGACTATTGAATTTTCAACTGGACCTTTTTCATTTATAAATAACAAGATCGTTCCAGGCATACTCTTCATATCTTTTTGTATGTTTATATTGTGACATATTCAGTGGTAAGTTGATCTAATGAAGAAAATGGATGTAAATCTTTATTATTAGATTTCCAAAGATGTAATACTTTTTTTCTTTCTGTGCGATGTTTCTTAAAAATCGACCAAGCATAAATTGGATATTATCTTTCCTGCTTACAAAAAAGTTCTCAAATACATTCTAGACAACAACAATGAAAGATAAAAATGTCTCGGATGTTGATGTCTTTGTTTTTATTCCGGTCCCGTATGAGTATTCTCTCTATTTTTCTTTTCAATATATTGCACTTTCTGTTTTCTCTCTCTCTCCTCTCTCTCTCTCTCTCTCTCTCTCTCTGTGGTTCTTCCTTCATGTCGTTTCATAACTAATATTATCATTGAAAATATACATGTCTATATAGACTGTCCATGGCACTCGCTGTAGTTGCAATCGATTGGATCTGTTTAATTTTGTTTATACTTGGTTTCATTGGTAACCTTCTTGGTATTGCCGTATTTTCATCACGACGCTTTCGCAGTTGCTCAACGTATGCTATACTAGCATTAGCCTCGTTTTCAATCAATTTAATATGTATTATACGTTACGCATTATTGCTTCATTCAACAACACGACGGTGGTTATCTGATAATTTTGTTGGCATTCATTGGCTAACGTGTAAAATCTTTCGTTTATCATCATCATTCCGTGTACTTGCTGCTTGGGTAACAGTGTTTTGGGTTATCGAAAGATTTTTATATGTCACATCACGATTAAATGTATTACATACTCGAAGTGAAAAATGTCACTATTTTGAAAAATATAAATTTTTATGTATGACTATGATTGCAATCACGATGGTCATCATTGTTTCTGGTCCAACTGTGATCTTTTTCGCACCAACTCTAGTGACGTAAAACAATGTTTCTTTTTTGCTATTTGTTTAAATCAATTTATGGTTATAGGTTTAATACAACACATTCGCCAAGTCAATGCACATATGATAATCAACATCTATCATCTATGTGGCAGCGCTACTTTGAAGATTTATCATTTGGTTTCAATTATCATACGATACGATGTTTATTTTCCGAACTAATACCATCCCTATTAGTTGCTTTATTCAATATTGGGATAATTGCATGTATTTTACGTTCAACAGCACATGTCCGACGACGTCAACAGTATAATCATGGTAATCATTTACCAATGCCAATAACAACTGGTTCATCAACGAAAATACCAGCATCATCGCCACTATATTTATACGATAGAAGTCAACAATTACAATGTCGAAGTTCAATTAGACAAATATCGTTCAAAGGATCAGCACATTCAAATGCCAACGTGCCATTCGGCAAAATGTCTTGGATGAATATTGTTCTATTGTTGCATTCATTATTATTTTTTCTTTCATCAAGTGTAACATCATTAGTCTTTTTTTCGACATCAAATATTATGTTAGCCTATTGGGTTAGCGTCATTATATTGGCTAATTGTTCATTAAACTTTTATATCTATTGTCTAAGTGGTAGACAATTTCGTAAAGAACTTAAATGTATTGCTAAACGTTATGTTCGACATATTCGCAAAGTATTTATACGAAAACGTTATTCGCATGATCGTCATCGATCACCAATGCAAAATGGACAACATACTATTTATCAACCCGTTTATAAATTCAAGCAAAGAAATTATCTTGCAACACAATGTATTAGATCTCATCCCATACATCAATCAGTGAAAGCGAAAGAATAATAGTCTAGTATGTTGCATGCATTTTGACATGAACGATACGCAATCATTCACGAATCCGACTGTCAAAATTATAATATTTATTTTTTTTTTTGAAGACAATTACTATGATTAGCTATTTTGATCTAATACCAGGATGATACTTTAACGAAGCAGGCAATGTGTATTCAGAAACATAAATGTTTTTGTTTTGTATATATTTTTTGTATTAACTAATGTATTCATCATCAGTAGTATAAGATATATTTTATGGAATGGCTATCATTAGAAACAACAAATTCTTTGTGTTTTAAATATTCTCTCTCGAAAATAAAAGACATCAAAGAAAAAACAAATTCAAGAAACTAGTCGAAAAGATAGATAGATGGATTCATATTAAAAATTTTATGACTGTGCATCAAAAACTAAATGTAACTGAATATATTTTCATCGCATCTAAATTTACTGTTCGTTTCTATGACATTTAACTTGTATTAATATTTCGAAAAGTCAAATTTTAAGCATATTGAATTATAAAAACAATTGTGAAATTGTTTATCATCATTACTTTATGAATAGCTTTACACTGAGAAGAATAAAAAATACAATCGACAAACACTGAATCGGTAACATATGAATGAAACAGATAATAACAACTAAAGTCAGGGCAAACAGATAAATAAGCAGTAGAAAAATAAAACCTTTCTAAATCTATTGATAACCTTGATTAGAAACAAGCCTTCATCTTCTTGTCAAAGATAAACAAAATGTAAAGAACATGTGTGCATGCAAAGTTATAGTTAGCATTAGTTAAACATATATGGTTTTGTCGTGAATTCGTACGTCAATATTTGTGAATAACATTCTTTGACGATCTATAGGATTATTTGTTGTTTTATAGGTATTAGGCATACTTTCTTTTTGCTTTCGTCTGAATATATTATTATCAAAAATTTGTATTCTATTATGATGATTCGTTTTTGTTTCAATAATACATTTATTAGTGTTTCATCAAACTATATTTTAATTCTTTTTCTACATCGATCAAGGTTTCAAAATTGAAAAATAAAATATAAGAACCTCTCACAGATGATACGAAAATAATCAGTGACAATAACGGATGTTATAAAATATCATTGAATGTTCTTCTCGAATCGAGAGTACTAGATGATTTCAGCTACGTTTAGAATTTTATCACAATATTAATACTGAGGGCATCTATAGTTGTGTTGAATTCTACATGAAAATATTGACTGAGAAAAAATTGAGAAGAGATTAGTTACGGCTTTTCGACTAGTAACTATTCACTCATCACAACAACCACTGTTTTGAACCAATAAAAGTCAAATATAATCTTCTAACTATCAAATGTATTAGTCATCTTTATATTGGATATAAATAATAAAGAAGGTCTATTTCATGCTGATCTGAATATTTCGTCCCACAATAGCATGGTGTTTCTTTTTACTTTTGTGCTTCAAAATCTATTGTCTTAAAATAATGAGTTTAATGCAAATATATCTAATTATTAGAGTCTACGATACTTGTTTGAATTTCTACGAATGATCAAGTCGCTAATAAGAAAGTCAATTAAATTTAACCAAAAAAAAAATAATGAACGAGAAACTTGCCTTTCATCGAATCTCACCTTATAGAAAAATCAATCTTTATCTTGTGAAAAGTATTTAGGGAACGATGATGATTTTAGTTTGTTTTTCACCGTGCGTGGGATGAATAATTTAATCGAACATTAGTTCGATTAAAAAACTGACTACAAATGTCAATCAAAAAATAAACATTTATATTCTCCCTTGAGGGATTGAATGTGTTGACATGTGTACTAAATCTTAGCCGTTGAATGTAATGTTAACCTGGCTATTACAGGTAGTTCTCATGATGCTAGATTAACAGCTGGTGAGATAGCATTGGAAAAATAAAAAGCAATATCCGATAGTATTCTTGAGCTGAGTTACAGTAAAGAAAATAAGTATTGTCGCAAAACTTTTAAGACGCAGGATATAATTGTCAGTGATTACAAATCGCATTTGATTTTATGATGTGCACTACACTTGAATAGTCCATAAACATTCAAGTAGTTTATGATGGCTATTCGACATTCTTTACTCTTCAGACATCTACTATGAGTTGTGATTCAAGATATTAATGGATTCAATTTTATGCTCATAGATCGAAAAGATTATAAATGAATATTGTGAATACTGGGTTAGGAGAACCTAAAAGATAAACTACATCAGAGAAAAATAAAAACTGTGCCATCATTCAAGAGTGTAATTTATTTTATAATTGTTGAAAATCAAGGTTCGGTTGGATTGTTTCCAAGAATTATAAATAGAAACGAATGCATGGCATGAAGAAATATTATATTAATATTAAAATAACTTTGAAAATATGTAATTTTACTCTATCCAATTAATGTTCTTCCCAATTTCGATCAAAATTAATTTTTCTATTAGAAATATAGGATAATTCTCAGCTCGAATACACATTATTACGATTAGTTTTTCTTTCTAAATTTTAATTGGCATCTAAGTATTGAAAGCTATTTCAAAGTCTTTCATGTTATGTTTCTATTCTATAGTAGAGAACGAAGTGAATAAATTGTCACAATAAAACGAAGCATGTTGCATACGCTTTTCATCTATTCATGCGTATTGAAGATTTTTCTTACATGCTAATATTATTGTAATAAGGTGACACATTGTAAACGCTTATGATAAAATGACTTCTATGCTATTCTTGTGTTTCTTCAAAATTTTTAATTATCAATTGAGACATTCACTATTCAAAGTCTTTTTGACATCGGGAATGGCTGTTAAATTAGATTGTTATATTCACTTAATAGATGTGCTTTCTATTTCAAAATTCATGTTGAAAACGTTTGGAAGTATTCATGGAATATATTTCAACTGTTACACAGTCGTCTTCTATTTCAAGTACGAACGACAAAGAGGAAATGAGTAATATGTCAATATACGTACCGAATCGAACAAATATAATTATCGACTTTGACCGTATCAGCCATCATGAATCCCTTTCCGGTCGAGAGTATATGCTTTATAACATCTATAAATAGATTCACCTTGTTGAGCTTTAGTTCATGTTAATTAGGAGGAAAGTATTCAGGTGCGCCGAAAATACTTACTCTCATACTATTAAACAGAGATGGTCCGACCGGGGGAGGGGGGTGTCGGGGGTTGGCATCACCTGAATCATGAATATTTTTCGTCTTTTCTCAGCAGAACCAAAAATTTTTCTTGCGTTCTATTCGAAACTTTTTTTAATACCCGCTTAAAAAAATAGTCGTCACACTACCCCCCCCCCC
>OENT01000141.1:79944-188934 GCA_900239685.1 Rotaria macrura
CGGCCCCCCCCCCCCCCCCCCCCCTCCCTAGAATGTTGGTTGCTTTGGGACAGTCCTGCTATTAGAACATCACACTGTCATAAATGATACTTCGAATTTTTTTATTTTACATCTGCACTAGATCATATTTATAGATTACGCATTATTGAATGAGAAAAAAAATCCTTTTTCTACAATTTATTTATTTAATGTTCAATTCGTATTCTGCCACTAATTAGGTATTTCTTGAGTTGAAATATTGCTATTAAAGAAAACTGCATTTTTTCTCTAAAAATAATAAACATGAAATGTTTCTTTTTTTACCAGATATTCTGTCAGAAATTAAAAATTTCAGTCTGAAGCGTTTATTTATAAATAAAGACAAATCTGTAAGAATTCATATCTAGACAGTTATTACACGAATCATTCATAAAGAAAAATGGTGAAACCATCTGAAAATCGTTTCATTGAAGATTAAAATCTTTGCTCATCTTCGGCTGTAATGTTGAAAACAACCCGATTCCTGCCTAATAAGTATGCTTATGTGTCATAGAACTAATCTCGTATCGATGAAGCTTAAAACAACTATATAGGCATGTTCATATGGGCAAATTATATGGAAGGAGAAGTTTGCTGATTTTGCTACTTAAAAATTTGAAGCACATGCCGAAATTTACAGTTCTGTTATTCATATTAATAAGGAGCACCAACCACTGATTACACTATGGTACTGATCACTTTAACATCATTATCAACGAAGAAAACCGCTACACTAACATTGATATTCACTACAATATTGAGATATCAATACAATCAAAAATAGACAAACACTGATTTATTGTAGTGCTTCAATGAGTACTGATGCACATCTGTATAGGAATTTTTATATCATATAGTTTCACAAGAAATGAAACATCTCATATCGTGAACAATCTAGGCAACAATTTTTCAACTCATCATGTATGAATATTCTGTTTCTTTGTTTCAAAACAAATCGATTTGTAAAACTTATATAGTATACAGTTGTAGGGAATCATCTGCACAATTTTATTTATTTCTTAATTTGACTAAATATCAAATGTATCATGAATTTAAATAAATGTTTCTAAAATTTTCTTTTTCATTAAAATATATATTCTACGTATAAATACACTCCAATATTTGGACTCGAACTTAAGATTATCATCACATTGTTATTTTTTCTCTTCGATTATTATACAATTACCAGATGGATGATCTATGAAATAAAAGAATAACCTTTCTATTATAATAAATAAACAAATAATAGTTTTCCATATGGATCATTCCTATACATGCATGCAATGCGTTGTGTTCGTTTTTACCGTCTTCTTCTAACATCGTGTTTTATTATTGGAATTAGTGTTTTTATTTATCGTCTATGTTCAATACGTGGAACAACTAATGTTGAATCATTCAATACTTTATCAAGTAAAATCGATGCACGTCTACATGTACTTTATCAGCATTTCGGTCATATTAATATATCTATGTTACTCAATCGACCTTCGTCAAATAGATTAACATCTATAACTTATCGATGCCAACAATGGTGTGGAGGATGTAAGTATTGAAAAAATTACAATCTATTTCAATCGAGATAGATAATATAATTTAGTTTTAAGGGGGTGATCGACTTCGTGGCATTACATCAACATATATTTTAGCAATACTCAGTGGACGACGATTTTTTATCGATATGCCTTATCCATGTGAAATAACAAGGTTTTTACAACCGAATTTGTATGATTGGCAGCCAATTGACTACGAGTAAAATCATATTTATTAGTGTCCAGTCGAATTAATCATAATAATAGTAATAATTAATTTTTCTTCATCTAGTAAATCACATCGTACACAATTAAATATTGAAACAAAAAGTGATAATGAGTTTGCACGAACATTGTATGAAAATATTTCGTCAAAAAATTTTGTTACACATTGGTCTCAATATGATGATATTTATATAACAACCAACAGTGATTATATAACACCTGCTCTATCAAATAAACATCTAGAAAATTTCGTTCGCTCATTGAATATATCATCTGAAGAATCCTCGCAGACTCGTTTATTTCCCCTTCTATATGAAATTCTTTTTCGTCCAACACATCACGTTATGTCATTAGTCGATCAATTATTGATTAAATTAAATAATGAAAAACATGTAAAAGACAAGCAACTTCTCTGTTTACATATACGTCTAGGACAAAATCCAACAATGAATAACGACAAGAAACTTACGTATCGAGATACTATAGTAGAAGATATTCTACAATTTGTCGATAAGAATTTAACAATAGATACCAATTCAGTTATTTTTGTAACTAGTGATTCTGTCCATGTAAATCAGCATATTCTTCATAGATACAATACAAGTCAAGCAATATCTATTCCTGGTCCAATAATTCATATCGATCGTTCATCATCAACCTATTCATCCAATGAGCAATGTGAAGGTTTTCTTAAAGTTATTGCAGATTTTTACGTTCTTGGCGAATGTGATACATTAATTATGGCACGAAGTGGTTTTAGTTCATGGGCTAGTCGACGTCGTTATTTAATCGATGGATTTAAACAACTCTTCTTATATTGTCGAGGTATTCATCAAGTTACTGGCCATGAATGGAAACGACCGTATGCTATATGTTAAGAAATATGACACGTTTGTTTTGTTGATCAGTTTATATTTAACAATCATGAATAAAATACAAAGACAACAAGAACGATTACAGATCTTTCTATTGATGTATAACAGAAACAATATATTGAGATCACATTTCATTCAACAATAACATAGGTTGCCGCTGTAGCTACACCACAATGATTATTCTTTCGAGACATGAGTACATAACCATCATTACCCCAATATGTTGACCAAGAATTTTTAATGAGCCAATAATCTTCGCCATTTAGTGTACCATACCCGGCAGCTAATACAGCATGATCTAAATCTTCGGGTTTGTTACCTATTAAAGAATAAATAATTCGAATCGATCAAAAATAAAATCAAACAACACAGACCACATTTAGGTTCATAGTATACTGAAAATAGAACAAAAAACGAACTATACAAGAATAATTCAAATAGAAATATGATTCTTACCTCCACTAGCGTAGAATACAAAGCTTTTGTGAGCAGCATCAATAGCTATAGAAGAAAATATATCGAAATTTTGAAATGAACGATGTAAAATATAAAAACATACCAACAGAAACTGGACCTTTTTTAGCAATAGCAATTTTTAATGCTTCAGTATCACTTTGAGTTACATTAACATAACCGAGAATTCTAGCACCTTTTGTTGCCATATCATGATGACAAAAACTATCCTCTTGTAAATATGGACCATAAGCATCTTCGAGTGCTATTCCATCATGTTTCATAATATATTGATATGCACGATAATCTAAACCTCCATCACAACCATTATTACCGAAACCCCAAGAACAATCGACTAAATCTATTGATAAGACAAACATTATTGTACTTATCTTGAATTAGATTGCAAACCTTGCTCAGATAAACGTATCGATAATCCATGCTGGAGAACGAAAATTTAAAAAGAATATATGTATCTATATGCATGTCAAGTCAAAATTAATCTTTCTAATTTTACTTTGACAAAATAGGCACCTTCAATAACACCAGTGGTACCAAATGTCCAACAAGAACCACAAATACCTTGATCTTTAACTGGTGTGACTGCACCCATAATACGCCAATCAATTGAACTTGGAATAGATTGATAATTGTTAGTTAACTCGTCTATTGGAAATGGAAGTCCACCGTTGTAGCCTGTTGAACGAAGACGACCACGAAGTACTCGTAATTCATCGTCCTTGTATCGTTCAACAAAACAACGAATGAATACTTACATGCAGAGTATACTCAATCATGAAACTTACAGTTCGATCAGCAAATTTATTTAATTTCATTTTGTATGTAAGTGCTTGACGATTACGTGCATTTATATAGCGATTATTATGACGAAAGATTTTTAATCGAAGACGGTGTTCATGTTCATCTTTATATGTATATCCGTGTTTTTTCTTAAATCTATCGAATAATGATTGAAGATCGTTTTCGCCGTGGCGGCTTATATATTCACTCATTGGATTAAATATAACACGTGGAGTTGTATGTTCATTATCGGAATCTGGAAATCCAACACATTGCATATCTATTTGAACAAAAGAAATTATATCAGGTAGAATGATGAAAAAAATTCGATATGAGAAAAGAGAAACTACATTACCATCAGTAATATGAAATAAATTGGAATCGATTGGATTTTCATCATAATTATAATAATCAATTGTATATTTATCGAAATGCGATCCAATTAATGTATCATACCCAAACATTTCATAATGAACTGGATGTTTTGTTTCAACGTTAACATAATATGTATACGTCGACTTTTTATCCCCTTCTTGGTCAATAGTCTGATACATTTGACACTTAATACCCCGCCATTCAGTTTGACCCAAATCCTATAAATAAAATTCAGTAGTACAAAAAGACAGCAAAGAAATGAAATACTTCAAATGAGTTTAGATCTGGTATGGTATGTTGTACATCGGCTAATTGTTCTTTTGAACCATTCAACTGAAAGCAAGTCATCTTATTCAATACTTCTTCATCTTAAAAGAAGCTATAAACTTAGAAAAAAATTCTATGTGTAAAAGTTTCATTTACTTGATATCGGAACAATTTTGTAATTAGCTCCAAAATCCGTATTCTCTTGACTTCTTCGTTGAACAGTCTTTGCCGCACCTAGTAATAATAAAAATAATAATAGAAAGTAATACTATGTAAGAGAAGAACGTAAAACTAACCACCATAATAATCAATACGTGAAAAACCTGCGTTAACATCAATCCATGATTCAAATGGTTCAGTGATTTCTGCATAAGGTAACTGTATGACACCACTGACGTGATATCTTGACGGAAGACCAGTTTCTGAAAGGTTTCCATCGATGAATTGAATCATAGATAATACTAAATCAGTAAATAAACTTTGTCAAGTACTAAGAAAATTTCTTAACGACACGTACATATTGCAATCAATACAGATAATTTGAACATAGTTCTATCTAGAAAACGATTAAAAAGATATCCAGTCATTTTAAGTTACGACTCTGTGAAGTCATCCAATTATCATAATATAAATAAACGAAAGTAACATGTCATTCAAAGATTACAATCAGATTGTCTCGCATTTGCGAAGATTTTCAGGGATGACAAGGACGTATTCCGTTGTTGTAAATTATCTCAAAGCCTTTTCAATATCTCTATTCACGAAAACATAGAGACCAGAAGTCAGCGACAACATGTTACCACTGTTAGAACATCATTGCAAACTAATGCTAAAGAAATAGAACGTCATCATTTTCTTTTCATTCTAATAATTTGCTTATCTCACAAAAATATCTAACAATTTTGTCATGCAATGCGAAAAAAGTATACCAAAGCTCAAGAACATGTTGACAAAATACATTGTAGAACGATTAAGATAGAATTGGTTTGAATTATTTGGAACGATAGTTGTACATAATGATTCATATTTCAGTGTCAAAGTATTCTGACAACTGGTTCTATAGATAAATATTCCAGTTTCATTGACGTAAGGAACAGATCGTAAAACATATTTGTAACTGATCTAGAACATAGAAAATTAATATTCTCTTGAGTCATTGATAATAATTTTTTAGTCTAATGCGATGATCATGCTGAGTTTTGAGTCACTTCAATTTTTTTCGAAAAACAGCTCTTCATCAATTAATGTTTGTGTGACTTTTGACGCTGCTCATGATACTGATGACGCCGTTCAAAATATGATGATCGCCTATCTCGATGACGATATTCTCTTTGTCACTTATCGTCGTTTTTTGTTCCACTTCGACTATCATTATCTACAGGTCGGTCATCATTTTTTCGACGTTCATGCTTGTGAGGTTCTGTTTTATCTTCTCACCTGCCTACGCGTTATATGCAAAGTGAACGATAAGGATTGGGATAGTTGGTCTGTCTACAATAGAGAAGTCACGTATTAACTTACTTATGGGTTAGAATGTTTAGAGTGCGTGGGAAATGAATCTACGATATATTGCTCAGCGTTGTTCATTTGAACTGGGAAAGTGCTACTGCTAGCGCGAAAAATAAAAGGAAAAGCACGTCGATATATATCTCGAGAGAAATCGACAGGGAGAAAAGAAAGGCACGAAGATCATAGACCACTTCAAAAAAGAATCACAATATATGTACACATATATCTATAAATATATTAGCAGAGACTTTTATTTGAGTGGGTTGACTTTTTGATCAAATCCACTAAAAGGATTACAATTAACAATAACAAAAGACACGTTATTCAAAAATTAGTGCCGACATAGTGCCATCTGTCGACGCTCACTATGCTTACAGTCATCATTACGTCCACCTTGATGGGAGCGTGATGATGATGATGATTTAGATGTTGGCCGTAGTGGTGGAGTCACTGCAGACGACGACGACGATAATGATGTCGATGATACTGATAAAGATGGTGAACGCATATATCAGTTGTGAATGTACTCAATATCTTTCAAATGAGAAGTGGAGGAACCTTCATTCCGAAGTGCAGACTCTTGCAAGATACTGAAATTCCTGTGTATTATATAACCTTTCCCGCTAAAAAACTGAGCTACTTGCCGTAAGCTCGATTCAACTCAAAGGTAAACTTCCCTGAATACGCAAGCTTTGCTCAATACTGAAAGTATGACTGCTATCACCACTTCAGTGATTAATCATAATGGAAAAAATAGTATTTTCAGCATTTTTTACTATTAGCTCAATTTTCAACAACTACTGACTAATTTCTATGTAGGAAGATATAGAAGTATAAAAACTGACAGATTCACCAATAAACTCTGATTATTCTCATTGCAAATGTCACAATATAGTCGTTCTTCTAGCTTCGGAAACGACGAATTAAATTTTGGCCAAGATTTTAAATGGCAATATATGCCATTGAAGGATAATACTAGAAGTTTTCTTGAAAAATTTTATGCAAGTTTTAATGCTAGCTACCAAAATCTGGCTATCTTATACGATGAGAATTGGGCATGAATCAATAGATATAAATCGTTCATGAATATACTTTTTATCATAAAACTCGACCCAAGAAACTTTATTATTGAAAGAAAATTATGAATTGAAAAGGAGAAATAATCGAGTATAAATATACAACACAATGAAGACTTAATCGTACGTTTTTTTATTTTGGTTTTCTTGTCGTCGATTTTTGGTCTTTGTTGTTCCATTTGCCATTCTTGAAGACGTGATGCATACGATCATGATCCTTATAATCATTTTCCTCTTCTTCTTTGATTTCTGTTTGAATAGGTGGAACAATTGACACTGATTCAGTTGGTGTTGGGTTTGCTCGTAAAAATTCGCGTAAATCATCTCTAAAGAAAAAGTAACGATTAATATTGAATGTAGATGAATTTCACACTTACGCTAATCCACGGAGACCAATCGATGTGAAAAAGTTGATCGAGAACCGAGTATTTTTGGGATTATCGCGAGGGAGAAGACCGCTAAAATACTTTGCTAATGTTCTAGAATAAAAACACAACCAGTAGTACAGGTAAAAAGAAACTAAAATCTTACAATCTAAATTTAATAACATATGAATCCTTTGAACGGTTATTGAGTTTGGTTAAACTAAGAAATTCAGCTAATTCTAAAAATAGATTCTTTATGTATACACGTGATGACGATGTTGTATCCTCTTCAGTTAAACGAATACAACGAAGTACCTAAATAAAAAAGACAACATGGAAGATACTACTTCTCTAAGTTTTACTACAAAACAAGTAACATACACCCCATGATATGGCATCTGTACCAAGTAAATGTGCAAAAAATTTGGCAACATTTCTTAATTTAACATTTTACAAGCGATGAACGATTTTGTATTGATCTTGGAAAAAATTTTCAAAGCATTCCACGCATTCTTTTTTCAATAAAAAAAACATTGACCAAGTAAGCCAAAGAAACGTTCGTATGTACGTTGTTGTGCACAACTATCAAGAATCATGTGACATCCTTTCGTCTAACAATTGCAGTGAATTTCAGTCATTGAATAGTTTCAAAGAAAAAGATAGATAATATACTTCTTGACCAGGACGTAAATTCATTTTAAGTAATTTATGTGCACATTCTTCAGCATCGGTACTTGATTGAATGGTCAAATATTTTGTTTGACGAAGTGTAACTAAATTTGTGTCGGTCTGGTCGATGATGGTGTCCAGCTTTCTTTCAATAAAATTAATTCAAAATAAGATTGTTTATTTAAAAGGATGGACGATGAAAACCCTTGCTTTAGGTTATGAGCTACACGACAGTCATGTAACATAAACATGAGAGAAAAATCGAAATACTCAAGCCGATGCACATTGATGGGATCGAATCGTTTGAAATAGCTTTTACGGAAACGTTAAGAATTCTACACTAGAAATCATCGAAAGATTCAAACTCATAGTCAATCTACAGCTTTGAAATAATTTAGCTGGACTACTTCGCAACATAAAACATATTTTGTAAAGAAAGATCGAAAGAGAGAAAGACTGTATTGAAAGCTTCCTGATAATTGAGTGTGATTCGTAAGAACTCTTTAATATTATTTGTTTCAAACTTCTCATGGGAAAAAATCTTCTCCTCAAATCTAATCATTAGAACTTTACTTTGTAAGATTTTGTCGTTCTATTATCTTCTAGTAAACGAAGAATAACTTCAACTAGTTTTGGCTCATATGAATCAAAGAATTTTATTAAAAAAACAAATATTATTATGTACGCGTCAACAAACATTGAATTCAGATATGATTTACCAACATGTTTATGATATCCAACTGAAACACAGTTTGTAGAACTGATGAGATAACTGACCAAACATTTACAATATGTTTCGAGAGAGATATGAACTCAAAGAAGCACTTCATTATTCAGTTCTAGACTAAATGGACTTTAGAAAAGAAAAATCATTATTTTACTCAGGTCGAAGAGCAGAACGATGAAGAATCACTAGTATTTCAAGAAAGCAAAGTAATCCGCTTCCGTATTTACTCATGGCTCGAAAAGAATTTCTTACATATCAAAAACATAACAATTCAAAGTGGAGTGCATTTTCCATAATGCTTAATGCATCGAACCTGAATATCTAGAGCAATTCTTTTTCACTGAAGTCAGAAGATTGTAACTTCGATATATTGATATCAAGAAGTGTAATAGGTAACAGTTCGATCATAGTTCAAACACTCATCATGTTTATCTACTTCGTTGAGTTCATGTTGTCAATACATCATCTTAGGCTTCTATCATGAATGGACGAGTTCTATATTTACATAACTACGAAGGCAGATGTATTTCTTTTGCTGAACTCGTATAATGAGCTAATCTCAAACACAACTAATGCAATATACCTTCTCCTTGTTCGCCATCGTCAGTATCTTCATGTTTCCCACCATTGTCTTCGTCAGTATCTGATAAACCTGAATTTGATTCATCTTCGTCACCACTACTTTCATCAAGAATTGTTTTGCGAATTTGTTTATATTTTTTTTCGTTTTCTTCATATTCAGTATCATGCTTGAATATATCTAAACAGAAAAGCAAAAATGTAAAACTAAAATCAATATTTCTGCTTACCTAGCATAGGTTCTGGCTCACATGCATCATCCAATGTAAGCATATGTGTGTATTGATCATTTTCATCAACTAAATCAAGACCATCTGGAATCGCTTTAAATTGATCTTTTCGTACAGCAAATAAAACTTCAATCATGTATTGTGTACGTTTATCTAACGATGATTCGTGTGATAAATTTCTCAGTGTTGCAAACACTGAGTCCAATTCATGTGGACTAGCTTGCGATAATTTTTGTCCACATTCTTTTAAAAATCCGATAGCTAATTCGACACGCTCATCGGATGAATTTTTAAGCAGTAGTACAAGTATTTGTAATGCAACAATGTCATGTAACTAGATAGAAATTCAAAAAAATATTGCGAATTATCAAATGTTTCATATGTCTTAATTTATAAAATACATACCACATTTTGATTAACAAGATGCGCAATAAATTTAGTTTTTTGATAAACAATTAGTTTTATCGTTTCTGCTATACGACCGACGAAATGATGATATAAGACGTTTAACGATCAATTCACCGATTTGTGGAAATTTAATATTTACAACGGACATTAATGCAGCATACACAGATGTGCACAATGGTGATGCTGCCTGTGCTTGAATAATACCACGTGCAAGTAAACCACAACCTCGTACAATATTATCTTCTAATAAGTCGCGTATGATTAATGTGAAATTCGATTTGTTGATCCTATTAACGCGACCATTAATAGTTTTCTTCAACGCTTCCCATGCTAAACGTTGATTTGTCCGTCAACGAAGTCTAAATATGAATCAGAAGTGCTACTCTACTATGACGACTTTTGATGATCGTATCTGTAATAGTCGAAGTTCACCTGGCGGCATATAGAGACCACCAGTGCGTGGAGGTGATGCAGATGTTGTAGTTAGCCGAGAATACGACGAAGGACGTCGGCTTGAAGAATACGAAGGATTACCGACAAGAAACAATTCTGATTTCAACATTATCTAAGTGTTGAAAGGCTTAATGTATATTTTGTGAATGTGTAGTGATTGTTTCAAACGTAGTTTCTTTGTTTTCCGGTTATTATTATATACAAGCTAGTCAATCAACAATAATGACACTCAAGTTTCATATAGTTGTCGCTAGTTAACATTTGTGCCATGTACTTTCAAATGGAAAGTAATTATACGGTCTTATTCATTCACAGGGTTTAAGTGTCTAATAGACGTTATAAATGCATGCTCGAGTTTCAGCTTGTCTAATAATAAGCAGTGGTGTTTGAAATTCAGCGTTTTTCATGCATTCATATGAATAGATTGATGTCTATTCAAGTATGGTATTAATAGTTAAGAGGAAAATCTAATCTGCCTACGATTGTAGTGAAGAACAGTTTCATAACAAGTGGAAAATGGACAGAGCTGATGATTTATTATGATTTTCATTTACACAAGTTTCTAGTGACAGCAAACAAAGATATCGATTCGGGAACATTGCCTAATCGTCACAAATCAAGTATGTGCTGATAATGAGACCACGAGTTTTCTTCATATCCTTTCAATTTGACTAGCAATATCGGAGCAGTCAGTAAAACATCGATGACACGATGTGACCTCATAACTGCCAACATCAGACTATAACATATCATCCAAATCTTACAAGATAATATACGAACCAAATACCATCGCAGAGCAGGGCTGCCCTGATGTAGCCCAGGACGAGTTTGAGTTTTCCCCTGATTCAAAAAAAATATAACACAGGATTTATTTAAAACTCACGAGGGAACCTCCCCAACTGTCAAATCGCTTTTCGCTTATGACTATTGCCGTTTGATCGCTCTCGGTGAGTAGTGAAAAAGTCTATTTTGGTTTGGTTTTCTGGCCTTCCCTTGTCGAGCTATGGGCGTTTTACTCGATTTATGCTCTATGGGCATAGGTTTACTGATAATCTGAATCATCGAATTTCGAGCTGAAATTTTCCTCATACATAGGTCTTATCGTCACTAGAAATTCACCAAGGTTTGAGCCAGAAAGAACATATTCTTACTGAGATATTCNGAATATCTCAGTAAGAATATGTTCTTTCTGGCTCAAACCTTGGTGAATTTCTAGTGACGATAAGACCTATGTATGAGGAAAATTTCAGCTCGAAATTCGATGATTCAGATTATCAGTAAACCTATGCCCATAGAGCATAAATCGAGTAAAACGCCCATAGCTCGACAAGGGAAGGCCAGAAAACCAAACCAAAATAGGCTTTTTCACTACTCACCGAGAGCGATCAAACGGCAATAGTCATAAGCGAAAAGCGATTTGACAGTTGGGGAGATTCCCTCATCAGTATTTTTATTGGAAAACCGATTAACGTAGCAATGTTTTTATTGTATGTTAAGCTGATTGTTAAATGTTCAATCAATTGAATTTTTTACTTGATCAACACTTTTATTCCATTAAAATTTATTTCTCTAGTACCTTTTCCCAAAAATTCTCCATATCACAAGACTTTCTTACTCAACTCAAGAAGTTTATGTGGATAAAAAACCGTTTAACCAAGGACTCCAATGAAAAGTTGCCTTTCAATCTGATGATAAGACATTATTCAGCTCTCTTGAAAAATAGGCATGTTAAGTTTAAAATCCACGATAAATAATCGACTATTTCATATTAGAGGTTGGCTCATAGGAAAAATACAGAGGCATAATGGAAGCTACTCAGATGCCTAATTTTGTTTTCGAAAATTTTGAAATTTCTTTAGATTTATTAAAGTAAAGCTTCGTTTTTGGGTAACAGACAATTATTTTACAATTGACATTAATTTACTCCTATTGAAATATTTTTTTCAGTAAAAAACTTACTATTCTGCAATATTTATTTTCTAAAAGTGCCTACCAACGAGAACAGAATATAGTTCAGATAAAAATTAATTGTTTTTGGATCAAAAATCAGTTGTAATATCACTACTTCAATCAGATTTTCTTCGTTCATAGAGTGATTCCATTCGACTTGAATATTTTCTAATCTATTATAATCGATTATTCAAAATAAAGCAATAGTAAATGATTATAAGAAATCCATTTCAACTGATTAAAGATTGTTTAACACAAATGCTATTAAAAAATATTACAACTAAATGTGATCTAACTTTTAGATTGAAAAGTCTTATTAAAGGCAAACTAAAATAGTTCCATTACACTTAACTTTTACATCAGATACAATCAATTTTAATCAGATCTCTAACTGCTTCCCTAAATTGTCAAATGAATCTCAAAACACTTTTTTAAATGTTTGATTCTATAGGTAAACGCAAGGAAAAATCTGGATAATTAAGGGAAGGTCAGTTTTGGAAGAGTTTCATGAAATTTCGTAATAGAATGCCATAATGTTTTATTCCATGGAAATAGTACGCGAGTTTTATTTATTGCCAGATTAGTTAAACGTTAAGCTAGCAATTATTATCGTATTTTGAAACATAATATGTCAAAGAGCGACCTAGTATTACACGTACTATTTGTCGTAGTAAGGAGTTCAGAACAAAATAAATTTTTCAAATTTCATTTTCAGGAATTCATTTTTCATCCGTATCATTATTAAAAACAGTTCTAAATTGAGTAATCCGTTTCAAATAGTAGCATTTTCATTCAATTTTCGAACATAAGAAGTCCATTAAAGTTACCTATTTTTCATGAGCTTGTACAACAGTACTGCTTTCTGGTACATGATGGTATTCAATCACATATTAAATTTGATTGTGGCACTTTCAAAATAACAAAAAGGATGGGTACGAAATTCGAAAGCAATAACATAATTTTTCTGAAGATTTTAGATTTTGTTCTATGGGTTTACTCAACTTAGACGCCCTACCCTGCCCTGTTCTCAGAGTAGGGCAGTGCAAAAAAACTGCCCTGTGATGACCTTTGATACGAACTTTCAGTATGATATTACACATCAGAGGTTCATCAACCAGATCACTAGGCCTCCTGTCACAGGCACAGGCCACGATTTTAGGCATGGCCTGTGGAAAGCAGGTCCGGCCGACCTCTTCACCAGGTCAGGCAAACCGCTTATATATGCCAGGCCGCCTGGTCTGTCTAGTTTTATTCTGTAAGACGAATTTGTTATCATATATACATTCATTTTATGTTTAAAGAACTGATTCAAAAGAGTTAGATCTCAAGGATGGAATTTGAATAGGATGAATTTGAAAAATTAATTGAGAAAAAATATTTAAGAAAGGCTCTAACAACCCAATCTACTAGGAATAATATCCCGATTTATTAAAATAAAAAAGGGAATCAATACGCCATGAAGTTGACCTCCACGAGCGATTTTTTGTACCAAAAATTATTTCATGCGTTTCCATAGTGATTATTGAAAGACTTTGATTGTAGTGTGTCTTATCACAGTAGACTCGAATGATTTGATTTAGTCCATGAATATTTTAAATCCTATGGTTAGCGGTAGTCAGCTCTACTTAACTATCGTTATGCTTGCGATCATCTAAATTGTCATATAGACTGATGAAAATGTTTACAATTTCTGAATATGTATGTGTAGATTGCTTTATTTTTCTAAATATCCATGTTTTTCAATTCATATTAAATGTAGAATAAAAGCGTACACCAGCTACGCCCTCATTATATTCAGCAATCTATTTTCACTTTGATCGATTTTCGCTTCAAAGAAATCACTTCCTAGAAGAAGCTTCCTTATAATGAAATATTACGCTTCCCTAGTCTAACTTTAACTAACAAGCGAAGTTTCTCTGTGGGTCAGAGCTTTGGTTCTATTCTAATTCTTACTAACTAAGACACATAGATAAGACAGGAGCGCCATTCTATAGCAAACAATTTTACATATCTTCTTGAATTTTCACATCAGAAAATGTCCATTGCTCTCATATAAATTGACCCATTATCTGATTGAACGTTCTATAAAATCCAATACTAGATAATATCCTATTCTTATTACGATATAGGCTTAAAAAAAGTAGGCACGTCGAGAAAATGATCTGGCTGGCACAGGCAGACTCGTAAGTTGTAGGTTTGCAACAGATAGGCCAGGCCTATAAAATACCAGCCTGATTGGACCTCTGCTACATATTTGTACAAAACCTTGGATGATTCCATATTCCAATCGGAAAACAATCATTTCTTGCAAAATTAAGCGCAATCGAGTTTTTTAGAATCGAATAAAAACGGTGTTACGTTTTACAACATGTTCTGATTCATTTTACAATTCGATTATCCTCACTGCCCTATACTGTAGCCCACCCAAGTCTTTAGCATCCCATAGTCACTATAATCCCCTTGCAGCTTTCTTCTTTCGGTGGATGGAGGTAACTATTCCTGGTTGGAGCTCGTATTTATCGTGGACAGCATCATTCTGATCTATATAAACAAAAAAGAAACAATAAATTTGGAAAAATTTTTAGCGTAAGGCTGAAATAAATCAAGGAATTATCATATCTAACTATACCATATCTTAAAAATTTATATAAATCTTCAGATCAAGTTGACCTTTCACTAAAAGATAGTTTTACGATTTCATGACATTATAGAGTATAAATCTTACGGCAACCGATTGTCTGTATGATCTTATCACATCTTACATGATCATCGTACCTTTTTTCACATCGTTCTATATTACTTAAGGATGTTAGCGACATCTTTTTCTTCACCATATTCTCTACGATTTCCATGGCAGGTTGTACAGTTTATGGTTGTTCTGTCAGTTAATTTACATTACACTCAATTTGTTTACTTTAGACTTAAGTTTATTCTGTTAATATTTTAATGATATATCATTAGATGATTCGACAATCACTTGTCGATGAGCGTGTTTCCGCTCTACATCACCATGCACTACAGTCACCTGGTGAGAGTGATGGTGAAATGTCTAAACCAACATCGCGTCGTGTACCAGTTCCCGTTGCATCTCGTATTGTTATTCGAAAAAACTCGTCACTATTCCCAACAGGTGAGGAGGTAAAAATAACTTCACCGTCGACAACACCGTCACCAACGCCAATCGTGGATCCTCGATCACGTGCTGAATTACTTGAGCGAAATCTTCGTTATGTCCAACAACAACATGAAATAACGCTGATAGATTTACACAATGAAATAACTCGACTTCAACAAGAAAATCGAGGTTGATTATTATAAGCAAAATTTTATGAATAATCATAATAAGACGTTTTACATACGTAGATCTTCACTTTCGTATGATCGACATTCGCCCATCATCGGCATCAGGAGGCAAACAACGTAAAACTGAAATAGTACCAAACTTTCAACAGCTAGCTGATCTTACACAAACTGAACCGATCCTTGGTATGCATGAAAAAAAATAAAAACAAAGTCTTTTTTGCTTTAACTATGTTCTCGATCGAGATTTTCAAAAAAAAATTATTTTCAATTATAGAATCGATCATAACAGAGTCTGATGGTATGATAAACCGGATTCGTTTGCAGTTGCACTGCAAATATGTCTCTCCTCACTACTTTTTGCACTCGATTGTTTTATTTTTTTTTCGGCGTGTATCTTTAATTGATTTAATATAATCTATTTATTTTCATCAGAAAAACGTCTACAAGAAGTGCAACGTCTTCACTTCGAACAAAAAATTAATGAACTTCAAACACGATTAATTGAAACGGAACAAAAAAATGAATATTTAATGCGTACTTTTGATGAATTAAATAAAAGGTCAGTCGTTGAAACATCACACGCATCTTCATCTGCTATACCAGTTCTATTACCAGATCCAAAGTATTTCGAGAAAAATGAAATTAATAACTTTAATGTTTTGAATGTAAATAATGTTTGTTTTTCTTTTCTTTGTTTAAGTATACCATCCGATGTCAACACAGTCGAGGTCGATCATAACGAGAATAGAAGTGACAAACCAGAGGAGAAACAAATGGATGATGCTGAGTATCAACATTTACTTCAACTTTCATATGAAAAACAGCGTCAACAGTTACTCGAAGTAATTTATGAATCGGTTTTCGTTTTCATAATAAAACCTTATCTCTTGCAAAACATTACTCGAGAAGGATTGTTGAGATATAGATATAGAAGTTTGGATGATAATATAGAAGACAACGGACACTCAGTAGAAAACATCATAGATTACATCTGACAGTAATTTGGAACCGTCACCAACGTTAATAAGCGTTCAGAGATTAAATTCGAATTACATCTCAATCTACTAGATGAAGTATTTTCTTATACAATGTCTGGATAATCCACAACAAGGATGGTAAAGAATCTGATGCAAATGTTGATAGAATAAAATAGTACGTTTTCCTGATGAGTAACAGTAGATATGTGGTATTCATGTGTTAATCTTACAGATATTGCACAAAGTGTTTTTTCATTGTTTTCGGAAAGATAGATTTCTTTCTACATTTGAAGATAAAAAAAATTTGTACTAATCTATGGATCTTTTCATATTTACTCAGATTGCGAGATTACGAGCTGTGCTACGTGAAATCTTGCATGCTGAACGACTAAGTTCAACATCAAAAATACTCGTCCGTGATTGTCTAGCTGCAACTAATATGAGTGAAAACTCAATGGCAATGTCAACACCACCGATGGAAACATTATATAATGTTGAAAACCAACAGCAACAGCAACAACAACAACAACGAATCAATGGTTCATCATCAGCAGTTGGTAGAAGTTTATCTGTCCGACAGTAAGCAGCTTTCTTGTCTATTCTCTTTCATTTATAACAATAAACTGACCACAATTAATGTACATAAACAGTGAATTACCTCTTCGACGTCTTTATCTTTCGCCGCCCCAGTTCATCGTGCCGAGGTATCAAATAGATGATCATTGATATTTTACCATATTTCGTTGCTCCTCACAACACACTTGCTTGCTTTGATTATGTTGAATTATTTTACTAGTTTTCTTTTCAATTTTCTAAAACTTTTTCATGTAGATCAATGGGTCAAAATCGTCCACCAGAACATCGTTTAGTTTTACCGCCAATATTACAAGGTAGTAGTTTATCAGCAACGCAAGGTAAATTAAAAAATTCAATTCTATTTACATAAGCATGATTGTCTGCGTTTATTTTCAATGAATAGATCCAACAAGCGCCAGCGGTTTATTACATAGTTCATTGAGTCAAACAAATGCTGGAATGCAACAACAATTATTAAAATTCGGTGAAACATCAGTAGCAAGACGAGAGCGTCGTACTCAGGAACTTCAAAGAACAAGATTAACAAGAAATCTTTATCATTGACAATATGTTTATACATCATGTCGCTTTTTTTTGTTTGCTTTTTTGTTCTCATATAAATATATTTTTTCTGGTGATACTGAAAAATATACAAAAAAAATATATATATAAATATTAACTCTTTAACACTAATATTCATTACTTTATTTTAATGTTAAGTGTAATATGGTTGGTAATTAGTAAACATTGGGTTATTCTAATTTATCGTTTTATCTAACAAAAATATGTTAATGATTGAAAGTATTTTATTTTACGACACTAAATATGAAATTAATCATAAGATTTCTTTGTTTAATTATTGTTTTACACAAGTCGATTCTTATCATGAATTGTACATTCCACATTTCAAGCATTAAAAGTCAATGATCAACCACGTTCGATACATTGTAGTTAAATGAAATGAATTGGTATTCGAAAGCTAAATGATATCTTGACTATGCCGAATATCATGATCTGTTTGTTTTTACAATTGTTTTATGGTATGAGAAAAATACATGAAGCTATGTCAATTATTTTTAAACTCTTACACACTCGTCTGAAATCTTCAAAGCATATCACCCATCTGTCGATGATATTCTGTAATTTATTTTTTAGTTCAATATCACAATATTTTCGAGAGGTAACTTATTCAACGAATAAAAGTCAAAAGCACTACCATTAAGAGTCTAGAATATTCTTCATACCGTCATTATATTTAGTTAATCATATTTTATTCGAGAGAGCATGGCGGAGTACTTTGTTTTTCCAGTTCTTGCTTGATCGGCAAAGAAAAATATGTCAAGTGAAATAGCTCAGAAGACTTTCACCAACTTAGCATTTTTTTTCTTCATAGAAATATTTCTCTAAGGGACTAAAAGTAGTTCAACCTCAAAAACAGTTTGGGATCTATTCAGTAGTTTCATAAAGCGTCTCAAGATGAAAAATGATTTATTAATTCTATTGCATGTAATCGAATATTTGAGGGTTCACTATCAAAACATGAGAACATTGAAAAAATGAGAAAAACATTTCCTGTCGATTGTATTTTGAAACCACCATCAAGTTTTCTTCAAGCAGAATATTATGCAAACCTCTTTTCCCTTTTAATGAACCGATATAACAGTTGAAAAACATCCTACTATTTATGAGATATCAGTTGTTACTTTATTTTACGATGCATTCATCTTAGTCTTAATAATAATAATGGAAAAATATTCTTCCGAAATGCGATTTATGTGTCACTCATTCGTTGTAATTCTTGTTTGAAAAAGCACCATGACGACTTTAAGAGAAAGACTAATTTTTGTGCTAGTCATTTTATTAGATGAATAATGTGTAAGAAAAATGACAAAAAAAAGTTTAAATGATATATACTGTTGTGATGAAACAGAAAGAGCAACAAACAAATAATCAATGCATATTGTTAGTTAAATATAAGTCAAGGGTCTCTTTGTTGAATCGTTGCTAGAAGTGCTGCAGATTCAATAATTAGTTCTTTTGGCACATCGTTAATACGTGTGGCATCGTTATTTGTACGCATATGAATCTGCTGTTGTAAATTGGAGTAGGTTTGTTTTAATTCTGGTAACGTTTTATGTGCATGTTCATTCAATTTAGTTTCATATACAATTGCGTAATCTTTTGTTAATTGATTACAATTAGTACCTTTGCAACGTCGTTCTAATTCTTGGTAGATAGCAAATAGCTGTGCATTTTTATTTGATGATTTTGCATCATTGTAGAATGTTAATAATTGTATTATATCAATGTTTGATAATGCAGTAGGGTTAACCAAATCATCATCGGTCATTGTATTCACCGATGGTGCTAAATTTATCATCATATAATCATCTCTAGTAGCATTTGTTGTTGTTGTCGGAACAAATGCAAACGTTGAATCAATCAGATTTGATGACGGTGGAGAAATGAATGTAAACGACGAATCATTCGCTAATCGATCAGATCCTATTGTAGTTGAAGTTGGCATGACATTATTGAAAGTTGACGTGAGAAGAGATGAAGGCTTCGGTGGCAGAGGTGGCGGAACTGATTTATCTAAAGGATATTGTGAAGACATACCATTACTGTTTCCACTACCAGCATGATATCCTATAGAAAGGCATAAGATTGATCGTAGAGCTCAAGAACAAAAAAATGAAATCATACCAGGAAAACCGGCAAAGAAAAAAGGAGATTGATTTTGTGGTGACTGTTGTTGTTGCTGAGTTGACTGTATCGCTGAAAAATTTGATGTTGGCGAAGGAAAAGTTGGTGTTTGTAAAGAGTTTGATGGAATGTTGACATTACTCATATTAGTCGGTTGAATAGGTTTGAAGAAGGTGCTACTAGGTGATGCAGTGACTGTTGTTGCTCCACCTGGATGATGGCTAGTAGACGAAGAAAAATATCCCATTGGTGTTTGCGCTGTAGGCATCGGCATTTTCATCATCATGGTCGCTGCTATATTATCGGGTGGTCGTTCAAATGCAGATTCATTACCATAATTTGTATCTTGATTTTGTCCGTGTTGCTGTTGATTTTTTTGTGAAATTAGAGTATAAAGAGCAGAAATTTCAAGTAAAAGATCACTAGGAACACGACTAATATTAAGTATGTCTGGTTCAGTCATATTTGAAATTTTTTGTTGAAGCTGTAAATATAGATGACTTAATGTGGGTGCATCTTGTGAACCATATAGTTGTGTGTAGCGTGCAAATGTGCCAATATCAATCGGTGAAACAAGTGGACCGGTTGATTTTCCCTGTGAACGACGATTGAGTTCAGTTAAAATTGCATTGGACTTTCTTGCATCTTTACAGTCTGTATATCTTTGAACGAGTTCTGTTGTAGACAGTGTAGCGTATTGCTGTTGTGAGGAGTTATTTGTGTTGACATTTGTATTATTTGTGTTCAATTGACGTCGTTTTCGACGATCATTCATCGAGCCTATTTCATCATCATGATTATTATCATTATCTGCTTGATGAAAATTACGACTATATCGTACTGATGCTGACGATGTATCACGTGTATTTTCATGATCATCATCGTTTTCACTGTTTTCATGATCATCATCTTCATTATCGTCATCGGACGTTGGTGGTAAGGTTTTTTTCGGTTTATTTAATCTGGTTATTAAATCCAGTACACTTGTATTTAAATTTGGTTTGTTTTCTGATGGCGACGGTGATAATAGAGGTGTTGTTGCTGTCGTTGATATTGGCGTCGCTGACGAACGAAACGGCTTTGAAGTATACGTGTCAACAAGACGCATCGGTGGCAACACTTGCTTAGCAAGTTGATCAGATTCTAGTTGTCGACAAAATTCACTTAAACTGCGAATGAATTCTTCCGCTTGTTGCTTAGCTTCAATGTTTCTTAACATAACTGCTTCAGCTTTGAGCTGATCAATAAGTGCATGTAATTCCTGAGCTAAATTAAAACCACTACATATGCGTCTTAGTTCAGCACATTTATGCTTGATTTCTTCTAATTTTTGTTTCAATGCTCGTTCTAACATTTTTTTTGCATCCTGTGTTGTTGTTATACGTGATTGAAAATCAGCTTTATGACGTGTTGCCATATCGTATTTTGCTTTGATATCATGAAGTACATCTTGTAATTTTTGTTGTTTTACTTTCATTGTTTTACGAGCATGATAGTGTTCTGTGTAGAGACAATGGCCAGGGCATATATAACATTGACCTTCAGGTGACATAGCCCAACATCGTTGAAATATACGATTTCCATGTGTCGTTGTCTCGTGCAGACCGCATTTATCATGACAAACATGATCACATTTACGACATACAGCTACGATGAAAAAAAATTACAATATCTTACTCTATCTAACGGTATGAATCAGTTGAACTTTATTCAAGATATTAGTCAAACTCGAAGTCATCCAATGAAACATATTAGCAGATTAAAACGTAACGGACTGCATGATCCAAGGCCCTCGTGAAAAATTCAAACAAATTTGCCAGACTGAATCTTGTACTTATATACTTACTCGAATGATATTTAGTATCAACTAGCTCTTTTGTTTCAACAATTCGTTCACGTGTATAATCTTTGTAGGTGACTTCATCATTCTTATATTGTTTAATTGCATGTTCGAATGCAGCTAGTTCATCTTGAATCTTTTGTATTTGTGACACTTCTAATCGGGCTTCATGCATTAATGCTTTTATTGCATTACGGATATCTTTCATATCTTTGAATGCTGTAACAGACTTCATTTTGAATGTATCAATTGTTTCGATCATTCGTTTTAATTCATCCATTGATGCATCCCAATCAAATTGTAAAGCATCCATTGCTGCTTGATCCCATGTGTTTGGATCTTGTGAAAATGCTGAATTTTGCATGTAATAAGGATAAACCGTTCCATTCAATTGAAGAGATGATATATTAAAATTGGCTTCATGTCGTTTAGCATTAGTCAAAACAACAATAACATTATCCATAACAATATCAGGTAGATTACCACGAAGACGTGCAATAACATTACGAAGATTCAATGTAAGGCGTCCTGTTGTACCATTGACGACAATGATGACTGCTGAAAGACCACCTAATGATTCCACCTAGAATAATAGTAGAAGTATTAGTACCATTGACCTTCGCCTTGGCATAAAACTTACTCCGTCGATAATTTTGTTCATGTTAATATTATCTTGTTCAGCTCCACGTGTATCGGACAGGCCAGGTGTGTCGAGGAAAAGATATTGTCTTTGAGAAGGACTTGTCGTATCGATAAAAATATATTGATTACACATATCTGTTTTTGATTGTGTCGTATCTTTTATATTATTTTCACAATGTGAAAATTGTTCCGTAATCATTGGACGATATTTTGATGGTATGGCAACTTTAATATCTTGTAATGAACCATCACGAAAATAATTTGTCAGATAGTTGATAAATGTTGATTTACCGCTGCCAGTTTCACCTATAACTAAAACCTTTGCAATATTCGATGTATCAAGTGAAAGATGACGTGTATTGTTATTTTCATCATTATTCTTCAATGAATTTCGATTATCACCGACGCCAAGGCGACTCATCGAATCCGATATGGTTTCTTTAACGTGATGTACGGCTGCCATTATTGGATTTTTACTCAAGAATTTCTTACCGAGCGTTCAGCAATCATCTGAAATACAAAGGAGAAAAAAAATGAAAAAAAAATGAAAAATGAAAACGAATTTTCATTGATATTTAGTAGCATTCTGTAAACAAAGTGAAACAGCAGCTAAATGTAATAATTTTTCTGTTGGCACAGACAGTATTTCGAATGGATCATGGTCAGTTAATTGTTGTACATCTAATTGAAGTTGTGCATGTTGACGAACAAGTTCATCTACTTGTGAAATTCGAGCTGATGCATAATATTCACATAATATTGATAAATGTGCTGGTGTTAAATAACCAATCGATGTACCGCCACATCGTCGATTCAGTTCTTTTGCAATGAGTTTATAGTCTTCGGTTGATTCATGACTTAAAGCAATGAGACGTTCGGTTGAATATTCAGCATATCTACGGGTATTAGTTAAATCTGATGTTGTTGCTGGTGGTTGCTGTTGAAGATTTTGACTACGAGGAAATGAATCCGTTATAGGAATGGTTGACATGCTTTTCTTTCGTTGTTCATCATACTCAGCTGATGAAATGTCACTAGTGACATTTAATGAATTGAATGACCCATTTAGAATATGGTCCACTTGTGCGATTAGAGATGAAGTAGGTGATGGATTAATCAATATCACATCGTCATTCTAATATGTTACAAAGAATCAAAATATTATTAACATCTATACATGTATATATATGTAATTATGTATCAGTTATTTCTAGATAAGCTATATAGCACTTACTGAGGTTGTTGATGGCTGCAGTTGAGATAATTTTGAAGATTGTTTATGACCATTATGATGACTATTATTAAGATTGTTTTTACGTTTTGAAGCAAGTGGAGGTGACATTACTGGATGCATTGCTGAATTTAGTGATGGCTCAGCTATTGATATTAAGGAGTCGTCATCTTGCAATTCATCTGCAAGTGCTTCTAGTTTTTCAACAAACTTTGCCGCTTTTCTTATCACTGATGATGATCGTAATGAACTCATATCATTTTTAAGAAAGTTAACAAACATGCATAATTCTTCAGCAACATTAAAGCCTTGACAATTACTTTTCACGCGTAAACATGCATCACGTACTTTTGTAAATTGTTCTTGTAGAGATTGTTCAATGACTCGTTTCGTTTCTTGAGCTGTTTCACATTTTGTTTCACAGGCTGCCTTATCTTTTCTGGCTTCTGTATATTTATTTGCCATCGATGATATAGCTACTTTTAAGGTTCTTGGAACACTTTTAATGAGACGACGATCATGATAATGTATGTCATAGGAACATTTACCAGCGCATATAGTACATCGACCATTAGCTATAACTGTACAACGTCGAAAAACACGTTCACCAATGCGTGTTGTTTCTGCTAATGAACATCGTTCATGACAAACTGTATTACATTTCAAACAGATTGTATTGTGATATGATGTTACAATGATTTCATTGATCTAAAAGAATGATCTCGTATTTTCGTTCGAAGCTACTATTGTTATCATTGATCGGTGTTTATTTTAGTTCCAATGTTATTTTCGAGTAAAACCATTGTCTCGTGGCTATGCTGAACGAGCTTTCTCCAAACATGAACATTAATTGATCATGAGATTTTTCGTAGCTAGTTGTGAACGATTCTTGACTGAAACTGATTCGTTCGATATTATGCTGCTTTTATTAAATCTGACATCTACTATATAGTTTATGTATCGTTAGCTATTGCATATGAAAGAATCTGGAATCGTGGTACTAACTCTTCGGGATCCGTGTGAGTTATTTTTTCATTTGTAAATATCGCTCACGTTTAGAACTGTACAGATGAATCAGATAATCTATGCAATACGTCTAAACTCTAATGCTACAAGACCTGAACTCTCAAGTTCCGAGAAGCACTGTTCTTGTTATCCTAGTAACGATCTCTTTTCTACAGCCATCCGACATAATTGAGACACAAAAATATAGAAAACATAACAGACTAGTGAACCTACTGTTGAAAAGTATTCTATATGGAAGATAATTTATTGGTGAAGCATGTTTTCTTCTTTAGTTTACTAGCCTGAATCGATTTTGTTGGTTGAGTACCACTCGATGAATATTTTTCAATATTGGCTGAATAGATATTTGACGCTTGCTCAAGTGCAGCTAATTCATCTTCTATGTGTTGCAATTCCATAATCATCAAGCGACTTTCATGTAAAACACTGCGTATTGCATTTCGATCATCACTCATTGCGGACAATGTATCTGTCGATATAGGTGTTAGTGTAAGTAGAGTTTTGATGAAATCATTCATTGTTTGCATGGACAGATTCCAATCGCGTTGTAATATTTCACGTGTTTGAAATGTCCATGCTTGAACATCCGATGAGAATGCTGAATTTTGCATGTGAAATATGGGTGCATGATTCAATAATTTAACTGAACCAAAATTAACTGTATGTAGTGCACAATTGGTTAAAATAACAAGCACATTTGTATAAACGACATCAGGTATACGATCACGAAAACGTTCAAGAACATTTCTTATGTTAATTGTTAAACGTGCTTGTGTACCGTTCAAAACGAGCACAAGAGCTGTCAAATCTTGTAAACCTTGAATACATTCAAATATACGATCAACATTTTCATTATCCGATAAAAAGCCACCGGTATCATTGATACCGGGTGTATCGAAAAAATTGAAATGAACCCGTTCAACAGTAAATGTATACTTCGTACATTTACTTGTTTTACTTCGTGTACCATCATCTAAACAAGCTTCATGGTGTTGAGGCATGATACATGACATGTTGGCTTTCAAGTAACGTGTTGGTATAGCTACTTTAAGATTATTTAATGAACCGTTGTGAAATAGATTTGTCAAGTAATTAATAAATGTTGATTTACCTACAAATATTCAACATTTAAAATTCATAGGTACAAAATGATTCGTATATAAATATATTTCTCTATGTTGTAGAATATGAGTAATCGCGTAAAAAAAATGTTTATGCATGTTCTATTAGCTCTTTAAAGAATGAGTAAGCTACTATTGCACGATGTCAGGACTTGTTTTATAAACTTGATTGGAAATTTTATTGGAAATTTTTTTTATTTGATTAAAGACATAAATTATTAGTAATCATCAGGAACTAATCGTAGATTCTTTACCTATTTCATACAATATATAGATCGTAACTAGTCAAATTTGAAATGTCATAAGGTAACAAGAAAATTTATGATCCAAACGAAAGTCCTTGAAGATTTAGCTGTTTTACCAGTCAATAATGATAAGAAAGAATATTTTCGTATCACTGATTTACTTAAGATTTTAATCCTCACCAGTGCCTGTTTCTCCTATGATCACCACATTGATTTCAGATGAAGGCATAGTGGCACCACCAGCAGCCATGAGTTTTTTTTGGAAGCAAACGACGATTGTGTTGTGTGTGTTATATACCTTTCTACTACTCACTGAAAGGTTGAAAGTGTATTCTGTGTTTATTCTTTTTTCTTCTCTTCTTAAGCAACCGAGCTTAGTGAAATTGGAAAAAAGACTGACAAACGTAACCTCTTATGATACCATCGAGCAAAAGAGAAAAGAAAAAAGTGTTGGACTGAATTTGAATTGAAGTATATCGTAGAAACGATAGACGAAATTGTTTTATGAGTTCTTTAACCTCGTCAATGTGTGTGGACAAAATATTCAAGGTGATGCACTTTTTCAAGCGACTTGTTAAAAATGAGTAATACGTATATTCATCGAACTTGCTGTTTTAAGCAGTGAAAAAAAAATTAATATTTTACATAATATGAATAATTCTGTATATTCTTATTATTCAAGCATGTCAAGTTCTACACTCTTTTGATTTCTGTTTTCTCTATGTTTCATCTGTATCATTAAGATTATTTTAAGAATGAAAAACTAAACACTTACTGTCTGAATGACAAATCAATAGTGTTCTAGTGGATTTATTTTTTGTAGACACAAAACAAAATTCATGTTTAATCAGTATACTTGTCACATAAACAATCTTTTTTCCGATGATCAAAAATCAGGAAATAGATTAAAGACGTATTAGATCATTTTTAATAGACGATCATGTGAAAGGAAGAATTAGAAATGCTATTTCGAAAGTAAACTATACGAACAACAAGATAACATGAAAAGGAGGCGACTTCATATGCTACTATTCACTCATATATATATTTATATAGGAAGATGATAATAAGCAAAATATAGAGACAGAGAGTATGATGAAAATCGAAAACATTGAGCAACTGAAATTATCAAGAAACAAGATCAAGATTTGACTACGAACGACAAGAGGTATTTAATCGACGGCAGAATTGTAACTTGAGAGGTAAACGTGAGTGTTAGTTACAAACATAAGTCGATGGAATTTCAGAATCTCTGGATGTCGAGGAATAATTGAAGATTATGCTATAGAAATAGTAATTAGCTGTCACTGGCGAATGCATGCACGGCGCTAGATTACTTTTTGCGTCGGACCTCATTGTTTGTTTTCTATTATTTTCAACTTACGAAATCCGAAAGCCTACTATTCATTCAAATGTATTTTTATTGAATAGGTACAAATCCGTAGATATGTAAACAGGCCGATTCTCTCTAGTTAATCTAGTCGTCCCCAAAAGGTAGGTGAATAATGTGATTTTGAATTGAACGTCTTCGATAAACGAATCGGTTTAGACTATTAATGACCGGTATCCTTTTACTTTTTTCTTTCTTTTAACGAAAAACAAACGAAATTATACAAAAATAGAAACAAAAAATAATGTCAGAATTCAAGTTATCGCAGCATAGATCCACTGATTTTAGACAGTTTTGGCAATCGAGTCCAAAAAGAATGCTGTTCATAGAAGTCGATGACAAGTGCCGGACATTTAACATTTACAATACGTGCTGGAACAAGATCGGCTTCATTTGAATGACGCCATTTGACAAGTAACATAAGTTCCCCAGCTGAATCTGTTGCGCCGAGGACTCGTTCAGCTTCGAAGCCACGCTCGAAACCAGTCGGAGTATTTGAAGATTGCATGTTACCTGTTGTTAGAGGACGTTTCTTCAAATTTTTATTCATCATTTCATCCTAAATATCAAAAATCAATTGTCCTTTTCGTCTTTCTTCTTCTTATATTACATGTCGACGTTTACTCGGCGATACGCTATTCATAAACGACCGTGCTCCTGAATTAAATATTTTCTGTTGTTTTCGTTTCAAATTTGCTTCGTATTCAACTAGTAATTCTGATTCTTCCTCACCTTCAATATTACTTGCTATGATTAGAAAAAAAATCAACGGAAAAAAATACCAATAGTCTGTTATATTTATCTATCACAGTCTTCTAGGAATTACTTACAAGGTTCCCACGTATTCTGACTATCTGGATAGCCTCGCCATTTAATAAGATATTCTAATTGATCACTACGATATCTTTTATCAATGATACGTTCGATTTCATATCTTTCTCCACCTTCATCGGCCATGACAATATTGTTTTTGATCTAAAACGGTGAGACTATACAATTCATCTGACAAGAAAAGAAAAATTCGTGGAATGATGTATCTATCACTGCGATCAAAAAAATTCTCATTTTTAATTAATGAATAGTCGATATTTTTTTAAATATCTAATTATAATTGCACTACGAAAAAAAAACATTTTATTATATTGTTGATTAATTGATTTGCTAAGACAAATATGAAGTTATGTTAGCAAATTTCAATTCGCCAATCAGCATAACTTGCATT
Organism: Rotaria macrura; assembly: GCA_900239685.1. Taxonomy (NCBI): domain Eukaryota; kingdom Metazoa; phylum Rotifera; class Eurotatoria; order Philodinida; family Philodinidae; genus Rotaria; species Rotaria macrura. The sequence goes on from OENT01000141.1 coordinate 108,733, forward strand.
AAACGAAGTAAACGTGGCGATGCACCAACCTTCAATTCACTTGATCGTTTATAACGACCTGAAGGTGACGAACATTTTTGAACATATGAAAAAAGTACATCATGAAGTCGTAATGGAATCGTGCCAGATTTCAACAATTTGAGAAGTACTTTTTCGCATAGTACTTGTAAATTATTATTAATACGACGATTAACATGACATCGATGTTTACGTTTATCACAATAACCTGAACAATCAAAAAATGAACAATCAGCATGCGTACGACATTTCGTTGCAGGATTCAATGGAATTAAACGATCAAAATAAGCCATATCCAAATCAAGCAATTTAACGTTACCCCTTTCATTTACACCAAAATTTGATAATTCTAAATGAGATAAATAAATAATATTAACATAATCTTGTCTACACTAAGAATAAACGTCTTGATGGAAAATTAAAGGCAATTAACTAATACCTTAAATATTCAGTGTTTTTTGTACATAGAATTTGCAATGCATTCTTTGAAACAAATTGATGAACAACAAAATGTAAATATGATCAATAGTCTAATGGTGGGTCGAGTTCATCTACATGAAGACCCTACGAGTTATCACATTGTCACGTCACTCTTTTTCCCGACAGAATTCATATTTGTTCAAAGTCCAAAATGCATTTTATTGATTAGTTCTATTTTGCTAGTGATTTATCTTTTAGAAAATGATTTAGTTTGTTATATTAGACACATCTTCAAGCACGAATCATTTAACGATGAGTTTCATCGGCTGTCGCGATTCAAAACGCAAAACTAACATCAATTTGATGAATTCTCATAGTTACATAGACTAGTAGACAAAAACTTGTCATATTGAAACTAACATTCCTTGCATATGCATAATATGAAATAGAAATGATGATCGTTCTTATATCCGATGAATGTTGTAAAGAAAATTCTCTGTTGTTCACGATATAAGTCAAATCGAAATTGGCTATGATTGTTTTATGTTAAAAAATATTTGATCAAAAAACACCAATGAGAATAATTACTTACGAAGATCACAGAGGTGAAGTGGAGCGTGTAATTCATTATCAAAACTATCAATAATTTGAAGTAAACGATTAGTTAACCAAGCTTTGGGTATCCATGTTTCAGAATTCATTTGTTCTTCGATCATCGGATGATCGAGTGGTGTTAAGTGTTCCGTAAAATATACATGACCACACCAACCGAGAATATTCGGCATCAATTCATGTTTTGAACGATAATAATGTGAAAGTAAAAATTCATGTTGTGTTATCAATGAAAAAAGTGTATTAAGTTCAGTTGTTAGCGACAAAGCAAGATTATGTTCATAGTAATCATTAAATTTAACTATGACATCGTCAAATTTATCAAGTAATATAACTGAATTTTCAATATGATCATAACGAAATAAACGACGGATTAATTCTTCTTTTTTATAATCATCTATCGAAACACCCATATGTCTGTCCAACGTTGAATTAATTATATCATAAAATCTTAATAGTCCTACTGGTATGGATGTAATTACTTCATTAAATAATAAATCTGTACGATGTCGATCAAAATAACGACGTGTCGATTTCAATACAACATACGATGATGTATTCGTTGACATAAGTAATACTATTTTTGATTGAGATAATGATAAACATTGAGCTAATGTTAACGTTGAATTTATATTACATAATGATGAACAATAAGAACCAGTGACTTGGCTAAGAGAATATAATTCACACTAGAAATATTCAAATAGTTCATATAGATTCAAATACTATTGAATTAGAGGCTTAATCGTTGAATCAGCAGAAAATCTGGAAGAAGGGTAAATCTAGATTATATTTGTAACTACAGTAGTTTACATTCAGATAGAAAATTGTGAAGTTTTCGATCGTATTTTTTCATAGAACAAGATTTCATGGATGATCTCTGATAGCAAAGTTTCTAGAAAATCATACACTATGATCTCAAGAGATTTAAACAAAAATATTTTTATTAAAGCGCCATATTAGAGACAATAATTCAAAAACTAGTGACAATTTTCAACGAAACACTTTAGAAAAATTGAAAATGTTACGAATAGAGACACTGGGCAAGAGATCCAGTCTACACTGTTTTCTTTTTCAGCATTTCTTACGTTTTTGAACTTGTGATAGACAATGTAATCTTCAACACTGGCAACATGTTTAAAAAGTATTATAGTTCAACGAATTCACCAAGAACATAATGATCTATTCCAGTGCCACTATACTTTTATTGTTCATCTTTTCGCTTAACTTATTAAATCCAGAAGTATCATCATCCTTTATATTTATCTACTAAAATTCTTTCAATGTCATCATGTTGTTCTACAACTGATATCATTAAAGCTAAATCAAGTTTAATACTGTGAATAACTAGTATTCTTTTCTTGAAATCAGCCATCAATCAAATACGAATCATTTCACTTGATCATTTATACTACGACTAGGTAGTTACTGAGACAAAAAACGAACACATAGAAATGCGTTACAATCAACCAAAGAGTAAATAGGATGAAGAAAGTATCGCTCATGCATTTAAATTAATCATAACTTCGATTTATTAATATGCAAGTAGCATAAAAGAATTCTTTTTTTTTCGAAGGAAATATTTATTTCAAAGAAAGCAATCTCTCAAATATTTCGATTCTCATAGAAACACTTCGAGAATTTTTTCTCGACTTCTATCTGATACTGATGATTAAATATAAATCAATAACATACAAGATTATCAATAATCTTCTGAGCTTCATGCATATCACATTGACCAATGTCTTCATTACGAAGTTGGTTTGATTTATTTATTAATTTAACACATATTATAGCAATTAAACCAATTACAATAGTAATACAAAGGCCAAAAACTCTACTCCAATGAATAGTTATCTTCATCTAAAACATAAAACCAAGAAGAAAACAAAACGAAAACAACTATATTTTGTTTCTAGTTTTTCTCTATTCTTTATCGTTTTCCTGAGTTCTTATGGTACTATTATAATGTTCACCACTAGTAAATAAATACCGATGATAGGTTATTATGATCGGTGGTTTTGCTATTGATGAGAAACAATCAATTTTGATTGATTCATTGCAATTGCCTTGAATAATCTCGATGGATCTTTGTAAAATTTTTGCACATATTTGTAATTCGATTTGTCCACCCCAAATGTTTTCTTTTGCTAGTTTTTCACAATAAACATCATAGTCTGAGTCAATAAACGCTTCATATTCATTTCGATGTTGACGAAGATAATTAGCAATCTGTTCACGCAATGTTTGTACATTGAAATCAGATATTTGATGAACAATCGAAGCAAATAGGCAATTGCCATCGGACGCTATTGGATAAAGTTCAAGGCCGCGCTGATTTAATTGCTCATCAATTGACACTGATTCATTACGACGACGAATCGATTCAGGTTGATTATCGTAATCTATGATTTCTAGATTTGTTTCAACTTCAGCTTGACGTTTCTCTTTATTAGCAACTCGACGGGCTTTACGTGATACGTGCTGTTTTTCATCAGACTAAAAAATCAGAGAAAGAAAAACGTCAGCTGAAATCGTGGGGTTTTGCTGTTTAACTAACTTCAGGAGGATTATCAATGAACTGAGTTGAAGTAGTAGCTGTCTCTGTTGGAGTATTAGATGAAGTTTCACTGAAGTGTAGCCATCGTTTTTCAAATGCATCTTCTAAAGCTTTGATTTCACCATCAAGTTTTTTCTTTCGTGTTTTATCATTTTTATTGACAGATTTCTTTAATTGTTGAATTGTTCCTTGCAATTCTCGACGTTCACGACGATGCCGAGTTGCTTCATCTTCAACATCTTCAGTGGGATTATTTTCTGCCATGAATAAATGTCGTGCAGTTATTAACGAACAAAGAATGACATGTAGGTACAAGTACAATAAGAAAAAAGCATCAACACGATTGGATGGCGAATTTGTAACCAATCGAAATTCACTTGATGATAGAGGGTTCATGGTCTAAGCGAAGAAAAATGATTGTATACCAAGAAGATTTCTAAACTTCAATTTACGAAGCTGTTAGCATTCCTTTTTCCCGGCTTAGGATTAAAACGTAACGCCACTCCAGTGATATTTTATTTGCAAAATCTTTGCTGTAATGAAACGTTAGAACAGAATGCCAAGCTAATCTTATTTCATTAATTGATGAAATCAATATCGAATAAGTTTATGTCTGGTTTACTTAATGAGATGTTAGGTCTTTTCTTAATCCCATGTCTGCTATTAAACTTCGATGAATGGTGACAATCATCGTTACGAGATCTGTTTTGAAGTCTAATTGCATATGTAATAAGTGCCTTCGTTTTGCATCATGTACTACGAATAACAATTGGAATGGCAGAGTGAATTGTCTTCATATTTTCTCTATCAATGGCATAGTTCCACTCTAATCAAGATTAGTTTATTCCACGTAGTCACTGGCATTGAAATACTCTCGAATAAATATTAATCGTTACTTAATCAAACCTCGATCTCCATGACCAACTGTTATTCAAAATGCTACAGCATTACTTTTACCTTACGAAACAGGTTGCAATTCTGTTCGTGTATTTTATTGATTCATATAACTCTAAAAAAATTCTACCTTATTACTTTATAATTGGAACAGTCTAGTGATACGAATGATAAGTGTTCATGTATATTTTTTTCAAAGTATGAAACTGTACTGGTAGTTCGGCACTAATATCATCAAAGATGTTCTATTAAGAACTAAGTTTCCTATGTCGTAAGAAGCTCTCTACTGGAACAAAACTATGAGCAATAGAAAAATATTTAACTGACTTTTTCTTTCAATACTGTTTTGGATAACAACCAGATCTTAAGTAATCTTTCAATAAAATTTCTCATGCTCTTCTATAAGTTCTTTGAACATTTCCCGTTGTTACAATAAAAAACAATAGTTTCAAATACAATTCTCACTTGACACTAATTCTAATAATGCTCCTTTTTGAATACATATAATTAGAACTCGTAAGAGGAAATATTAATCAACTTTATATAGATTGATTAGATTTTTCAATAATACTGTATTCGTCTTTCTCTTCTAATATGCATGTATCACTTTTATCCCTTATAATTGAAACAACGTTCGTTGATACTAAAGTTATATACATCTATGGATCTTAGCCGTGTTCATTAAAGCTAATCAGTTTCTATTTCCATGCGTTTTCATTTTCAGTTTTATGAGGAGAATATGAACACGTGTATGTAGTCATATTTTCTGCTTGAAATGGTTCTTTCTATTTTCTAGAAACTAGGATAACCTTTTGCTTTTGCGAATTTTCTTTACGAGAGAGATCAGGATAAGTAAAGTAGCCTTCAGTTATCGATGTTTAGTGCTATACGTACGATTTTATTCGAATGGATTATCAATATGATGCTAACATTCATTGATACAGAATTCACTCAGCTTTTGGCTGATGACATGAAAAAATCTATATTAACGCATCGAAATGTAATCATGCACAAGGACATCATTCGATAAATGAATACACTCACTAGATAGACAACAAGAAATTATTGTATTATTCAAAAAATTGAATTTTCCTAATCTAGACACAAAAAGACAATTAAATATATTCTAAAGCTGTGTTCTAGAATTCAGCTTAGAAACGCAATATCTTTAGTTTATCTTCTGAAAATTCAACAAAGAATTCAATTTTGATACAGAATGAAACTATGCTCATCTATATTCTTTAATAATATGAACTCAATTATTTTATTAAAAATTAAAAATAATCCAAGAATTTTGTTTTTCTAATTTCATTTTCATTATTCTAAGTTATAATGAATTTGTATATTTTCATCCATGAAAAATGTTCATACACACGAATATTCCTATTGTAAAATTCTACGCTACTAGACACTATCTTAATAGTTTCTAACGTCAAATACAAACCTCTTATGATACTTGGATACAACTCGACATTGAAAAATTGGAATCAAGGTTTTGAAGACCACTAAATCGAATCTCCATATGCAAAAAAGCAAATGTGTATACAAATAATGAATTCACAAATTCTAAATCAAATCAATTGTATTAGTTAACTCTTGTAATAAGCTTCAAATTAATTCCATAGAGTGTGAGAATCATATTGTTCGAAATTGATCCCGATTATTTTCAGTGTAGAGAGCTGAGTACTATTGGTGTTTTATATAACACTGTATTGGTTTTACTTGCTGTTCTATTATAAAGAATCTTTAGTTTTGAACTCTTTTTTCAACTTCCCATCGAAGTTTGTCACGTTCATACTAAGGGCTATAACAACTAAAATTTTAAAAAAACGTTCATCACATACACATAAGACTGTAAAAATATGATTGATGGAAACTAAGTTGCTCTAATTCCTCTTGATTCAATCCATTGAAAGATACTGTTTTAAATTTGGATATCAGGAGATTTCTCAGCAGTCGCCCTACGTTGTACAGACAGAATCCTGAATTCAAAAAGTAGTCTTAAAACCTTTTCCTTACACCGAACTACTTGTGTCCATAGGAACTTGAAGAGTATCCATCAAATATGTCTGCAAAAACGAACTTTTTTCCGCCCAAATTTCTGTCAATTATGTCTACTATATTAGAACATCAAAAAAAAAAGGCAGAAGTAAAATTTCAAACCATGCTCTAATTGTTGACTATTGGGCGTGTCTAGCTCTTCTAAAATTTTATTGCGTTGAACAAAAATGAATGGGTCACAATTAGGAGTGCATTGCTACAAGTTTGACAACTTATCACTGTTATAGCTAGGAACAAAAAGAAGCAAATCTTCTACAAAACTATAGTTGAACAGTTACTTGCTTAATTTTAGGTTAAGGGTACACCTGCTCTGACTTGATTTTACTGGTGAACGAATTTTAACGTCAAATATTGAATACTTTGTTTAAGATCTTCTGAGTTATAAGTTAAATACTACCGAGAATGAACTGAAGTTTCCATAGTTCGACTCAACAATTTTCATTAACATGAACAAATAAATTTTGGTTCAAAAAGTCAATAATTTAGTACATTGTTTGTTTCAATTTCCGTCAATGCAGACTCATCTCAAGACAAAAATCGGCATTAATTCAAGTGAATGTGTCAATCGCTCATTTTTGTCTTATTTAATGCAACTGTAGTATGTTTACATTCATCTTATGAGTTACAATCAAGTCGTGGTTGTGAATTTAATTCTTTTCTTTGTTTAATGTTTCCCCAACACAACAAAGATAATTATGGGACACGTTTATCAAAAACAAAATGTCAGTTTTTGCAGATCTGTTTCATTTTTATAACTCAAGATGTGATGAACATATATAACTCAATACACAGAAAAAGTTTCCAACCTGTTTTTTGAATCCAAGATTCTTGAATTAAAACTTCGAAAACATGTTGATCGTCATCGAGATTAGGAATACTTTTGTACAACATAACTTTAATACTGTGGAATATTCTATGTACACCTTTCTCTTGTCAGTATTTTCTCTGCCGATAATACCTGTACGTCATTTCTTCTATTTCGATATCCTATTGACCTTTCTTTCTTTTTCTTCTTCTTATCGTTTTCGTTGCCTTTTACCTATGCTCTTCGTTTGGATATTTGTTTCTTTTTCTTATCTCCAAATTATAACATTACAAACTTCAAATCACAATATACCTAAATAACGTATCAGTCCGAGAAAAAGTGTATCTCGTGCAGAAAATGTTTCACAAACCAAAATTCTATCGATCAGGTAAGATGAAACAAATTTGTCATTTTTACAGTTATGAATCCTCCAAGAGATTGCAGTCTATTTTTTATTCAATGAAACACATAGTAATCAGGAATTTCTAACAGAGATAGATGATATATTGCTTTTACTTCATTGTAATCCAACATTACTCATAGAATCTGAACTATATCAAAATGATTCTGTGAATATGCGATATCTGTTTTGTCTTTAACATGATTTAACGAAAATAAATATTTGAAAATTTTCATAGTTCTAAGCTATCTGCTGTCGGTCGTTCATCTATCTTTTTTGAAAAACTTCGATTGCATTCTTTTCTTATACTATAAACGCGAATAGATTATACAGTGATGTAAACAAGGAAATAACTTATGTTTTACTTAAATCTTGACTAATAGTTTGTCGAGAATCTAAGAGAGTCGATCACTATTAACTATGGTTGGAGCAGCATAAATGAAAGTGACAGCTAGTTTTCTGTATATGTCCCTATGAGATATGCTAAGCATTTGATGATATTACTAAAACTTTCTATAGATTCTTGTATTCTGTTAGAATGGAATAAACTATAAAAGGTTTAGAAAAAATTCGTTATATTTGTTTTATAGAATCTACGTGATGGCTCTATCTAGAACATGTATATTGATTCGTCGATAAACTATTTCTACGAATTCGCTATGTAAAATATAGAAATCTTGAATTATGTTATTTTTCATTTCGATCGTGAAACGGTTTTGAACAACAACGTTGTAAATGTACATCGGCATTTCAAATAAACTTAAAGTACAGCCTTTTCTATTCCTATTGACTATACAACGTAGAACTATATTTAGGTCACCATAGATCTTATTCTCTCTCCGTCTATCGTTCATGGTCTTTATGTTCATGTGCACAACGTGACTATCTTCTCAGTACTTGCGTCATCACTAAGTCCTATTGAATTACGTATTTTCATTTATGTCGAATCTCATGCTGCATAGTATTGCTTGTTTCCATCAGTAGTCTAAGTATTTTTTTAATCTTCAATGTTCTAAGCACCGTACTAAATATGAATGAGACGAGTACTTTTCATTATTATCATTTTAAATTATTCATATTAATAAATGCGATTCTAGAAAACGTATGTTTATCGAAAATGTTTTCATATTTCTTGTTCATCTATTAGATAAAACATTTAATTGGCCATTCTTCGTATGTTTATCACTTATTATAGTTGGCACTATAATTGTTTCTTATTCCCAATATTATTCATATAAATTAGTATTGCCACCATTAGTAGCTCAGTTTCATTCAAATAATTATTCATCATTACACAAAGATATTATATTATTATCATGTTCATCGAATTCGTATTCGGCCTTATACTGTTACTATGTTCCATATACAGCATTAGCATGGCGTCGTATTGGATTTGAACCGTTTATACTTCTTGTTGGTTCCAAGAGAATATTTGAAGAGATGTCATTGATAAGTCTATTAGAAAATAACTTAAGAATTAAATATCTTGTTATTAATACTGATCCATCATGTTCAATATCAACAAGTCAAATCATACGTTTGTTCGGGGGTTTTATCACATATGAATATAATACTACAAAGAATCTATTCATTTTATTAGCCGATATAGATTTATTGCCAATAAGTCGACATCGTTTTGAAGTTCACACTAATCATACAAATTATATTCTTGCTGTCAATGCATATTGCTGTTCCAGGGAAAAATTTTCATATGGAAAGTATCACAATATTCATTATTATCCAATGTCTTATGTTGGAATGAATAAAAATTTATGGAAAAGAATTTTTTACCCATTGGGTAATTGTTCTATGTCATCAAACTTAACAGTTGATTTCATAGAATGTTGTTTAAAAGAAAAAATGAATACGACCATAGCTAAAAATATTATTAAGGGTACTGCACAATGGGATATTGATCAAAGACTACTCAGGTAACCATGTGGTATATGTATATCCAAAAAATAAATCAAACTTATTGTTTCTGTTCAGTCTATTAATAGTTCAAGCCGAACATTCGCATCTTGCATATGTTGATAGACGTATGCTAGGCTATCGTCTTGACACCAGTGACGAGTTTCTTCTATCCGAATTCGATTCCATACAAAAATATGACGATATTCATCTACCAAAAAGGTTGGATCGTTTTATATTAAATAATCAAACATTGCTCGTATTAAATAAAATATCTTCATTTTTATTTAACAATGAAACCACTGAATTACTTACACGTTATCATCATAAGATAGTTGCTAGCTTGCTTACTAAAAGAATGACTACAACTATACGGCCAACCAACGTTAGTAATTAGGAAGATTGGCATTCAGTCATTGATGAAGCTATGTGATTTTCGCGAATATCATAGGATTAAAATATGAAATTTTGTTTCGTTTTCTCATATTAATTTACAATAATAAAGGCATCGTAGTATCACAATACTGATTATTTCGAAATTGTTTCATGCTTATTCTGTTTTGCTCTAGAACTCATTCGGACGAAGGAAATAGAGAACAAATCACCGAGAAAAATATTTATTGTTCAATTTGTTTAAATCAAAATTCTACAAGTATAGTCATTGTAAAAATGTTGACTCATTTTTATTCAATGATGAACTGATTATAAAGAAAAACACACAATTAGTATTGAATTTGTAAAATTATGATGAAACCTAACATTTTTGAAGAATAATTTTTCGACTAGTACAACTTTTTGATCTACAAATCTCAAGTAATATTGACAGGCATACTTCATATTGATCGTTTTATATATGAAATTCTACGATCACGTGTATTTCATTCAAACGAAAATTTTAATGTCCATATTCCATTGAATTTTGTAATGACTTTACACATGATAAAGTGTAATGCTTATTCTTTGATACTATGTATTATTTTCGTAGAACTGTAAAATACTTGATTGAAACAATGCATGAATCCTGTCAGAAGACAATAGTGTTCGACCGTGACAAAGATACAAGGCAAAAAAAACAGTATTTTCAGATAGGCGTGAGTTTTGAACTTCGAACTTATCTTCTATAATCACTTCTAACGAATTGTTCTCAACTTGATAAGAGCTCTTATTCAAAGCTTGTATCCGAGAGTATCGAACGTAATTACTAAAGTTATGTTTTAAACTTACATCGTTCCGTTCCGACATCATATTGACAATTTTCACTGCTATTATAACACGAACTATTTCTCAGTTATGGACGTTTGTGAAAAATATTGCATGGTTTGTGTACTGAGCGCATCAAATAAAAAGCTCATGTGTTAAAATTTCTATCACTCAACCATGCAAAACCTAGAAGTTCTCCAATTTTCTTGATACTCCATTCGCATTGAAATCTTCCCCACGTTTACACGTTCGTATGGAATTTTATTCTTTGAATTTTCAAACAAATATGAGATATTACAAGGGATAGCCGCTAAACACGTTCGATTTTTTCAAATACAAGCATTTGATGCAGACGGTTTCTCTGGAAAGTATGGCTTCTCGTAAATCCTATAAGTTTTCAATTGACAAAAAGAAAAGATTTTGATGTCAATAAAATCCTTCAATAAAATTATGTTCATTGATAAATGACTTTACTTTAGAACAATTATCTCTATCTGATTTTCTACTATTTGACGGTACCAGAGTACTATTCTGCTTTGAAAAAGTTATATATGTATTTTAATACAACTGTGTGTTTGTTATGACGATCGTCTGCATGTGCATGGTCATATTTGACATACTACACACTGAATGATGGAACTTTTTTTCACTAATTATTGTTTTCGATGATGCTCATATAGATAAGAAAAATACATAGAGTCGTATCAGGCATACTCAGCACTATGGTAATTATTAGTCAATTTTGTATTTAATAAAGGATCATTTTTATTGATGAACTACTAAATATTGTTGAACGATGGGAATTTTCATTCATGTATTTAATAATTCTGTCATACTAAATGAAAAATCATCCAAAAGATGAATAGCATGTTTTTATAAAATATATTATTCCATTAACAGTTTAATCATCATATAAAAGTAGATAGGAGTCATATAGACATGAAAATTTGTAAAGCTAGTCAGAACCTTGCATGCAATCATAGATACATGACATTCAGTTCTAAGGTAAATTTCTATTTTCGTTCAAGCAAGAACGATACCAACCTCGAACGAATGAGATATTGGACATAGACAATATTTCATCATGAAGTATAAACCCATGATTTACAAATAAAACAATATCTTTCATGGTTATGTTTTCAAATATTTGACCAAAGTTTTATCATTGTTTTCCTCTCATGCGAGTTTAATATTATGCCTATGAATAATGTCTTTTTTCAATGAACCTTCCAGATGAAAACTTACGAAATAGTCTATTATGTTTATATTTTAGTTCACCTCTTAAAAAAAGACTTTCAAATGATTCGATAAAAAAAACGAAAAAATCGTTATTCAACAGAACTTTATCATCATCGAACAAGACTTGAAGTATAATACTTGGTTTTTTGAATTTTTTTGTTCACTATAATCACTTAGTAACACTACGCGTTTCTTATACCCGTTACATTTTCCTTTTGATTGAAAATATTCATTGAAATCTAATTATCAGTATTATCTATTGTTCATGATATTTTGTATCTTATGAACAATATGTGTTATATATCGCTATAAAAAATCTCAACAGACAATGCAATATTATTACCTATGAAAAATGAGTCAGATTCAATGTCTGTCTTATTTGAACTGGTTGATTTTTAATTACAAATGAGCGTGATCAACACAGATTTCTATATGAATCTAATGGTCACTCAGTAATGAGATTAAGTTTAAGCAATAAATTTGAATATAGTTTCTTCCGGTGTATTGTTTTACATAAATTGCTTTTATTCTTTTTTCACTTGAGAAAAAAGCAAGTATTAGACATACATAACAATTACATGAATTTAAACTGTTTGTATACATTCTAATCGTATATTTTAGCATGAAATTTCATTATGATTGTATTCATGTAATAGATTTACTTGATGCTATCACGAGAAGACAATACAATACATTAGATTTGTTATAGATCTTAGTTGCTCTTGTGTACATCAACAGGCTATTTTTTTCGATCTAAAATATTCATACATCTTTGTCTAAACATTCTAGATTTGCATTTTTTTCAATAGAAAATAAAAATACCTATATAAAATCAGAAAGACGATGGGCGAACTGAAGAATTTATTATTTTTCAAGCTCACTCGAAGACGTTCGTGTCCCATGATTTTAATTCAAACTTAATAGTTATATTAATATAGATGTATTGCATCGTATATATTCGTTGAACTATTAGGCTTATCATACATGTTGACGACACTGAATAGGAAAATATAGATGTATTGATGTTGTTAGTATGAATAAATGTCAAGTTTTTATGATGTGCATAGAAAAGAAACTATACTTGAAACGAAGCTAATCGTAAATGGTACAGATATTCATTACGTCCAAAATAGACAAACAACTATCAATAATATTACAATCGGTTTCATAATTAAACAGCATTTCAATCGAAAAACTTCATTCAGATCTCTCGTCCTACGAATAACTAAGAAAAAATTCAAATTTTCTTTTTCAGAACCAAAAATCTCGCGGTTGAATTTGGTTACATTCGTCATTATTTTGAAGGACTTGCTTACTTGTATTGAAAAAAACATGTTTTTAATATTTCATTCACGCGAATTTCTTCTACAGTAACTATTACGGCTTTAATATATTCTTATTCTATTGAAGGCATCGTTTATGAACTGAAATCATCATCTTCTAATGCAATATGTGATGTGTTATTGCTCGAGTCACTCGCGATCGTCGCCAATTTTACCATGCATTTGCAAAATATTTAAGTGAAGAACATAATTTACATGTAATTATACATGATTATCGAGGTATAAATGTACGAAAGCCTACTGAGTGGACACTTCTCGAGCATTGGGCTCGACGTGATTGTATCAACGTTTTATCATATTGTTTCAAGATATATAATCAAGTTGTTCAGGTTGAACATAGTCTCGATGGAAATATGCATACACTATTACCATCACATATCAACGAACAACTTTCACTAGTTCATCTTGTTTCATCATGCAGAATTCTTATTTGTTATATCGTAAATGCAATCAAATTTTGCTAGCAACCCTATCCATGTTGTATGTATGAATCATGAGTCATTTATTTAGCTTTACAAATACTATCTACCATGGACTTTACTTAGATCAGACTTTGAACATGCATTCTATCAAATACTATTCGACAATGGGAAAGATAGGAATCTCATTAGTGAATATTCCGTTGATTGCAAAGGTCAATTAATAACAAAATTATGGAATTCAGTGAAATACGCAATTTTATCTGTCAATTTGACTGATGAGGAATTTTATAAATGTCAAATACTAGTCAGATAAATTTACTTGACAATTTTATCAATCGTCAAAAATTCAACGTTGACATTTACCTAAAGTTGATCATGTTGGAAAGACGTTGCACGATTTATAAAATATGCGGATACAAAAACTTGTGGTATAATAAATAAATAGATTAATTTATTAAATAAAATTTTTTCACAAAAAAAGAAACAGAAATAAATCATAACGAGAAAAAAGAAGTCAGATTGCATTGAATTCTAATCGACTACAAAATATCAATGTTACATTCAATTAAGTTGACTTTACATGAATCTAAATTCGATCGCCTTTCAAAATATACTTTCGAGAATATATAATAATAGATAATAAAGAAATGATATCTAGTAAATATTAAAACAAACAAATACTATAACATTCATCAATGACTCAAATGAATAAGTTCTTCTTTTGTATTGACCGTACTATTTTAATGGATGCTCGATGTTCCATAGAACAAATTATCATATGATCCAGATATGAATCTTTATTAGAAAATGTTCGACAGCATAATTGGCATTTGAACATTGTCTAGAAAAAATATTTAGTTTATAGAATATTTTTTTTCTCTGGTCAAAATGAAGAGAAATATACCATCGAAAATAAAGAATGACTCATAATAGATGTCTTTGCATATTTCGAGCACTTTGTAGTTTTTGATATTCGCGAAGAAATCGATAAGTATACATTATTATCATTACCATTCAAGAGCACTTTTCTTCTCTTGGATATAATATCTAGGACAATGCGTTTTCGTTTAGTAAGCATTGGTTGCACTACAGTAAAACTATAAATATTCAAAAAGGAGTGAAGCTGTGACAACAATTAATATTTACTTGTTAGGTGCCGTAGTTATGAATGATGATGATGATGTTTGTTGTTTAGAATTTTCTGTCGGTATTCGTGTAAATAGTTGACCCATTGATATGAATGTAGTTTTAACAATGGTTTGAATTAATATGACCATGTATATTTATACATATAATAGCTCTAGGGAAGAAAAAAAAATGAAACGAATGCGATTTGTCATTATCAGACTAAAGGGTCAGCTATACAACAGTGAATTCATTGTCACAAGTGAAAGGAAAAAAACGAAAAGAAAGGAAGGACAAGCATTCAATCTGACCTCAGATTAAATCGATGTTACAAGAATGAGAGAGAGAGAGAAGAAGAAGCTAATGCTTTGTTTTTCTTCGATTAGTAGAAAGAAAAAAAAGACAGAATATTCATGAATACATTAAACAGCTGTATGCTTTAGTAAAATAATTTATATGCTAAATCGAAGAGAGTACTAAGAATAAGACATCGTTGTTAATCGATTATGTTTGACTATTATAGATAAGTTGGAAAGAAAATAGTAAAGCAAAGCTTTTATCGTTGACGAAGAGATAATTGTATGAAATGAATAGAAGTGATTTCGAGTATGCATGGACAATAACTACTCTTCAGTTTTCTTTTTTGCGCTGCTATCTATGACATATGGTGTGGCGAACTACTACTGTAAGACTATTTGAAAACAATTAAAAATATGGTTCTTTATAATTTTTCCTGAATACAAATCGCCCTCTATATTTAACAATAATGATCAATCAATAGTCATTCAAAGTTGTTCTTTTTCTATTGAATTTTATTTTAAATAGTAATTTGAATATTTTCATCGTAATGCAGTATTCGTATAAGAATAAGTGTGATTGTTAAGTTCGATATTCGTAGCTCGTTCTTTTAATCTTCTCGAATGATGCCACTTAAAAATGAAAGAAAAATTTTATTCATAGAATCATAAAAATATAAATAAAAGCAATGATATAGGAATCAGTTATGTGAAAATATTAGCTAGAACACTGGCATATATACATATATTCGTTTGAGACAAGTAGGTAATACCACCATGCATGCGGCAGCTACGAGTAACTCAATGATAGATTAATATGTACAATATCATAGTCGATCTTAGAATTTTTCATAGTTCAGAAAACTTATCTACGAACTCTTCTCGATCAATCATGATTAGTTAGACGCTCTAAAGACTGCTTGCATTTTGGACAAAGAAACTATTCAAGGCTATATGACGGTCATGAAAACTCTTGAAGGAAAAACTAGATCCGTATGGTAAAAAAACACTTCGTTAACGAATGTGTTCGTTGCTATCTGTATTTAATTGGGTAAATTATCGAAATTTTTAAGAAAATGAAGCTTAAAAACTCAAACTTCGAAAAACACTCAAAATATTTACCGTTGAAAGACTAGCACCTGTATCAACTATCAGTGAAATTGTAAAAGTCAACATTTTCTAAAGAAAAGACTTCAAACATTGAGTTCGATTTAATTCAGACACATGAATTTATATATGATGGACGAGAGCAGTTTTTTTCTTATGCTATTGGGAACCAACGTTTGTAACTGTTTAAGTCTGTTGGTTTGCAAAATATTGTCTGCAAAAATAGTTATCGAATTTAAATGTCAAAATATTACATGAATTGATGACATGTTCGTCAAACAAAGACTGATCAAAATGTGTAAGAAAATATTCAGAAATTCCTAGAAATATTGGAACGGGCTGCAACTAGAACTTGATTTATCTTCTAAAAACGTAGTACAATTCATTCTAACGAAAACTGAGGATGATGCTTCGCTGTGCCACTGTTTTTACATTCAATCTTTACAGTGTCACTCTTGAGTGTTATTCAAAATTTCACATTTAATCGTATATATACAGACGATTGAGTAGACGTGTGCTACTTAGAATCATGGATCTTCATTTTTCTAAAAGGATATATTCGTTTGGGACAGTTTTTTTCTTCTAAGAATTGATGAACCCGGTTCTTTTCTCGTGAACGTTTCAAGTGACAAGATGATAGATTGTTATGATTCTTTTGATTTCAATTTTATATGTCACGTTCAAGAAATTAGATCTCACAGACATGAACCAGAATTCATTTTATTTCTATTTTTTGTGAATCTTGGTCGTTTTGGATGAAACATTATTTCTTTGTCCTCGGAGTTGCTACTTATCAGCACATCTCTCTCTCTCTGTTTTGTAGTCTCCTTATCATGCACTGATTTTAATATTTCTCTTTCAACTTAAACACGTAGTGTGTAAGCCTACACTTGTGACTGAAGTCTTCTCAACAAATTGAAGAGCACTTGTATTCTGTGAAATATCGTCACAGACCAATTCACATTGCAACGATACGAGTATTTCTATTGGTAAGTCAAGACGCTAATCTTATTAGAAATCATCATCTAAAAAACGTATAACTTGCAGAATTAAGATATGTTTCACGTTTGTTCGATTCCATGGAAACAATCAGGCGTTCGTGTGAATTTCTTTTTTTTCTAATTCAGATCACACTTTCAAATATTAGATGTATTCGTACAATAAAAGAATTATTGTAGAAATAAGAATAAATCGAAATATTTTCGATTACTTGTTAGATTTTGGAAACATGTAAACTTGAAATAGAAAACGGCTTAAGAAGAAAATTACTATTTGTTAAATAGTTCCTACGAATAAAAAGCTGAAATTTTTATCCCATGATATGTCCATTCATTTGATATTACCTCAAAACAAAATCTCTCTAATTCACTTTAACTAATCGAAGATGATTGGTTCGATTGACAGAAGTATTTTTTCGAAAATAAAAAGAGTTCAAAAGTCTCACTACATCATAGCTGTATTGGGTATGACAAATACCAAATCGACTTTTAAATCACTCATTTGTTATATTATCATCCTAATTTAGTTAGTTTTAAAAACAGTGACACCTTAAATATGCACTAGATTGATTTTTATTAATTAAGCAACGTTTATCTCTATTTGCATATCGAAAACTTACGAAATTGTCAAAATTTAATGTTCAATCATTTTGTATTTTTCTCCTATTGAATGTATTAAATTTTAAAAAAACTGAAAATTGTACGATTAATATGAAAAATACAACACCACGAGTTTATCATGAAGTTCAATTTAAAATCAAAGTATATACATTGTGTCCAATTATGTGCGAACTCTTTACTTTCAAATAGAATTCTTATATTCAATTTGTTTTTATGTGATTTTTACCTTCCAATCAAATCGTTTATGCCATCATAAAATCTCATCCATATTTTCTCTTTTAAATTGTTGGATTTATTCATATAGAATGTCAATATCAATGCTGCTTGCTTTCTTTACGTGCATCAAGCCTTCTCATTCTCTCATCAATTGAGATATGGGACTTACCATAAACTACACTTGCCATTCAGCATCCTAACAGGATTCAAGGGCATCAAACACAATCATTTTGTGAAGTATTTGTTGATACTTAAGCTTTTTTGTGCTATTCATTTCGACAGACTTGATGTACTTTACTAAATGGTTAGTAAATTTCTTTTCATTTCATGTATTTTTTCTTCTTGAAAATCATTAATTTAGTGATGCATTTTATTTTCAATCAAAACATACTTTTAAGAATATATCGTGAAAATATTAACAACAATCCGCACAACTCATATATCTATATATATTATATTCATTCAGAGTGATTTTTAATGTTGATTATTTTTAATCTTTTTCGTAACTCACTCATAAAAAATATTGTGAAGGCTGAATTTCAACAATATTTAAATGGTTACTCGTGATTATAGTACCTATGAAACTCTTCTATTTCACTTGACCACAAAAATAAACGAGGTACTTATGAGACTATTAGGAAATATCGTGGAATTTTCTCGAACCTTGAATTTGTGTGGAAATACGTTTCATATTCAAGCGCAACTCATACTGGACCATATTTAAACAATCATAAAATTCCATTGATGAATACAGGCAGATAGTGAATTGAATACATTTGAGTTCATGTAAGTTAATTGATTCGTTTTAATATTTTCGTATGAATGTTTTTTTCATTGCAATAGATGAATTATGGTCTTGCTGGCATCAATTTTACAATTGAGTGTTCGATTATTCAATCAGAAAAAGTGAATCATTAATTTATAAAACCTTCGAAAATTTCTTGGATGTAAATATATATATATATCTTTTTTCTTTTTCCACAATTTTGAGAAATACATATTCAGTAAAATTTTATCAATAGGCTAGAAAATAAAAACATTTTTCACTTAAATCTTATGTCAAGTCAGTTATTCGTGGCGTTCTTGAAATTACGAATAAAATCTCACCAATTTGAAAAATAACCATTCTTTTATCCATGATAGAAACGATGTCACTTCAGATGAATACATTTTCCGGATACTCGTCAAATATTTTGATAGTTAAAAATTTTCCACTGTTATTCAATAACAACGATCGACAAGAATTTTTAGAACATTTTGGTGCCGTTCGTATACATTGTTTATCTCGATATCAAAATCTATCAAATCTTATTATTGCTGACTTTGGTTCGAATGAACAAGCTTCTCAAGCTCTTAGACGTTTACATCAACTTGAACTACTTTCTCGTCGATTAGTTGTAGAATATTGTCCATTGGAATTAGCTCAATTGGTTTTTTCTTCTTCTTCTTCTTCTCATTCGTATGATTATAATCAAGATGATTTATTGCATGGTATTTCACCAGGTCTAAATCAAATTCATTATTCATTACCATCAGAGCGACTTTCATATGTTTATCCATCTGTTGATAATACTATTTTAATGAATATTAATAATGCTCTTTTATCGGTACCTTCATTTTATACACAAGTTCTTCATCTAATGAATAAAATGTCACTTCCTTGTCCGATGATTGATGGTAACAAAAGGAAACCAAGAAGAATTTTCTTCTATTCATTTAGAATCGATTTATTTCATAGACTCGACGAGACCTCATCGAATTCTGTCAACTACTAGTGTAGCATGTCAAACGGATGAAAGTGTGCTTTTAAAAGTAATCAGTATGGATACGGATGAAGATGAAAGTGAAATAGATGATGGAGAAGAAGAAAAACGAGTAAAACGTCGAAGTCGATCAGTTATACGAACATCGATTCGTCAAGGAATTGTACCAGTGACACAAATGACTCCGACAATGGATACAGAGAAAAGGAAAACGTCAACAATTGAACTGAACATACCGCAAACACTTACTTCATATCGAGTATGTTATTTTAGATAGGAAATTTATGTGAGATTTCTGAATAAATATTACGAAATAAACCAAACTATCATTTAGACGGAAATTAATCGTTCGATACCTATGGATATCACAATGCATGGTTTTGGTCGTCTAGAACCAATTCAATCCACGACGACAACTATTAATATTGTTGCTCAAGATAAGAGTGAACAGCCTCTACCACTTCCTCTGATTTCACTTGATGAAATAGGACAAAATCGTTTAAATGATAATCAACTAAGTCTCATTGATAATGGTCGCTTGTATCGAAATTACGAACGTGGTCAACCATCGCAACGCTTGTATATAAAGAATCTTAATGTAAAACATGTCGATGAACGTATATTACATTCTATCTACGATCGCTATAAACAAGATTCCATTGACATTGATGTACGTCTTATGCGTGAGGGTAAAATGAAAGGTCAAGCATTTGTAACATTTTCTAATGAACAAATGGCCTTACAAGCATTGAACGATACGAACGGTTTTATTCTATATGAAAAACCCATGATTGTACAGTTCGCTAGAACAGCAAAAGCAAAAGATATTGTTTAGAGAATGAAATTTGTTGATTTTTCTGTTTTTGTTTTTCGAATCGACGTAGATTAGAAGAAGCACGAACGTATAGGAGAATCTATTTTAATTGTTATTGATATTCTATATCGAAATGTTAATTGTATTTTGCAGACTAATAATGAATTGTATGGGTTGGATCAATGGTCTCGTTGGTGGTCTTTTAATTTCATCATGTTGTTTGATTCAATTGTTTTTAAATCTATTTGGTATTGGTTGTGCAGGATTGAATACTCTTCTGTCGCCTTATCGACCATTGTTTATTTCATTGACCATTGTCTCGTTGACGTATTCATTTATCCGTTATCAACCATCAAAATGGCATTTTATGACTGTTATTTGTTTTACACTGATGCTATCATTTTCACCGGAGCTTCTTCGAATTTATAATAATCAATTTACTGAAAACACTACGAATGATGATCAACTTGTTGTCACACATTGGAAAATTACGGGCATGCATTGTGAGGCCTGTCGTTCTGCCGTTATTCAATCATTAAGTAAACTCGATGGAGTCATTCGTGTCAAAGTTGACCTTAAAGCCAGTCAAGCTGAGTTAATTTCACGATATGCAATACATTCAGATAGTGTCATTCAAGCAGTTCAATCGGCTGGTTTTCAAATTAATGAACTTATCAGAGAAGATTGAAATTCTTGGTTTCTTGAAACGAAATAAATTCAGAAAATGTTGTGCAATAAGAAATAATGATCTATAAGAACTGTATACCATAGAAGAATTTTACTCGAAAGCACTAAACATATTATATTGTTTGATTCAGACAGAAATTAATAAGCTAATAGTTGTTGGACAAAGATCTCAAGGTTCAATTTATCTTTCTATATCTTCAAATGATGATAAGAATATTTCAAGTACTACGGATGTCTGTGTTTTGATAAGCATGAAATTACAGAATTTTACAGTACATTAAATCGTTATCATAACTGCTAATCACAATTTCTATATTTAAAAGTGCAAAAATGATCTGAAAGAAAAAAAATCTTAAAGTGATTATTTCAATCGGAATCTCACAGCATTGACCTCGAGGGGTTTACTATAATGAAAAACAGTAATGACTATACGTCTACGTATAATTCTTTTCGAAAGATCTGTTATACTATATTCATTATATAGCTCATTTATTAGTAATAACATAGTAAGTCGAGAACAACATCATCTCAGAAGTAAATGTGAATATATATAGAAGATAAAAAAGCCAAACAACACATTTCAGAAATCAAACAAGAACAGTCTCGATCGAAATTATGATTATCAATGATCGTTATGTACAGGTCTCGAAAAAGCACCAAGCTGTTAGTGACCTCTTTCGTTTTTTGTACAACACTGCCTGCACAGTCGATCGTTATTCGTCAAAGCCTAAATTTTATGTTGTAGATATCGTTACGTCTTGTGTCATTGTACAACGTATGATTAATGCATGTGTACAACCCACGCTAATAAATTTCACCTCTCATTTTCTCATATGTGCAGTGAGTATCAACAAAATCGTTCTATTTGTTACTCGTGAATGGCATATACACAGGCCAATAGTTTCGTGTCATTTGAACAACTTTTCCTCCAAAATTTTTTCTTGTCTTACATTATGTTCCCAAGGCATTCCGCGAAACCGACAAAAATGCTCAATCCATAGCGTCGGCACAGGCGGATACTGTTCTTCATCGCTGATCATACTTAATTAAAATTCATTTGTAAGCGAACAGAAAGGCTAATCTGTGCTCGTAAACTAGTGATGCGTATTCATATGCATGATCGTATCCTGAAAGCTGTTACATTCATTCAAGATAGTTTATTTATTTCGACAGCTGTTACTTTTGCCTCTCTTATTTTCTTCATCATTTATATGTTTTCGTCATTCTGGACACTATCCAAATGATTTTTATTATGTTTCAGATTATGTTCTACTTTTTACACTATTCTCTTCTATTTTTTTGACACTACTTCAATATATTACTGATTGGGTAAAACCTGAGTGCCGTTCTTCGACTATTGTTTTTTTTTGTGTTCTCTCTATCTAAAGCAATGAAATAAGCTGTATCGAGCTGAGTATTGTTTTTACAAAAAAACGGCAATGATACACCTGGTCTTGGTACGTGGTATTTCAAGGCTTTTATTTCTGCTTTTACTCGGTGGTCATCTTCTTATAAATAAACACGATTCATGTTCGGCTCTTCGTTTCACAGAGGGTAAGTTGACTATGTGTAATATTTTACCTTTATGTATTAAGTTGTATCCTTCAATATTACTCTATACATAAACATAGTAATCATGTGGTTTCTTTGCCTCTTGTCGGCTGCTTCTTTTCTCTCTTAATTATGCTTTTAAGAAAAAAAAATCATAAAGTGATCGTGACAACATTCATCAACATTAATATTACTTTAGAAAATAGAATTACTTGTCGTCAGTGATCAATAGATTTCCACATCAACTAGTAAACTATTTTCGTGCTTTTTCTTTTTTCTATTTAAAATTGCAAATTGTAATAAGTATATAAAGAGAAAGAAAAGTTACTAGAAGGTGTGAAAGAGGAAAAAAAAGAAACACGATTAATCGGACTTGTCAACGCTTTCCACTGTGAGATCGGCGATCGGAGTTTGGTGGGGAGTGGGGGGTGGGGGAGGCTTGAAGCAAACGAATAAAAACATAACAGAGAAAAATAGCATGCTTACTCTTAAAAGTTACCTCATTGATTGACATAGCCTTCAGTTATTCTCGATTAGAGACCGAAGAAAAGTATACAAAAAAAACAATCATTTATTTTTAAATATCAACGTAAGAATTCATGGTTTACAGGGAGTGAAAAGAAAACGATATAAAACTAATGATTCGAAGCCGAAAAAAGCATTTTCTTGCGTCATGGAAATCAAATAAGTTTATTTCATTCAAGCTAGTTTTTTTCTATCCGATGATGTCACCATCGATCGTTCGATAATCTAATCCCATCGTTCCTTACTATCATCATGACCATTGTTCGATGAATAGTACTCGGCTGAAGTACGAGTTCGAGTATTAGAAAATCAAGCGGCATATTTTTATCTATGACGCCACTGTCCTCTATTTCTTCTCTTGTTTATTCTCCTCTGTAATCAATAGAGATGCATGCACAATATTTTTCTCTATGGATGGTTCTTTTTTCTCTATGAACGTTCTCTTCCGCCCTCAGGATAAAACACAGAAAGAAAAAACGATAGAGAGAAAAAAACAGAAACTCCTTTTATAGAATAGAGTTCGAACAACACAAGGACTCTTTCACTACGGACCTGCATTCATCCACACACTGGTTCTCACGGCCGGATTTTTATATAAGTGTGTGAACCCATCTACAGGCATGCAATGTTAACTGACAAGAGCATATGTAACGGGACAATTAATTACAATAATTTCAAAAATACGTATACAAAAGTAAACGAAACAAAAAACGAGAAATAATACACATGTTTGTGAATAAGAACCTTACTCTGTTATTCCTTGTTGTGATAACAATAATCGACGCTTCACGTATGTTTTATCTACCCTTACGGAAAGTAAAACCAGTACGTCATGAACCCAAATCATCGGCAATCCTACAAGGATCTACCGTATCATTACATGAAGAAAAACCAATTAGTGATGAATTCATACCATTGTCTAACATGGAACTTTATATGTACGAGAACCAAGAAGAAAATGAAAGTAATAATTTCATGAATTTATCTAACAATGTAAAATTTCAGTATTGTTTAGATTTTGTAGGGAGTAAATGAGGATAGAAAACTAATTTCAAACAAATTTTAATAAGCAGAGAAACCTTTTAAACTTTCTTCTACTTAGAAATTCATTTTTTAGGATTAGATTTACGATGACGGATTTTGTTTCCGTTCATTTTTATAATGCATTGAAAAATCGTTTTTGCATAGAATTTTCTTTTTATCATAAGGTTATAACTGATTTATTATTGATTAGTTACAATGAGGATTAAAGCAGTGGAAACGAACTTACCTACTTCTAGTAATATATATTTTCTTAGATATTAATATAATTTCTATTAATTTCTCTAGCATAAATAATTGTAATCTAGTAAATCTATTATGGTTTGTTTCTGCATTTCTAGAACGAGATGCTTTCGATTGGGAGGCATTGGTAGATAAAGAAGCATCAGCAAGACATGTTATCACTGTGAATGAACATCTACGAGGTAGTATTTATTTCATAATTTATGGTATCGAATATACGAATTTTTTATTTATCACAGATAACAATGAATTGGATAATTGGATACCGCTAGCTCGAGAAACAAGAAAACCAACGAATTCAATAACCAACAATGACGATTCAAAAGCTGCAATTGATAATCCATCTGAACGTGGTGAAAATTCTGTGGCCAGTAACACGTGGAATGCTGATACTGCTATAAGTCGAGCTGAGCATTTACAATCGAAATCAACTATAGATGGCATTGAACGAACAAAGCGACGTAATGACGCATTATTTCTTGGTAAATTTTCATCAATAGTATTCTATTTGAACATAAAGAGATCCTTTTTTTTGACATGACATAAGACAATGTTTATCTTACAGTTCGATTGAGTTTCCATTCGATAACGATTATTTTATGAAAATATTCTTTTTTTAAAAAGAATGTTATTTATATCAATAGAAACATGAATACTATCTGTAGAGACTAAGCACTATATTGTATTTACATATATTGATGTCTATGAATGCCAAGAGAAGAGTAATGATCCTTCGGAAAACAAAGACGAATATGCTATGTGTTGAATTGGCATAGCATTTCTTTTGACGTTGATCAATAATTTGAGTTCGTGTTCTTATTCTATGACTGGCAACATGATAGGGTTCAAAATTTTTCCTTTAGTAGAAATTCATTGTCTCTTTCCATTACTTTATAGTTTCTTTGTTGACGTATTATTTTGATCGTTTTTTTTCTCAAATAGTAATCGTTGGTACGAGTAGTTTAGTTGGCATTATTGGTCTTATTGCAGCAGCCATTTTCTGGTATACGTAAGTATTCAAGTTTAATTATAAAATGAAAACAAAATTTACCTTCATTGTACGATTCATATATAAAGGCCTAGTCATATATTCTGTATGATGCTATTCGATTGCTTTCTGTAATCTATACTTTTATGATATTCTTTATATTTCTTATATGAGTATTCGAAATCAAATCAAAGAACTTTTATCCACAAAAGTAAACGATGAATATTAAAATAACTTTCAGTTATTTTTTAAAGTAGTGTGTGTGTGCAAGACAAAAAGCCATAAAAAGAACATTTCTAATGCTTTTCTTGCCTCTCACTAAAATAAGATCAAGACAGCAAAAGAAAAATAAATGGCAGAATATAATTCATGTCAGCATCGTCAATTAAGAACATATTGATGTGTAATAAATTTAGTTCTTCTATAATACTATGTTAGTTCTCTCTATATGGTTGCCTGATCCTTGAGAAGCGTTGAACTTGAATAGACTTAATGGGTTGTGCTTCTTCTTCTAACAGGCATGACTTGTCTAAAAATTGTAAATTATTTACTAGAAAATAGCATACAGTATACAAGAGAAATATTTTCATCGTGCAAAGTCAGTGAAAAACATTTGCTTTAATTAGGGAATTAGTTATGGTGACTATTTCGCTATTGAAAGTAGAAATATAATACCATATTTAAACTAAAATTTATGATGCAATAGAATTATCATAAAAACATGATTTTCTTCGAACGTCATAATAATCATAAATTATTTGCTATGTGCAAATGTCAATTTGAACCTTAGGCAGACTGTGTGAAAGAATAGCAAATAGTGCGTGTTTTTCCTTATTGCTGAATTGATAGAAAATTAAGTTCTATTCGCTGGCAAAGCTTTCAACTAGACTTGTAAAACTTTGATCGTATTTATTCCTACCCCCGATCCCGTGCACATTTCCGATTACAATATTGGAAACGTACGTTCGATGCGTAAACTGATGCCTTTTGTTCTGTTGTTGATAGAATTCAAAAGAGAGCTCAATCAGCACTTGTTGCTGAATATCCTTCATATGGAATGACAGGACCTACTAGTGGTGGCAAAAGAATCCCGCCAAGTTCAACTACATCAGATCGAAAATTAGCGCAAAGTGCACAAATGTTTCATTATCAACAACAACGACAACAAATGATGGCACAAGAAAAGTACGTTGTCATTATTTTCTTTTAATTTTGTCATTTTTGTTTTATTCTCGTGTAATATATTGTAATTTTCTTGTTCTCATAGAACTCAACTCGATACAAAATCTGTTCATTCGGATGATTCAGAAGATGAAGCACCTAATGGAGGTGGAGATTACACTGTTTACGAATGTCCTGGTCTAGCTCCGGTACGTTAATTCGATCGAACCTTTAATACTTATAGAATGAGGTTATACAACGAAAGGAAAGGCACTAATCATAAGATGATCTTTGTTTTTCTTATTATGATTATCGAAATATCTGACTGAGACAAACGAAATGAATTTTCTTCTTTGCAGACAGGTGAAATGGAAGTGCGCAATCCGCTCTTTGCTGAACCAGATTCATCGTTAACTGCATCTACATCTCCTTCCCATCCGACCATAAACAACCATTATCCGCAACCACCAACAACAATTACTTCTTCAACACCACCCCAAGAAAAATCATTGTCATAAGATGATGAATCATATTCAATATTCATTACTCATCTATTTTGGTCGATCGGTTTTGCTTTGTTTATTTTTTCCCCTTATTTTTCTTTTCTTATCATCAAAGATTCAGAAAGTTTATTTGGACAAATTGTTTCCATAATAGTCTGTATTTTTCATCTTTGGATAATTGAAACAGTGATTCGCGTTCTCTCCCCTGCTTTAACAAATACAGAAAAATAATAATAATAATAAAGTGAAACATTCATATTTTCCGATTAATTCATTCGTTTGATTGTTTGAATGCTTTTATCATCTGCATTGGTATCGATGTTGTACGTTGTCCATTGATTTAACAGATCAGTAATAGTCGATGCCGTTGTTTCACTTATCTGAAATGCATTTATGAGAAATGTGTAGAATGCGAAAGGAGTATCATGAATAAGAAAACGACCAAGCAAATCTTGTATGGTATAAATATTAATCGATTGTAATTGTTTGACTTCATTATCATTTATATCTGTAACGAGAAAAACAAGAAAACTGAAATACATTATTTGAATCTCTCCCCTTCCCCCGACTTCGTCTTCTCCTTGCTACATACAGTATAATTTTTTCAATTTCATCTAGTTATTTTAACTGAATGATCTAGAGATAAATTGCTCTAGTTTGAAACGTGTCCGATAAACGATGCAGCACAATATGTGGAATAAAAGTGAACTTTCAATGTATTCATGATTTCTGTAATTTTCATGATATTCGTTATAACACCATTTTTATGTAAGACAAAAAACTTGATCTATGTTTAAACTAGAAGGAACATCCAGTCCATGCTAAATTATTGTGCGAACGAAGCTCATAAAGTGATTTGGATTACTTTTTTTTTTGTATAACGATTTTAGTGTACACAATGTTAAAATACGGATAATAAAATTGATTTCAAATAGCTTAAGATGGCTTTCTGTCAGCCTATAAGCGCATTACAAACAAATATATAGTAAGGCATTGATCAACTCTCATATAGATCTTTAAAACAAAAAGAAAATACAATTTATGGATTGAGCCGGACGGAAACTATCGTTATTTTTCTCACTGGCAATCATGTTTAAAGAGAAAACTATAGAAAATTCAGATATGGATGTTATCTTACTAATTCATAACAAAAAAATTTTGATTCGATACGTTTCAACTATGTATCAATGGAAAGTTTTCGAACTCCGTCACTAATGACAGCAACGAACACCATACATTGTAGTTTTGTCATCCAACAAAAAGAAACGAGGATGCTAAACGCATGCAAAGCCGAAGTGACAGCTACGAGAAAAAGAAATACAAATTTATCTCTGACAGCTATGCAATAGAATTAAATACTTCCTAATTGACTGTTGGAAATTTTGATTTTTCCCATTCCTCAAACTGATGATTGCCGTGTCTTTATTTAAATATTTCTTCAATTTATTTTACTTATCCGTATGATGTGTTATGACAATTACGTAAGAAATGAATCATTTTGTTTCGTCGTGTCAATTATGAAAAATTTCCGCTAGCATTGTATGTCCTATTCGTTTAAATAAAAAGATACATGAAAAGAAACTAAGAATTTTATAAGTTATTTTTTGTAATATCTCATCTATGTTTTTTTCTCTAAGAATAAAACGTAGAAATTTTTACTAAGAATTTTTTCTTGAAAAAACCAATATAAGTACTTTGATTAATCGGTTAAACCAATTCATCTAAGACAATAATTTATTCACAGAGGAAATACGAATGATATTCATTTGTATTTTCGTGGGATGAAACCTATCCATATTGTTTGACATAGACGTAAACCAGAATCTCTATTATAATTGTCGGTTAATTGTGTTATCTAACTGATTCTCGAGCTGTTTTATATTAACTTTCTCCTCGAAATGTAGTGTCGAAAAAGAAACCGACATTATCTCTAATGGGAATGCCTATAATTTAAACAGCTCTTTGAGACCATTGATTGTCGACATATTCCATATTGAAAGATGACATTCTACAGACATGTATCTAATGTGAAATGTTTTTATGAAAAATAATGTATTTCGATTGATGAGCTACGGATAGTATCTTGATTTTTTCTAGTGATAGTTCTTCCATTGAATCGAAAAAATACACTACTTGGTAATTCATCAATACTTCTGTTGCACAAATGAGCATGATAAAAATTGGCTTCGGTCAATGAGTTCAAATGTAAATGATGCATTTGAATTTGATTCTTATTAGTAATTGATTTTAACTTTGATAAAATTGATGATTGACGAGGAAGAAGAACACTATTTAATGAGATGGATGCATCTGCAGATAGAGTCTTCTTATTAATCATCTTTTCAATGCTAAGTGACTCAGTACAGATGTTTTGCATTGGTTTTTTACGTTTTTTTAAAATATCATTTATGGAAGCAAGTGCAACACACATATCATTCAAAGGATTCATATATTTAAGTGATATGAAATTCAAATCTATTGCTTATTATGAAATAAAACGACTCTTGTGAAGAAAAAAAATGTTGCAACAAACGCACACAAACAAAAAAGAGTAGGCGCGCATTTCATTGATAGTTTCGTTTCATCAATCACATGGTTCTACTTGTGGTTGTTGTGGTGGGCGTGGCTGTGATTGTCGTTGTTGTTGTTGTACGGGACGTTTTGCACAGAAGCCAACTGTTTGAGTATTACATAAGTTGTAATAGCAGCAGATATAATGTTTAGCATCGCATTTAAGACTTTTATCGAACGCTTCACCAAATCCAAAACCACCACGGGCAACAGCAGCACCGGTCTTTGGGTCAAATTTCTATTTGATATAAAATATAAAAGAAAAGTGCATATTATGATAATAAACTATTCAACGATTGAACAACACGAATTGATTTAGTTCATCGACGTACCGTATAGCAATATAAATTCTTGGCACCAAAAGCACTAGATGTACGAATTTCGTTTCCATCAAGTTTTTCTGGTTTGCAATTTTCGGCACCTTTACATTGATAACATGCTTTAACTTCCTGCTTTGGTGTAGCTTTTTCTACGAATGAAATGGAATTATTTTTCCTTAGAACAATATATATATATATATAATAGATTATATAGTAGATTATTACCCGGTGATGGACAAGGTGATTTCATGTGTTTGTTGCAAAACGGTGTATGACAACATAAATGAAATCGATCTCGACATTTAAAGTTTTTATCGAACGTTTCACCAAGACCATAGGCATCTCGTTTGATGACAGCACCTGATTCATCGAATTTCTTCGCAAGAAAAAAAAAGAAAGCAAAATGAATCAATAGTTCTACTTGTTCATCTATCGCTGAACAAAGATAATAAAAAATAGTTCCTCAGTACGTCACGTAACAAGACATATTGATGAGAACATAATAAAACAGAAAACCAATAGCATGTTTCTATCAATATAAACGCAGACTAGTAGGAAAACAGAAGCTTATCGTATTCTTCACTAACCAGGATATATTCGATAATATCTGCAGTGAGTTAAAACATTTATCAATAGCTACAATGTTTTCTTTTCTACAATTATTAGTTTTAGCTCGAGAAAAATGAACCATCTGACTTCGGAATGTGTTGCTTACAAGAGTTTGACTTCCTCATTGAATATATGAAATAGTTAATCACGTGTTTGTCACTGAAACTACTGATGTATATAAGTGTGTACTCAATTAACTGTAACTAACATGATTCTATAAAAGCAGTTGTTCATGACTGTACAGGGTCAATATATACTTGCTTATGTCGATAAGCAAGTATAATATTCGGGAAGAGAAAGAGAGGTCAAGTTACGTAATGTATTGACCATAGAAGTCTCAAGCTACAATAACATTCTCTTTCGTATGATGTAGAGTATAGTATTACCGTATAGCATGTTAAAACAGCGGCACCAAATGCTCTTGATGTCTTGGTTGCATATTTTTCAAATGGAACACCGTTACATTTGGTTATTTTTTCACCCCAGAATTTGAATTTACGTGATGGATTTAGTTCGTTACATTGATAACAAATTTTGGCTGAACTTAAACCCAATTGAATTACAATTACTATAGATACATAGTTTGAAATTTTGTGTAAAGATGTAGTTTTCAATTTGTTTTTCTAACTTACTGTAGAAAATAATGCTAAGAAGAGTTTTAGACATTGTTCTGTTGTAAACAAAGATGTATCGTTCCACACTCGAATTACACACTGATCATAATGAGAACGAGGAAAAGCTGACTGTAATAATATTTTTTTTCTCTTCCTCTCGGCAATGTTGATATTGGCCGACGTGCGATAAACATCGAAGTTCCGGCATTGATTTCACACCAAATATATCATGTAAACATAGAGAAAGCAACGATATGTTGCTTTTCGTTGATGGTTGAGAAGGGGAAAAAATACGACGACAGATTGTACAGATTAGGTTTCTCGTCCACATCTCATGTAAACAGGATGCAGAAGACATATTTATGTTATAGCTTATATTAATCTTATCTTTTGTATTTATCGTCACGCTGCTTGAGAAAAACTAATAGGAACGAGACGACGAGAAAAGGAAACAGGAGTAAAATGACATTAATGAAGTTGATGTGAATGATGGGTAACTCAAACAATTGACAAAAACAAATAGTTAATAATAGATACGCATAGAACATGTGCTGTTTATGTGCTTGACAGAAAATAGTATTACGGAAACTCTACTCAAGCATACAACTTTCAGTGTTTCTATCGAGCTAAAAGACTCGACAACAAAACAATGTTTTGTAAGTCGAAAGAATAACAGCAACAGTTCTTTTCCTTGACAGAGATTCAACTGTCTTTTCATTTACATTAAAGAGATATTAATAGACAGATAACATCTGTAATGACTTGCAAAATACACTTCATGTGTTCATTATAGCCTAATATTTTAGAGAATACATTGTATAGCAATTAGAATGATCTAATTAAAAAATCATTAATCAGTATAATGATAATAATTGGGATTGATGAGCAAATACGTTCAGTTATACATATATGTATATATACGACAATGCAAATAACATTTATCTTAGATATGTATTCGATGTGAATAGGAAAGAACTTTTTTTTTTGTGACCTATAAGATTATTTGATGGGAAAAGCGTGTTTTGATCACTAAAATTAGGTAGTACTGATCACCAAACGCATTTTTCGATAGTTTTGTTCACCAAAAATCTGAAGATCCAAATGATCACACAAAACAATAGATAGATTGGATCACCAAATATTGTTAAAACGTTAAGCTATCGCACCATCTCTTTCCTTGTATTCAATAATAGTTACGTTTCGTCAGTTGTCTTGTTCTTCTGTATGTTATGTATAAATAATAAGTTAGTCAATGTCGATTCGTGTAAACACTCAGTTGATCTAGCATATCTATTTAATTTATATCAAGTCAATGATAAGACACGCTTTCAATAACCAGGTATAAGAACCACAAGAGAAAATCCCGAGAAAATTAAAACAGTCTACGATAATAGATTGATATTGTGATACCCTTATTTCATTGGAAAAAAGACATAAAATCGAAAATTTTTGACAGGTCAACTAAAGTAGATGCATGCCTGCGTAAACATAATTATTAAAAAATACAAATATCTATTTCATGGTGAAACATGAGCGTCCCATTATTTCGGAAAAAAACAGAGAAATAATCTTTTTAGCTGAGCTAGTTACAATAATGCCAGGAGTGTAAATATGAAACTAACATTAGAACTGTAGAGATTCAAATTTTTTCTCTCTATATTACATGCCAACTAATAGATGTTGATGAAAATCGTCAGAAGAAATTTCTCTGAATATCAAAACCAAGGCGAATTATTCAGTTAGATCTAATGAATTTAGCAACAAAAGACAATGTTTACGAATATGGGAAAGAACGATACTTTTCTTACACTCCTATTCAGTGCGTTTAACATAGCAAATGAGTTATGGACGATGAGGAGTATCTATCATCAGTATATTTTATCAGATCAATGTAAACTCAGTTTTTTTTTCTATTATTCTATATATAATGAAAGAAATACGACACCAACAATAGTACGTTAGTCTGTTTGATTTGGTAAATATTTACTAAGAACTTGATATTGAAAGAAAAACTACAACAATAGTCCGATTTATGTGATATAATGTAGCATCGATGCATGCATAAATAGACGTTCGATATTTATTTTTACCGTATATTCAAAGGCCGTTTACAAGAGTGTTACATATTTAGTATAGGAATAAGTATTAATGCCAAGAAATTCTTCAAGAAGAGTACCCATGGTTTGTATTGACATTTGCCGAAAGAAATTTCCCAACACCAATCTAAATTGTAATCAAACAGAAGCATACAGACACGGCCATAGTTGAGCTGTGAATTTTCGTTCCAGTTTCGGACGTAACGTCGAATATAAAATATACGCATGGCTATTTCAATGAAATTAACTAGCCGAAATGAACAAGATAAGATAATACGCTTAGAGAGCAACAGCGACAGCATCATTTTTTTCAACCTAACGAATATTGATCCTCGCACTAACATCAGTGTTTTTCATCCATATTTATAATTCCTTTTCGTTCTTAACACTCTTTGATTGGTGTCTTATGCATTTGATGTTCTTTCTTCGTTGTACATCTATGAATGTTTCACGTGAGACAGATATACTTGATAGCTTTGAGTTAATACAATAAAACATCATGAACAACGAATTATTATAAAACTAATCATCGAAATCATTGTGATACTACTCTTCACTATTTAAAAATCGCTAGCAACTATTTGAAAATTTTCTTCTTTGCACACATTCTTACTTTTCTCTTATAAGAATCATACAATGACATTTTGGCTCACGTTAAAAAAGTAGTTCGTCGAACGCTGATCAAGATTCATCGTTGCTCATTACAGTTGTTATAAAGTATAATTAAAGTCTACGCAGTAAATACAACTGATATGCTCCCTTCTCGATTCATCAGAATTTATATAGACACGAAAGTATTTCAATAGTAAATTTTTCGGATGTACTAACACTTAGTTAAGTATCCTATGGTTTCGAAATCGTCCTGATATATTGTGAGATATTCAAAGAATATAAGTCGATAAAAATTCATTTGATAACTCAGAATCTTTGAACAGACTTCGTATGTCTTTTAATTCATACATTTCAAACATGAAATAGTCAATGTTTGAAGAGCTTATACTTTCATGGTAAAGTTAATCATCCTTTTATAATAATTACCAAAATAAAAATTCATTGTAATATATTCGATAACTCAGAATAGTCATTTGAAAACATCTATTAAGTTATAAATTAAAAAGAAAATATTTTAGTTCATACCAAAATAACCGACATTTTTCAAAGTCGTATTGATGAAAACATGGCCGAAAAGATCAAATAGCAAAAGAACACTCCTACCATTTCAGAAATATCAATCAGTGATCTATCGTTCGATGCATATATTTCACATTTTTCAAATTTTTGACTGTCATTCGTACTACTTTCACGGACAGAAGAATGATACCATGCCTTTTCAAACTTTCTAATAAATTTTCAAAACGGTTACACAATTCTTATTTGTTCTTTTAATGATTAGTTTAATAACAGATGTCTCTTTTTTTTTCGAATTCTGAATTATCTTCACATTTTCTTTGCTTCAGTTTGTTGAGCTCACGGGTTTAGTCTTTTCATTATTACATATAGCTTATCGACTCGTACTTGTTTGTCATAGAGCAATCATCATGACGTATTCAAATTTAAATGATATTTATTGGAATTCCTCATTTTGGTTAAGTTGAAATATGAAAAAGAAACAATAGAAAAATATTTATTCATCAAATTCTATTCTTTGAATCTTTCTCGAATTACTTTTTCATTCCATAGAATGTGAAAAAACAAAAGTCTGTCTAAAACAAATTCTTTTCTTTCTTTTGTCGTTTCAGTAGAATAAACATGACCATGATTATAATATCCAAAAGGATTAAATAGCCATCACATCATCATGCTTCTTAGACGATCAATGTACTATCGAATACGATGGACTGAATGCCTGTAGTATTAAATATCACATGTATTTTATTTTTTACAGGTCAACTCGTTTGAATGTAGTGAATTCTAATTGATCAGACATATATAAGCAGTATCATTTCATTCATTTCTTCAACAGAAAGCTTCGAAGTCGATTACAATGTTGTTTCGTCTAGTCGTTTTCGGTCTTTTGACTATAGGATGTACATCGTCGGATAGTACAGTTCGACTTTATGAGACATTTGCAGAAATACGTCAACTATACAATGGACCACTTCGTTTTCGACAAGCCGATTGGGACCATGTGAAACATGAAAGTATTATGTTACAATCAACATCGGATAATAACACTACTGCTATATTATTCGAACGTCGTATCATGCGGACTAATTTTAATATGACAGGTTGTATAATCATAAATAATATATTTTACATTTCCTGTGTTTTATGAATCATTTCCTTTAAGGTAAAAGAATCTACGTACGAAAATATGCTGAGCAGAAACAACCTGTACAGTGTGACTTAATTAAGCAAGACAATGAATATTCAATTGTACGTGAAATAGATACAGGGCGTTACTTCCGTATTCAATCTCATCTTATTGAATATTTTCATGAACCTCAATTAAATCCAATATATGAAGTTTCTTTTCATCCAATACCAACGAATTTATCTCTGATTGTTAGCTATATTGTTAGTAATCTTCGATGGAATGCGCGTTATACATTGCAAACATTTACGGATGGTGAAAGTCAATTTCAAATTTTAGCTGACATTATCAATTCAAGTCCATTGATGTATCATTTTAATTTAACTCATTTGATGTCAGGTGACATCAATGTTGCATTCGGCAATGGTAAGAGTTCATCATTGATTGCTACAGCTATTTCATCAAAATATAATATCGATTTCAATGGTATTCATTTGTTTTCTCTTATTAATAACTCGTTGACAATTGAACCTTATTCAATCTTTACTTTACCTATTGTTCTACCAAATATTCGTATCAAGGTCTTGTTTACTTATAATCTTGTATTGAATATTCCATTGCCTGCAACAAATAGTCCTACATCAGTCATAACTGGTAAACATAAATTCCTGCGTCTCTATCAATTATCGAATTGTTCATCATCTCTACCAAGTGGTCGTCTTCTTGTTTATGATTCATCTTCAAATGTGCTCACAGGTGAATGTCATTTACCAGCATTGGCCGAATCAGAAAAATATGAATTCGAACTAGGACAAGATTCAGATATTATGTTTGTATACAATCGTACGTTGACAGCAAGTCGAACAACAAATTCATCATTAATAACAACTAATGTTTTAATACAAAATTATAAACATCGAAAAGTTAATATTCGATTTAAATCTATGTGCCATTTATCAATGACATGTTTATTTTATGATAATAAAGCTCGTTCACTTGGCTCACGTTTACGTTATGATCTTATTCTTGAAGCTAAATCCGAAGTAGCATTTACGTTTACTGCCGTTAGACTATCCTAACAAGGTAAAGAAAACAATCGCTTAACCAATTACTTTTGTCACAATTCATCACGCCATACTGACTGTAACGATGTATGTACTGTGTTTTTATTAGCTAGAAAGAAAAAACTCAATAAAAAGAAATTATCATCAGAAAGAGATATATGTGAAGAAAAAAAGATGCATATTACAGAGAGAGTAACGACAAGAAAAATATCCAAGCGTATAATATACAATGAAAGTGTTCTTCGAAAGAAAAACCACGTGTGCATCCATAATAAAATGTAAATAGCCTTCAAGTACGATGACTAGTTGAAAAGAAGGGAAATGGATTGAGGAGTAGGGTACGTAAGCAAAAAAAGCAGCGGCTATAGGTTTTTGAGTATCTATCTCCTCCTATCGAAAGACGATAGAGAGAGAGAGAAAAAGTGAGCGAAATACGGCAGCCGATGTAAGACTGCCTGAATACTTTTTGTATTACTATCAAAAGGTAGGCCAAAGCATCAGAATACAACATTATTCGTCTGAAATAAACGCAAGACAATAGGGTCATTATTGGATATGACGGTACTGAACAGTACTCATAGTATTTCTCTACTGGATCCTAGTTGTTCACTAACTGATGAACAAATTCAAAATTCTTACAATTTAACATTTCATATCATATCCATCTTCGTATTACTAATTATTTCATTACTCGGTGCTTTTATTTCGGTTGCATCAACAAGGATTGAATCTCTACAATTTAATCCAATTATTATGAATGTTGGCAAGTTCTTTGGTAGCGGGTACGTTACTTGAAAAAATAGTGTAATATATTTTCATACATTCATTAACTTCTTTTTATTCTAATTATCTTAGAGTTGTATTAGCAACAGGTTTCATTCATCTCATGCCAGATGCCATGGCAAAATTAACTGATCCTTGTCTACCTACATCTTGGCATGTATATGGTGCATATGCTGGTCTTTTTGCTTTGATAGCTGTTCTTTCAATGCAATTAATTGAATTCTTAGCTCATCAACGATTTCATGCAATGAAGTATGACGATGCTCATAATACGATAAAAGATGATTCCAAAAGACTGATGAAAAGAAAAAACTCAGACGATAAAACAGTGGAATCTGAAGAAACAAAAGAATCGATTGGGGACATGATTGAACCGTCATCTATGAAATGTATTAACGATAATATTGAAAAATCTGACCAGAAAGAACAAATGGATGAAGAACTAAACAGCATTGCGAATGCCAACAACGTCCATATTAGAATAGAAAGGCCAGAAGAATTTATTGGAATAATTGAAAATTGTAAACCACAAATAAAGGATATACATGACCAGCAGATCGAATATGTTGGCATTAAGAAAATTCTTAGTCAAAATGAAATAAGAGAAAAAGATAATCAAGATGAGATCATAGTAATGGAATTGCCACAAATCGAAATTTCGTGTTCATCGACAAATAATTATGAAACATCGACACATTATCATGGAGCTGTGTTTCAAAATGATGACAAAAATCATGAGATAAGTGCTTATCTACTCGAATTCGGTATAGCTCTTCATTCAATTCTTATTGGTTTAACATTGGGAACGGCAACTGATTCATTCATTGCCCTGTTCATAGCACTTTCTTTTCATCAATTTTTTGAAGCGATCGCTCTGGGTACACAAATTGCTCGTTCCCCAATTATTACTCTTAAATCAGCTATGTGTATGGTTATTTGTTTTGCTCTTACAACGCCTGTTGGCATTGTAATTGGAATAGGTATTCGTTCTGGCACATACAATCCAAAATCTGTCACTTCATTACTCGTCACTGGTATCTTGAATTCATTGTCAGCTGGAATTCTCATTTATGTATCTCTTGTTAATTTAATCACAGTTGAAATGGGCATTCAAGCCCATAGCTTTTATCGATTAAGTGCTCGATTGAAATTATTATATTTCATATCCTTATATCTAGGAGCAGCAGTTATGACTATCATTGGCCGATGTGCTTAAAAATCTAGATATAGATTTCGGAAGTGTTACGAGTTTTAATCTACATGGAATGCGATGTGAGGTTTTTTCTAGTTTTCTTTATCTTTTCTTTTATGCCTCTCTTTTCGATTGAGCATCGTTGAATATCTGTATTTTATAATGAAACTTTATTGTATGCAAAAGTAAAAAAATAGTTTTAAAAAGGGATAGAACGACACTTTCGATTGTCTTTTTATTTAAGGTTTCAATTGTTTTCCAATTAAATGCATTTCATCAGCTTGTATTAATTGTGGTATTGAATGCTTTTTCAAAGATTTCCTTTCCGTAATAGTATTTGCATGTTCGTCTATTTCCGCTAAGCCATTTTTTAGTATTCGAAATGGTATGATGTAGCCTGGCGATTCAATTGATTTACCAATAATTAATTGTCGACGTGTATCACCTTGATAAGAGATAGCAAGGCGAACATTGACAGAATATGACCAGGCTTTACCAAGAGCAACACTCATGTAAAATTCATTTCCTGCATTTTTATGAGTGGTCGATGTTATGTTTTCGTCAATTTTTTCCATTAAAACATTTGAACGACGTTTAGTTGTAACTTGATTCGTCACTAAAGTAAAAGATAAAAATGCAATAATTAGGATTTCGTAGTGGTTTATTATTGCTGTTGCTTTTGTTTTACCTAAAACAAGAAGATTATACCGTGTAGCAAGTCGTTTGGCACAATCAGTAAATAATAATAGAATGTTATCTCGAGTATAACCCGTTGTTGACATTCTTAGAGGAGCAGCAATCGAATCAATAATTAATAATACAGGAGATTTATCTCTTGCACTAGTCTTAGTTTCATCCTCTAATTCATTTTCAATTTGTATTAATATATTCATTAATGAATCGGAATCAAATATAGTTTCTGTACGAACGAGTTCAAGCAAATTTTCTTGTTCACTATTAAAATCACCAATCATATTCAATAGACGAACAGATGAAAATGTATGTTCAGTATCAATATAAATCGAGTGTAAACCCAACAGACAACATTGAGCAGCCAGATGAAGACAAAATTGTGTTTTACCACTGCCTGTTAATGTCAAAAGATATTAAATATTATGTCAATAAACTATTCTTATAGTATTTTTCGTTTGTTTCAATGATTAGAAGGTCAATAGAATGTGTCAGTCAAATATTGGTTTAGTGTTCGAGTTTTTCTGATAGTTATTCATAAAGAACCGAAAGCTTTTGAAAGACCTGCACATAAATTATGTGCAGGGAATGTGTTGTTGTTCCTTCTTCACTTATTCAGAGACTCAAAATACAGCTGTTTCTATTTGAGCCATGTTTAAAATGATATGTTTTTCAAGGATTTTTCTTGTTAATAAGGTAAAATCGTCGGTTTTTTCGCTTCATTGAATCATGTTTATACTTTTGTTTTCTTATCAACGCCAGAATAATGGATTTCCTTTCTAGCAATGATATCTCTCTTATTACATGTGCCCTAACAGCAAATTATTTACGAAGCATATGAAGCAAGAGATTAAGCTTCTTTATGTGTCAACAAATGAACGTAAGTCTCATAGGTATCAGACAAAAACAATCGAACTTGTTTTGAGTGTATGGAAATTAAAAAAAATGGAGAATATTAGCCTTGTATTTCTTATTACGCCTGTCATTTATTGTCGTTTCTTCATAGATGTCTGCCATAGAAAACTGCTGATCTGACTGATGTTCTGCAGAAAATTTGTTATCTTTTCTCCATCTTAGAGTTGTCATTCGACGACACAAAGCATTGTTCATGTTTCAGATTTTTCGTTTTTGGTCAGAGACATGCTAGTTTTAGACAAATTTTTCATGATCTCCTCTGATCTTCTTAGTTGTTTGAATCATGAAGAAAAATGTTTCTTTTCTAGAGAACTGTTGCATAGCGCTTTATTGATTCAATACATAATGTGTACCCCATGATCCACACAA
The DNA here is from genome assembly GCA_900239685.1 of Rotaria macrura. Classification (NCBI taxonomy): domain Eukaryota; kingdom Metazoa; phylum Rotifera; class Eurotatoria; order Philodinida; family Philodinidae; genus Rotaria; species Rotaria macrura. Next base: position 149,734 of record OENT01000141.1, read on the forward strand.
TTCAATAAGTAATCCACGTCTTAAACCACCATTGAAATAACGATTGAGTGTTGGTAAAGTTGTTGGAATAAATGATGATGATGTTTGTATTAACATATCGTAGACATTTTTTGATTGAATAGATAATGTTGAAAATAATTTTTCAAGAATTTGTTCAGCATGAAAAATTGATAAACGAAATTTCAATGAAAGTTCAAGCGATGTATAGGCTGACAGATCCGTTAAGTTTTTAATACCAGCACGTTCAAAACGTTTGAGTAGACAGTTATCAATTAGATTTAATGAAGTAAAATATGATGATGTCAGTGAAACGAATGACATGAGATCTTTTCTTATCTGTATTGGTGATTAGTCGAAAAATATTTATCTATCACGAAATGCTATTGTATATACATTATATCTAGAAAAATATTTCATTCAAAAACAAAAATAAAAGTTCAATATTAATTATATTAATTGAAGAAGCGGCATGGAAGAAAATTATTTTTTTCACTGTTAAACTTTTTACATGTTAGACTCAGAAAGAATTTTTGAAATTAGACTATAATTTGGAAGATTTACTCCATATTTTTATTATTTGCTATATTTAGTTTTCTTGATTTAAACATCAATCGTTTGACTTCCTAGAATAATTAATCAGATTTTTTATCAGAATATTCAGAAAGCTTGGAAACTTAGAAACATCTGATAGGATTATACTAATAATAGCTCGAATTTCGTAAGAATTACACCGTGAGATATAAATCTACTACTTGAAACATTTGCCAATGTCATTCTACTGTTCGTTTTGAACAAATCACGACAGTAAATGAAACAGATATTAATTATGATATCTGATTAGTTACCAATTATTAAAGCTACTCGAATGATTGAAGTTTATTGTTCTATTGTTTCATAGTTCTACAGTATTTTATTGGTTCAAATCTGGAAATCAGGACTGGTCGTATATTAATCTCTTTTTTATCATGGTAGATAGGTCACATCAAAGAATGTTCTATGGTTAGGCATCTGTAATCGAGTCTGTCTTTTTCTTTTTATCGTATGAAATCGTAGATTTTCATTCCAAATCAAAACCATTCATTCGCATGTTTTATCTCTCTCTCTCTCTATCTATCTATCTATCTATCTTAAATAAAAAATGATATCAGTTTTTTTCTAAATATTTCGATATAACATCCTTTTTAAGACAGGTATCGAGTGATTGGAGACTAACTGTTGATCTCGCAGAATCAAATTCTTCAAGAAGAATGTTTCTTCATATTACTGACAAATGAATGGGTCAGCTTGTAATCTAGATTGACCTGAAATCTTTAGCCAAGAATCACTCTTTTCAAGTAAATCAATACGAATAAGCAGATCTATTCAAATTTCTTTTGTAATGTAAACACTTACAATTTCAAATTCATGGAATTTAACCACAGATAAATGAAAAAAAAAGCCATTGAATTATTTTCCATTTGATCACATATTAATTTCTCAAGATAATATTTGCGTACTTAAAATGGAACAGTGATTCATTATCACTATCGCATTGGCATTGTGAAAATTTTGTCGATCAAATGTTTAATTACTCAAAATACATAGTTACTATGAACGAGTTGGAAAAACGACTAAGATCAATATAAAATATGAATTAGAGATCCCAATGATATTAGGCTTCTTTTTTCCTGAGAAGTTGTTATTTTAGAAATCGAAATCATACAAATTTCTTCAATTCTATTGATTGTTATATCAATATTTGTTTTCTTTTACTATTAACTATAACAACATGAACAACAGTTTTTATTTAACGAATTGAAAATCTTTAAGTCTTGTTCTTCTTAAGGGTGTACCCTTCAATGATTGTGATGTTGCTGAATCGATACGAACTTCGACATAATCGCCTGGTTCTAATACTTCATTATTGTGAGATAATTGCTTAGAAAATATCACTTTCGTATTATAATCATTTCTTCCAGCTACTTCACTATCTGGTAAACGTTTACTCGGGCCTTCGACAAGACATAGTTGTATTTGACCTATATATGATTGATTAATTAAATGTGCGTGATGTCGAAATAATTCATGTATTTCTAAATGCCGGCGTGACTTTATATCAAATGGTATGTCATCGTTTAGATGGTAATGGGCTTTGGTTTTGTCACGCATCGAATATGGAAATGAATATAGAAAATTATACCGTACACGATCAATAACATCAAGTGTATCTTGATGATCATCTTCAGTTTCACTACAGAAGCCAGCAATGAAATCGGATGAAAGTGCTATATGAGGTATAATCGAACGTATATTTTCGACTAGTAATAGATAAGATTCTTTCGTATAACCACGACGCATTAATTCTAGTATATGAATTAATATCGATTCGAATATTGAAATGAGAAAATTTCAACATACCAAGCATACGTGTACTACCACTTTGACATGGTAAATGAATTGATTTACAAATATTTGCTCGATCACACATAATCTATGATAAAAAACGAATTACAATCCAAGAATAATAGTACGTAGAAGAACCTTGAGTCAAACAAACATGTAATAGATCATCGGGAAAATCTTTCGGATGCGGTGAAGTAAATCGTATCCGAAGTTCAGATGAAATATTTGAAGCTTGTTCGAGTAGAGTTGCAAAACGAATCGAACCTGTGCATTCGAAAGAAAAATAATTCGATATTAACTAATCAAAAGACAATAATACCTTTCACAAGATCTGTCTTATAGTTCTCTCGAAATCCTCTTGATAATGTTTTAGTCGTATGTAAAAATAAATTGGTCTCCGATTGATCACAATAACTATTCACATTTTGACCCAGTAAAGTAACATCTTTTCAAAAGATTAAAGAATTCAACAATAACACAAAAAAAAAGAAGAACATTTGAATTTGTTACCTTTTATTCCAAGATCCACTAGATAACGAAGTTCATCAAGAATACTTGCCATAGGTCTAAAATAATGAAAAGCATTCCATACATCATTTCTTTTGTTTTTTCTAGATAACACTAATGAGTTAGTATGCGAAAAATTTCATGAAATATGTGAGTATGTTATGATTGTAATGGTATATGTCTCTTGATGAAGTCATTTTTTTCCCGGTTAAGTCTAACACATTTCAGCTAATATTCGGTCATTAACATAATGGTCCTATGAGTAGATTAGAGATGTCCTTTTTTTTCTATAAAAGAACTAGACAATTTGATGGCATTTAAATTTCAACCAATTCAAAGGATAGTTTAAATTGTGTTCGAGAAAGTATTGATTCGACGTCTATATTTCATTGGATAGAATATTCAGAAGCTGTTCTTTGCTATTAAGTCTTATCGAACTGATTATCATGCACGCTATGAATATAAAAATAGAGCATACAATATAATCATCGATTACTTTTTTCCTCTTATTATACTCTTGAATGTTTATGAATAAAAAACAGTACTTGATGATCATCTCATTAATAAAATCGTTTATTCATACTCACCCGAAATGAGTTACGAATGAATTCATCATCAAGTTTATTATGAAACAAATTCATATCAATATAGAAGGTTGTCAAAGGAATCGATGTTTAATTTCATTTTCAAAACATAGCGCAGCTGTTGTGGTTCTTATTGTTGATGACAAAGATTCTGACACGATTCTTTTTCATTTTACTTAATTGTCTGGAAATGCAATTAATAAACGGTTCATAGATTTTAATGACATATTCCATATAGATGATCTTTAATGAAGGAAAACCGCTGCTTCGTATGTCTGTCACGTCTGCCTAGTGGGAGACGATCCAAATCTCTGAGCCTATTTTTCAACGTTCCTATTATATGGTATCTCGTAGAGCGGCTATGGTAGAACTAATCTCATCTTCTTTCTTTTTCTGCTTACTATTAAATAAATATATTCCATTGTACTAACCGACTTCGTTCTCGTCCACGTGTAAATGGTACAATACAGAATGTACACATATTATTACATCCTCGCATGATTGATACGAATGCTCGTCGATTGTTCGTATCAAAGCGAAGTGGTGTTATATCAGCATATGTTTCATCTAATGATAGAAGTGTATTAACTCCTTTTTGATTCGACATTACAAGTGTTTGATCCAGTAGATTTGGTAGTGATCGGTACGCATCAGGACCACAAACAACATCAACAATTTTTTCACGTTCAATTAATTTTTCTTTCAAACGTTCAGCCATGCAACCAAGTACACCGACTTGAAATGGCGGAGAATAAGGTGAACGCATTCGTTTTCTGTGTCCAAGTGTTTGAAGTTTTTTCCAAATTTTTTGTTCAGCACCTTCACTAATTAAATAAAAGTTATTGTCTTCTGATTTTCAAGTACGACAAGAAAGAAGACAAAAATATTTGCATACATACCGAATACTACATGTCATTAATCTGGAAAAAGTTGACAATAAAATTCATAATAATAGCTTAGTTTTCACACATTCATACTCACAAAACAATATCAGCATCATCTTCTTTATTCACACGTTCATAACCACCATGCTTATCCAAAAACGTGTAAGCAATATCAGTGTCATTTTCATTCATTTGACAACCGTATACATCGAAATAAACACGTCGTTTTGCATGTTTTGATGAATCAAATGATTCAAAATCATCGAAATTCGTATGCATGAGATACGGTGGAATAGTCGATTCATTTTGTATTTGATTGGCTGTTTGTTCGATAAATGATTTTAATGATGGACCTTGAGAAAGTTTCTCACGCCAAGCGGCCATCGATGATAAAGATCGATAATGCCATAACCGAGACAAACTCAATCGGTGTAACATCTACAAAACAATAGACGAATAAGATTAATATAGAATCACAACGGCAAAAAAAATATTTTTTTTTAAAATTAATTAATCTTTAATTGGTGATGTCGTTCGTGCGGCTAATGCTGTCTTTTCAAATTTTTTCACTTGAGTTTCAAGTGAACGTGAATACGCATCTAAATGCATTATTGTTGATTCCAAATTAGACATGGCATCTTCAATTTCATTCAATTGTGTATGTGTTGATAACATTTTTGTACCTAAGAAGGATAAAGCAGAGACAAAGATGTTTACTATTTTAGTAACAAACGGCGAATTCTTTTCAAATATTTACAATTCGTATCATTGATTGTTCGAATCGAGTTATTGACATGTTCTAATTTTCGACGCATAAGATTATATTTATCTAATGCAGCTGTATTCATTTCATTCAAACAATCATAATCAGTAGCCACCACTAGAAAGATTAATTTTAGAGTAATAGTTGGTAGAATAAAATCATATCAATGGTTTGGTAGTTCTAGTTTGTTAATTCATCATAAAAACAATTATTCATTACCCAAAGCTGTTTGAGTATCATGTCTTTTCTTTTTGTGACAGCTTTTTCATCATCGTAGAACTCGTTCTAAAGTACTAATCTTGAGGAAACTATTTTAGTATATTTTTCAAATCGTATATCAAGAAAAAAATAGACTTGTTTCTTTCATTTTTCAAGTATATGGCTCGTATGAGATTTTCTTCGGTATGTCTCTTGAATTTTTAATCTATAAGATGCTATGCTTTTATACCATAAATATGCAATACTGATATATACATTGAAATTTTTTGATTTCATAGAAGTCTACTTACGGAAAGATCTTGTGTGCGTTTTGATTCATCCTAGAATAACTATCTTACTTTATTGTTTGCTGTAAGAATTAGTTCGATGTAGGTTGTCGAATATTTTCTTCTTTATAAAAATAATTTTATATATACTGATGTGTTATTATTATTAATTCTATCAATTTTATTTTATTCATTAATACTAAATCAGTAGGCTATGTCACCATTTATTCTTCACACAAATGAATTGAGTTAACATTATCATTCATTTCTTGTTTCTATTTATAGATACATCTCCGTCTCTTATTCACAATTGTCTTTTTCTATATATATATATATATATAAATATATAAACACATATGTATATGTTCGGATTTCAGACAAGATTTTAGCACTTCATACATATTTTTCTTGTCTCATCAGTATGTTTATGAGGTCAAACTCAATTTTCTCTCTTGTTTATAGAACATAAATAAACAACTAATACAGGCACTAAAACACATTATTTTCTTGTTGCATTTGCAATTTATTCTCTGAATATGTTCTGAAATGAGCTTTATCCTTCTATAATTTCTACTTGTCGCATTTTACGAAATCATTATAAATGAAAAATTTTGAAGTACAAAGTATAATGTTTGAAATTCAAAAGATCATATATAGTAGACAATCCAAATACCGGAAGAACATATTTTAATTACTAACGATCAAAGTTCACGAGGAAAAACTATACTCGGGTTCAATGTCTAATCCGGAAATTAAAAAAAGAAATGATTTTTTCAGAAATATTGAAGTATTCTTTTTTATTTAATTTAGAAAAAGTAGAATTATATCTATCGATGATACTTTATAATGCTTGTTCATCTAAGGTTTAGTTTTCTTTCCTATAAAAACATTCAATACCTTGAAATTTCATTACTCTGATCTCTCCTGATAATATAGATTGGCTTCAATTATTGATAAACTTTATCTTTGCCGTTTATTGGCTTGCACAGAGCTATTCATCTAGGTAGATAATTCTGAAAACGGAAATTAGGTTCTAAGTATCAAATATGAACCTGTGTTCTATATCTGTAGTACATTCAATCGAAGATTTTGTGCGCAAGGTTTTCTCTTCTCCATAATAGAATCATTCAAGATCAATTTACATACTTATGATTCTGTAATTTATGCATAAGAAGATTTTCAGATAATTCCATAAGCTCATATTCATAATAGGAAAAAAAATCCTTCATTAATTAAATACTATTTTCATGGAGAATTTTTTTTTCTTTTAGTCTCATAACTCTTGAAATATTTTATTTGACTGAAAAAAATTTTGATGGATTCAATGCAATTAAAAATAGTATTTGTAAAGATGAGTAGTTAATCAGTATCAAAAGTATCAATCAAGTATGAAGTACTATTTGTTTGTGAAGTACTTTGTCGACGAAGGAATCACTTTTCTAACCATGTCTCTATCATTCATTGATGCATTCAGCAATTGAATAGAATAGAAAAAGAAACTATGAAATCCTTATAGCAAAATATAAATAGACAGACATACATTTTATCTCCGACTGAAAATAATCATTAGCAGTCGAAAGAAATTGTTGAGCGATCTTTTCCGAAGAATCATTTTGTTGTTGCGAATTAGATGGGTTTGAGGTTGCCATGATATATCTATAAGATATTGAAACAACGTCTGATTATATTGATACGTTCGTTTATTGTTTTCATTTTTTTTTCATATTAATCACAATAAATACGAGAAGATAATTTCAATGAAAAGGGATTCTGAGAAAGAAGGAGATCTATGCATTACAAGTGCAAAAAATAAATAAATAAATGACAACAGGGACGAAAAACGACAACATATATCTGAATATTTCGAGATTGATTTAATACGACAAAACAAACTATGTCTTGTGTAAATCGGAAGTAGTATTCATCGTTGTTGATGTAGATGTTGGTAGAACCTTTTTATTTGTTCGTTCAAACATTTCGCGTTCATATTCTCGAACTTGCTCAATAGTCAAACCAAACCTGGAAAACAAAAACAACAATGAAAATAATTTCATTTACATTAAATTATTAAATTGAATAATCACCATTCATCCATCCATGTAAATGCTTGGCGATGTGCAAGAATAAGAATATCACGTACAGCCTAAAGGGAAATTTGTAGATTTGAAATGCGAACAAAATTAAAGCAGATATCTTACCCTCTGAGTAAAATCTTCAACACGTGTTTGAAATCCCCAAACTTCAAAACGTACTCGAATAATTTTATATGCACACATTATTGGTTTCATGTATTCCTTCGAATTTTTTTTTCAATAAGTATTAAATATCGAATTTTTTTTTAATGATTAATACTTACTCTCCAATTTTGTGTTAGTGGGCCACGGCCTGTTTTTTCTGATTTGAATTTACACGGATCTTCGGCTTCCTTGTATTTATAAGCAGGTATTTGTTCTATTGCAATATCCAAATATTCTAATTTTCGAATGGCTAATTCATCAGTTGTTAGTTGATGACACTTGAAAAAATAATACAACATATAAATAGTATTGAAGAAAGCAAAAGAAACCGAATAACTACATTTTCAGTCGTTCCATTATTATCTTCATACCGTGTCTCAACAATAATTGAAAAGCGTGGTAAGAATGAACACTAAATAAAAATGATCACATTTTTTCTTCATCGAAGCAACACTTGAACAGAAAAAAAAAACAAGATATTATGAAAAAACATATACAACACAGCATTGCAACAATGAGAAAAGCAAACTTCGTCTTGATATTCCTTGCTTGAATTGTATGCATAGCTATATACGAGCGATTTAAATATTAGTTCTTTTTTTTCTCATGTTTGCACACAACATTGGAAAAAAGCAAGGCATTAACAATATTTAACAACTTACGGTATACTCTACAGAAAAAAAATAATCAGAGCAGCCCCTTATTCGTGTAAATATTCATCCAAAGTTAAAGTATATGATTCACCATACCTGTTATCGTATACGGATAGAAATTGCTCGCTTTTTCAGTAATATAAAATACATTTGGAATAAGGGAACGCATCCATGTTGGTAAACGACTATATGATGAATGAATAAATTAATATTAAAACAGCAACGATTATAGATGTATTTAAAGCAAACCTCGATAGATATATTCTTTTTTCTGTTAATTGCCCGGCTAGACCATTTTCATTAGTGATTGGTTCGTTTCGTACAACTTCCACCCCATCATCTTTACTCGATTCAACTTCACAATGTTTACATATCATATAAAGTTGTCCGATATGATACTGAGCAAACGTGAAAATCGAAGACGTCGAATTGAATAAGAATACGAAAAAGAAATCTTTACCTCTTCAACTGTGAATGGCAAACATATGCGATATTCGTGTAACAACATTTTGCATGTGCCAAGCGATCTGACACTATGCAGAATTTTTCCGATTCTTTTCTCTTTCCAAAAAAAAACACATAAGAACGAATGAATGCAGGCGATTGAGTCAGAACAATCGAGACTATTCACCAATCCATAGTTAGATAGACATTTGTCACATACTGACCTCTTTTTTTTCTTATCTGTTTTAATATAAGATGAAGATCTTTCTTGCGAATCAAAAGGATTATGGAATGAGCAATGGAAAAAAAACTTCATGAAAGATTTCTAACGAAATCAAAATATATCTACTATATTAGTTTTACGAAAACTTGCTAATTGTGCTGTTGCTCATATTAGAAAATATTGTTTTGTCGATAAATTTTTTTTCATCCTATTATGTTTTCCATAGTAATAATTTCATGCATGTCAAATTCTCTTGTTAATTGCATGAGACACATTTGGCATTAGTGCAGCATTTTCTTTTTTGTTTCCTCTTTAAAAACATTTCCGAATAAAAATTGACGAGATACACCAATACATGACACTTGCGCAGTTAGATTTTTCTAGATGCCAGCTATTTCCTATTGATCATAGCTACTAAATATATTTCACGATGGAATCATTTATTAGGAACATCTGAATAAAATAAGATTGCTTCCATTTTTCAAACATAAGATTAATATATTTCCATCTGGTCGTCTTCCAAGAAGAGAGAAACTCGAAGACGTTCATATCATGGCGAAGAGAACTCTTAAATTAATAAGTGACGTGTGTTGATTTTAACTTGAATTACTTTCAAACTACAGAAATCCGATAGAAATGAAAACAATTTCTCAATTTAAAATCTTGGTAACCTTTTACTACTATATCTATCTGCCTCCAGATATACTATCTCGATGCAAATGGTGGTAGAAATGAATATTCAGCAAAGACAATAAACATAAAACAGTGCTGATAGATAATCAGGCTTACAAGAATTTGAATTAATTTTCTAATGATGCTTCAATCGATTTAATTAATCTTAAACTAATTTCATTTATATAATCTTGGCAACTGTCTACTTGCTAAGTGACAAATAGTCGAATAAAAATCAGCTTCTTTTCAAACTATGAATGTCTTCTGTTGACACACGAACTAGTAGACAAAGATTGTGATCGTATTCGTATCTTCATCAGCATTCATACTCATAACCATAGAACACGTCTACAATCACAACATTTGACACGAATTAAATTTTGAATACAACTACAATAATTATAAAATCGTTGACCATTCTAAATGATTATAGGATTAGAACTGTATTTGGTAAAAAAAATACAATTATCTGTTGAATTTTGTCGAAAATTCATATCTTTTCTGGTAGTGGTGTTCAAATTGCTCTTGATGTTGTCGTACTGTGTTTTAAATTACAGCACGTTTATTTAAACATGTTTCATGGCATAATTGAAGAATAATAATTTTAAAAAGATTCGAATAAATCCTCTGTCATCGGATAGTAGTTTTCATATGACGATTGGATTATAAGAGTATGAGCCTTCATTATCTTTCATATGGACTTACATTTTCCTACTTGATTTAAACTTCGACAGAATGTTTGTAAAGAAAAAAATTCAGTTGATTATTTATTCTAGAAAGGATGACTTGTCTTCATTCGCTTCACAATAAATCAATACACTTCCATAGATGTTAGAAGTATAGTCATGACGAAATGTCTTCCATATCATAATAATATATTTATATACATATAGAAAGGACTGAGATTGTAACCGTCTCTAAATCGAAATGAATTTTTTGTTTGTTTTTATTTTCATACATGTTGTTCCTGGAATGCTCTAGATCTACATATTTATTAATGCAACGCAATTTACTTGATTTGTTCTTTTGCTTTCGACAAGGCAACATGGTGTACAATAAATGTAATGTTTTCATACGAAATTCTACTGTAGAAGAACAGCCGAGTACTTTCTTAATGCATAATTGACTTAGCAATAACATTTTGAAAAATACACCATTCAATGCTCCCGTTCAAATCATTGTTTTTCTTCATTTTCGAAACTACTTGTACATTTTCACAGTAGAAAATTTTATCTTGACTGACAATAAATCAAACGAATCGACATAATAGAAATAAGAAACTAGTTGCTCACAGCTAACAAGTAGATGGATAATCTAGGCTATCACCCGAAAAGTTACGGTTTCATGAGAGAAGTAAAAACATATTCTACACGACGAATTGGTCAACGTTCCGATGATGATGATCCAAATTCAACGAACAAAGAGGACGGAAGATATTCACCATGAAATACAACGGAATCAAATGCACCAACGGATAGATCTCAATCGCATTCGGCACAATATAGCGTAAGTCACACTATCATTAAAATGACACACGAACGACAGAAATTATTTTGAATAGAAGAACGTTATTATTCTTTTTTAGAATGCTATCAGTAGATTGTCATTATAATGATTGCTTTCATGTCTATTTTATTTCAGCGAGAACAATCTGATGATGCGTTTCTTCGATCGAATGAAACTACCCGACACGAAAAGAAACAAATATACAATGATAGCGTGTAAGATGCACTGTGTCTCGTTTGAGTTTTTTTCCACGCATGATTTTCTATTTAGACCGATCTTATCAAAAACATCGATAGCTGGCTTATTTGTTGCTGGTGGAATTTTTGTGGGTGTTTCAATTTTAATTGTAGTATCCACCGTACTTGGAGTTGTTCTTACACGAAATCCTGTTGGTAAGAAACTACGAATGAAAATTTTCTACTAATAAGCAGTTAACTAGGATTGTTCTCTTTGTGCTTAATCATTCATTGACTACTTGTCTAATTCATGTACGATAGAATTCGTTTATTGGGGAAATTCTTTAAATTTTTGAAACAAAGAGATGTTGATGATATAACAGCACCTATGTGATTTGCAATTGCTTTTTCTTCAGTGAATATTGGTACTACAACAACGACTGCTGCTTCTACAATCGTAACTGCTTATTGGAGTTTTGATAATGATGCGAACGATTTATATGAAACTTACAATGGTACTTTGATCAATGGTCCGAGTTTTACAAGCCCTACTTATTTTAATTATGGTTGCAATTTAACGTTAAACGATTCATTGAGTCAGTATGTTATAATAGCAAGTCCATTTTTCAATTTATCGTACACAAGTTTTACTGTTGAAGCTTGGATCTACGGTGCGACGTTTACAGGAGACATAACGATATTTTCTCAATGTCAATGTTCTACTTGTCAGGATGAATGCCTTTATTTGATTATTCGACATTCGAAACTCTACATGGGTTTCCTATTAGATGATGTTATCGGTTCAACAACATTATCCACGGGGACATGGTATCACGTTGCATATGTTTACGACTATTCGAGTCAAATACAATCAGTCTATTTACAAGGTGTTCTCGATGGCTCAAAAACTTCGTCTGGTCCTTACCTAGGTCAAAATGGAGCAATCATCATAGGAGCAAGCAATTTAACTACTGCTTCGTTAAATGGCCTTATTGATAATATGCAAATAACAACAAGAGCTAAATCAGCTACCGAGATTCTTTCAGATGCTACGGTTGTCGTTCATTTTTCATTTGATGGTGCCTCATTAACACAAGACATGGGACCTAATCAGTTGAATGGCTCATTATTAAATGCTGCTGCTGTCAGTGGGAAAGTTGGTCAAGGTTTAGCTTTTACTGGATCTACAACATCGTACTTTCAAGCATTTGGATTTTATCAATTATGTCAACCAAATAAACCTTTTTCAATTGCCATCTGGGTTTATCCATATTCAGTCACTGGCGGAGTACTAATTCAGAAAACACAAGTGCAAACTGGATGCGTCAATTGGTGTTTTTCTCTGATGGGGTTTTCTACTTTCGGTCAAATTGTTTTGTATCTTTACGCTACTAATAATCCAGCGATCGTCGGTCCCATAATTAGTATTCATACTTGGACACATATTGTTTATACATGCAGTACAACGAATGGTATGCGCCTGTACATTAATGGCCAATTCTTTGGCACTAGTGGATCTCTTACATGGACGGCATCGGGAAAGATTGACTGGCTCAACATGGGCTCTTATGTACCTAAATTGGCTGCATCGAGTTCAATAAGTGGCGTTCCTTATTCCGGTGCTATCGATGAACTTTACGTCTATCGACGAGAACTGACTGCCAGTGAAGTACTAGCTTTAGTCAATCCTTAATGTCACATTTTGTTTCTTCAATTGAAATAAATATTTCATATTCTTTTTCATGAAAAGCTTCTACTATCTGTTTTCGCATTCAACAACACAAATAAGCATGAGAAATACTAATACACAGTTTGAAAAATATATATTTCTTCAATTACGGCAAGAAATCATTGAATCAGAAACAGAAAATAGTGGTAGTAAAAATAGTTTTTTGACTGTTACATATTCGAATGTGAGATATCCCGCGATGATAGAATAATATTGATACTTCTATAATAACTAATGGTCAAAAAGTAAAAAGCTTTGCAATGCATTTTCAACAATTGCCGTATTAAATAAATCAATTTTTTTAAAATCAAGATTGAAGTTTAACTGATAGTTCCTACCATGGGAATGTTCCATTTATTTGTCTTATCGAACACAACAAATGACGATCTATTATTTCTACTTTTAGTGATCTAAGTTGAAGAACACATTTCGATATAAAATTTTTATTTCATTAAACAATTTTGTTTGAATCCCATACAATAAAATCTATAAGGTGACTCAATTTGATAAGCAGTGTTTTAGGGATTGGCTAGCGAATAAACATCCGTAGCTGACAATTCACGTCGATAGACATAAAATTCGTCAACAATGCCGAAATATGCTCCACCAATCGCCGGAGCATATGCACAAGTACCAAAATTATACCCCAATGTTAACCATTCAATATTACCACTTGATGAGAAAGAAATAGTTCCGGTCGTGGTATATTCTATTCCATTAATATACATTGTCTGACCATTGGTGGTACTATATGTGTATACAAAATGAGTCCATTGTAGAGCCGATATGAATGGACCAGCTATATTTCGAGCACCTCCATAAGTATGAAAAGCTATTTGACCGGAATACGTGAATCCCATCATGACATCACAAGTAGCAGAGTTCGCAGTTTTTGCAAATGACTTCATAATTAATGTCCCACCGGAAACTGAGTATGGATACGCCCATATAGAAAATGAAAATGATTGCGAAGATTTACCAAGTTGATAAAATCCATATGCTTGAAAATATGATGATACTGATCCACTAAAAGCTAAGCCTCTACCAACTTTTCCACTTACCGCAATAGCATTTGATAATGAACCATTCATTAGATTGGGCCCTGAATCCGATGTCAATGTTGAACCATCAAAAGAATAATAAGCAACTAGTGAAGCATCGTAAAGAATTTCGGTGGCTGATTTTGCTCTTGTTGTTAATTGAACATTATCAATATAACCAATAAAGTAACTTGACGATAATGGTGATAATCCTATATTTATTGCTCCATTTTGACCTGCATATGGGCCAGCTGACGTTTTTGTGCCATCAAGGACTCCTTGCAAGTAAATTGACTGTGTCCGGCTTGAATAATCATAAACATATGCAACATGGTACCATATCGCGGCTGATAATGATGTTGAGCCTACAAGATCATTTAGCATGAAACCCATGTACATTTTAGAATTTCGAATAATCAAATAAAGGCATTGATTTTGACAAGTAGAACATTGACATTGAGAAAATATGGCATTGTCACCTAAATATGGTAAACCGTAGATCCATGCTTCAAAAGTAAAACTTGTGTAAGATAAGTTGAAAAATTGGACTTGCTACAGTAACATATTGGTTGGATGCATTATTTAATAATAAATTGTAACCATAACCAAAATAAGTAATATTTGAAAAAATCGGACTATTGACTAATGCACCATTGTAAGTTCCATATAAATCGTTAGTATTATTATCGAAGCCCCAATAGACAGTATAAACTGTAGAAGAAGTTACGTTTGTTGAATTATTCAATACTAAAAAAGAATTAGAACAATCATCGAATGAAGTACGAAAATCAATTCTTCTTGTACCTGTTGGATTTCGTGTGAGAACCACGACAATAACACTGGGTACGACAGCAATAGTTACCACAAGTATCAAAACAATACCCGCGATCAGCAAATTGCTCAAAGATGTGCTAGAAGAACCTCTAATAATTATACAAATGAATAAACTAATGAGAATATTAGTAAAACAAAAACAGATTTAATCGTACATGCTTGTTTTTAGTGATCGTTGCCCATAGAAATCTTTGGTTCGAATCAATTCGATATCTTGTTCAGAATTCTCAATACATACAACATTCGATAATTAATATGTGAAGTAATTTATTGTAACTTACCACATTTTTGCTTGTTAAGCGCGTATTAGTCTGATGACTAAATGGATTCTGAAGGCTCTCATGCACATCTCTGGGTTTTGAATAAATAACTTTTACTCCTCTGTTAGCTGCTACCTTCATTGGCTCTAGTAGTTTTTTTCTAAGCAAGTGATGTTTTATATTAGCTATTTTTTTTAAATGTCTGTACATTTTATTCAGATATATTGAATGTTTCGATGTACTTCGTTTCTGTTTTACAAAAAACAATAAAAGGATTACTTTGAAGTAGCGTTTTCTTTGTCATCAACATCCGAGCGAACTTTGCTCATGGTATTTCTAGTGTTCAAATAACATCTTTTTTCACATTTGAATCAACAAAAAAAATGCCAGAATGTTTTTAACAGTATTTTCATCACTAGCAAGAAAATACACCGAAGATGTTTTACGTTTTAGTTACATAGTTTGTTTTGACGATCATGAGGAATCTCCGACCGTAATAGAAAACTCCGAAATATACTTATTGTTAATAGAAGGTTTTTTCAAGATGTTTACATGTAAAATGTAACTGATGTTGTGTATAATTTTTGCGCACGATATT
Organism: Rotaria macrura; assembly: GCA_900239685.1. Taxonomy (NCBI): domain Eukaryota; kingdom Metazoa; phylum Rotifera; class Eurotatoria; order Philodinida; family Philodinidae; genus Rotaria; species Rotaria macrura. The sequence goes on from OENT01000141.1 coordinate 165,711, forward strand.
GTATCAAGCTATGATTGATATGAATCTGAAATAAAATAATTCGTTGTGGCGTATAATTAATAATTATAATAGTACGTATATAAATAATATAAAGAAAAGCATACGTTGATGGATATCCACAGAGGATAAGTTTCTGGATGAGCATGCGTGTTGATATGACTATAATAAAGTTTTGAATCCATATAAATCGAGGCTGGTTAATCGTCGACACTAACACGATCGAATTTTCAAGGTCTGTTGCAGTCTCAAATCATGTCATGAATCATTCACTATGTTTCTTTGTTTGTTTCTTAACTACATAAAATCTGGCAGAAACTATTATTTTTGATTGTGTATGTTTTGAAAGCTGTTAGTCGGAAAATCTTGAAGTTGATCAATTCTAGATCAAAGAAAAAAGAAAACATGATGTAACAACAGAAAAATTTCAAAGTCACACGTACCCTTGATTAGTTAGCGAAGTTATCTCGTGCACTGTTGATACTTTGTAAGTTTCAAATTTAAATCATTGAATATTCCATAAAAGCGATTATTTACAAAGAAATTTAGCATGGCAGCTACTGTAGCAACTTATAATGCATTGAGAAATCGTGTTCTCTTTGCATATAGTTAACTCCGTCGAGTAACGTCTTGTTAAACTCTTCATTGAATAATATACAAATCCTAGAAGTATTAGTTGATTCACTAATGTATATGGAATGATTCTCCATTCACCGCTCAAAATGATGGAATAAGCTTATTCGACACTTTCAAAATTGATGCATTCGTTTGTAGTCGTGTAAACGATGAAAGGAGTTTCTTCTCTATGGTAAAGTGACAACATTCTATTGCCTGAATATAACATGATTAACTGTGAAGAACTATTGTTAACGAGAGTTTTAGAATATTAACAACCGTTTTCCAATGTCAATTATATATTCTATTCAGTCGGATCACTTTCGTTAGCACTTCATCGTCGATAAAATATGAACAGTATTCAAGATCTCATCAACGATATCAACAGTTAACCTAGTCATCACATTTATAGTTGATGTTAGTTAGTTGCTGGTGCTTGTAATTCATTATGTATACTTTGTAAACGAACTGATTATGTTCGATTTCCATATTCCTAAACATATGCTAAACGTTATCATGTCGTGGGTATCGATGATTCTTTCATAGTAGCATCGTCTAGAATACTGTTCATGCTTATTGAATACTGTTGAATTCTCTAATCACAACATCGATCAAAAGTAATGGTACAATCAAGTGAAGGAAAAATTTGTTTTTTTTCTGTTTCCTTGTAGTATAGATGAATTTCTATTTCCGGTCAGTAATGTTGATGTGTTCCAAGTGGATTGAATTAATTGCAACGCTGTATGAACACATGCATTTCCTCTTTTTTAAACTATTGTAAACATTATAACGATGTAAGGAATATTTAAAAAAGTAGGAAGCCTGTTGAGAATAGGATTCGCATAAAAAACTATTTACTTTCTATAGGGTTACGAAAATCAACATTAGACGTGTTCAAAATCAGTTTTTAGCTGCTCTAAAATCTTTTTTCATTTTATCAGCTGTATACTTAAGTTTAAAATTCATTTTGATCGGTCTAAGGATAAAGTATTTTTCAAAAGCATTTCTTGTTACTACTTTTTCTTTATCAATTGAATGATATCCATCGATTTATTGTTTCATATGAACAATTTTCAGAAAATATGCCGGGGTTTATATAATACTCGATGAATTAGTTCGGTTTTCAACTTCGATTTAATGTGCTAGACTTTTATTGAGTGAGCTTCCTACAATTATATCATCAAGAAAAAGAATCATTTTCCTAATCTCAAATAGGCATGTCAAATCAAAAGAATTAATATTTGTTTCAAGATATTATCATGCATGTTATGTTTTTCTTTATCGCGATTTGTCTGGGTCTACGAATGCTTGATACGGCAAGTTTCACGTGGCGAAATTTTTTCACGAGGATAATTGCAGCACCCATTTACCTACGACCTAGAAGAAAATTTATGCTAATGAATGGTGAAATAATAAGAGTTAGAGTAATTAGATGGTTATAGTCGTTTTAATTGAGTATGTGCTTGTCTGTGTAATATACTATTCCTTTGGCCTGCCGCAACCGGGATGGACACTTCGGGAATGTAACACTTCTCCAATAATCCAGGGGTTCTTTATTTTAGCTATTTAAGTGATTCCTAACAGTCAGAATTCTATTTTTTTCAACACTGTATTTTAGATGACAACTGTTTTACACTCTTCTGCCCACAATTAAAGTTGGAAGGATTGTGGCATCCCTGATACTATTTCACACTCATAACTCATGCTTTCACTAAACTTATTCTCATATACTACCCTCTCATCAACAACGATCTTCTGGCTTTCCCCTCTTGAAATCATTGAGACACTAAGTTTGAAAATACATTTGTGTTTGTGTCTAGAAAGACTGAAAAGTTGAAGGTGATAAGAAAAATAAACCATTGCGTTGATGCCAATGCTTTTAACCACAACTATGAGAAGTTCTATCCAGGGCTCCCCAGAGCCGATTAATATTGCTGGGGGTGATGCAACTTCATTTTCGCTTACAAAGAACCAGAAAATTTTCAATGTCTCATGAAAAAAACATGATCATTTTCGATGATGGACTGGGGGAGAGGGGGTTACACCCTTGACTATCCACCCCCCCCCTCCCCATCATCGTTTGGCGCAGCCCTGGTTCTATTTCTCTTAATTCTTCTTTTCTCTTTCTGTACATATTGAATGCACTATGAATCATAAGTAGTTTTGTTTTTCGTTTTCTTTCGCTATGTGTCTCTCTTAGAATGTGTCACGAGTTTATTACACCACGTTCATAGATAATTTGTACTTGAATAGATAGCTAAATCATTTTTCTATTTATGCTTCAACCGTTCTACTCGAAACGATAAGGCACCATGTCTTCTCTATTAACTTATTTTAATGACGATACTTTTCTTGATGGTACAGGTCGAGGTAAATTATTATCTCGACAAGTTCAAGTTACATTTGAACAAAATATGAAGCCGCCAGATATGCCATCATTATCAGTTCATCAAAATAAAAGTAACAAAAAAAAACACCATCGTAAACCAGAAATAGTTGCTATCGATGTAAAACTTCCGTTACCAGCCATTATGGAACGTCAAATACCTGTATTCATCCCATGTGAACAATTTCCATATAATTATATATCATCGACTAGTTTATCCGTTCTTCATTGGCCAAAATATCACGGACGAAATATCTCATTTTACTTAAAGGATATCGGCTATTTCTCAACAGCTGATCGTTCAGATGCTAATCGTTGTCGAGAAGATTTTCGTTATCTAAAGCGACTAATTTATGATATTAATGATGCGAAACAATTAAAACAGATGAAAATTGAATTTGATCTTAATATTGGTTCACCTTATCTAAATCCAGCAGAACCATCAACGTCACTTGATGCTTTGCTGTGGTGGATTTGTAGACATAAAACAAATCTATTAGACAAAAAAGGACGGTAATTATCTAGTTATCATATTTTTACTGGAGTCATCAATGTAAAATTATGTCTCTTAATTCATTTTTCATAAAGATTTACATTTGATTTTGTTGCTTGGCGTGGAACAATAAGAAAAATTATGTCATCATTATTTAGCAATGAAATGGATTGGCGTATTGGTGTCATTCGTTATCGTGGTGCATATTTTTTACATGTGTTTCATACAGAAACAGAATTAAGTGTTGAATTAGGGCAAACGCCGATGGAACGACGCATGTGTTATTGGGGACATAAATTTGAAGACTATCTCTGTTCAGGTATGTAATATATCGATATTCATGTAAAACTTTCTTTCGAAGAAATTTTTCCTACAAAAAAAGAATTATGAAATTAAAAACAGAAGAGTTCGTCAAATTATAGAGAACTACAACTCTTATCTCACAACGAACTTCTGATTAGTTTTTATAATTTTCAAAAACTTTCAGTGATTCATCATTGATAACCGAACATTTCAATTCCTACGAGGTAAAACGGGAGATTATGCGATAACTAGAAATATCATTTCTAAAATCTCGTCTTCAAAATTATTTCAAGTTAAGCCAGTATTGTTTTTACTGAAGTTCGCTTTGATAAAGATACAAAATACGAAATAAAAAGATCAAACTTCGAAAAGAAATTTCGTATGTTCATTTTTTCCATCATTTTATGCATATCATTTAAGTTTCAGTCGGAAAAATGGTTATTGAGTTTAAATTTCAAGTTTTCAAGAAAATAAATCCAACTGTTTTATCACAAGAATGATGTAGAAATTGAGTTGACTCCAAAAATGACTATCTAGTCAAGAGAAAATACAATCTTTTTCAATGAAATATTCATCATATTCTATGAACCACTAAACAAATCTACAAGTACAATGAAACATCTATTGTCTGCTTTCTGAATTTTCCATTGGTACTTCAAGCTGGATTGAAACTTTAGCCTAACGATCATAGCACAATTTTGGAAAATTTCTACTGACGAAAAATCATAGAATTTTCCCAGGCTCTTTACTTGACTCAATACTAATTTGTAGGATTAGTATCGTAGACGATGATTTTTTCGTGAATTAATTTTTTTAAACATTGCCTCTCTTTTTGTTCTGACCTTCGTCACATAGAAACACCACCGTTATATCCATCGCCGAAGAAACTTTTCTCACTCGTGAATTTAGCAACATTGGGTATACATTCACTTTTATATGGAAGTGAAATCGATGCATGTACACAAGATTCTATTCTTGTTGATGATGATAATCTTAATAGTAATATGAAATCAAGTAAACCTTGCAAGAAAAAACGAACATTCGTTGAAATCAAAGTTGTTTATGCACAAAATATGCTTGAATTACATACAGCAACGTAAGAACATAACAAAATTAAACATACATGATACAAGAGTGTACGTTTGTTATATTATTTAGCGCTCGTAAATACGGAAAATGGTGGTCGCAATGTTTCCTGACTGGTATTGAACAGATTCTTTTAGGTTTTCGTGATGACTATGGCATTGTTCGTCAAGTACAACCGTTGCTAGTCAAAGATATTGAAACACGTGCTGTAAAATTCTCTACATAAATATATGTTTATACACATTTGCAAAATGAAAAAAAAATGTTTTCTTTTATAGCGTACATGGAGTTCAAGTTCATTTTTATCGTTCCTCAACGAATTTTGTGACTTCGTTCGAAAGACAGTTACGAAGGATTATTTTGAAGATGGAACGTCAGTATTTCAATATAAATGATTCTGATTATTCAATCGATATATTATTGATGTTTTTTTGTTTATTGAAGAAGCGTTTATCTGTTCTATTTTTCTCCGCAAGAGAAAAAAATTAAATGGCGCACCACATCTGAATCAACGTATCAGTTCTTACCTGATTGGTTTACATCACAAGATTTTTCATCATCTCAGTCAACACGAAAACCGGAACATAAATAATTCGAACAGTATTGTTTTTCTTTGTTCCCTATGTTTTTGTTCGACACGTCACTTGTATTTGTGCTGTTTGCATTTTGTTTCGATCTAGATCTATTTATTTGAAGTCTATTTAACCGAAAAAAAAAACATTTTGAAATGAAAAAAAACTGGAGTCGATGAATATAAAAACATGGCATTTTTAAGAAAAAATCACTAGACAATGACGATGTGTAGACAATGTACTATTACAGCTACTATTAATCATGAAGTAGTTCAATGTGTTGAAGTTCCTTATGAAGACGTAGTAGGTTCAACAAATAATGCATTGAATATTTGACATTCAACATGGTTGAAGGTTGTTAAGGAAAGTATACCTTTACTAATCGTCCAGTTATGATCATCTAAACAGTGGCGGATCCAGGATTTTCGAGAGGGGGTGGCGATTTCTAATTTTTTTTCAAACAAGCTAGTATGAATTTTTGTGAAGTATTTAAAAATGTATGCTTAATCTTTCGAATTCTTAATTTCGTTTTATATAGTAAATCACTAAATTTATGAAAACAAAACAATTGTTTTTCAGACAAATTTTCACAATAAACTAAAAAGCCAGTCGACGATTGGATTTTCCAAATTCATCAATCACTGCCTCAATATTTACAGCCATATTTCGAGAAATACGCATCATTGCTAAGCAATTAAGCCTTGTTTCAGACATAGTCGAGCGTAAATAAGTCTTCAGTAACTTCAGAAAAGAGAATGATCACTCTGTAGTCGCTATTGTCACTGGTAGAGTTGCAAAGATTTTCAATAGAACCTTTATATTCGGATAAAATGCTTCAGGACTCGCAGCATAAGAATCAATTATTGTATCGGGTAAAAATACTTGTTCTTTACGCTTCATGTTGATTGTATTCGGGTTGCTACCACAAGAAGACGATAATAACATGAAACTATCTTCTGAAACAATATCTGTCCATCTTTTTTTCCATAATACAAATTCAGCTTTGAGTTGAGCAGTTCAACAATGTAAAAATTTTTGATAAAGTTCGATTTCTGACAACAGATCCTCATAAAATTTATCCGCAATATTTTTAGGAGCAAGACATGAAATAGCTGCTGTTTTTTAACATGTTCACTGAATCCAAGCAGGCATTCCCAAATATTTACATGTCATTACTACATGTTTTAGATATTTCGGTCAAATTATATTGAAAAAATCAGATATTTCCCGTAAAGTTTTCAAGAACCCTGGCTACAAAATTAGGCTATCCTTGTAAAATTGAGTTTTTTTCGAGGTTTTTTGTTCACATAAGCTTTTGCTGGTTACGTTTCAATATCCAACTGTACCTGATCAACTGTCAATGGATGATATTTACGACTAATCCTGTTATTCTACTTCTTGCTATTGGTCATTCGGTCAGAGAGCTTTATTTTATTTTATTATATATTCTGAACCGTATTTTCACGATAAAAGCTGAGATCTTTTGATTAAATAACGTATTAAAATATCTATTATATCATGCGTTGAATCATAGACACATTTTAAAACATTTCGCCGGTATTCTATCCTCAGGGGGGTGGCGATGGCCGGGTAGCCTAACTGGTGGATCCGCCACTGCATCTAAATGATAACTATGAACTTCTTACAATCGATGAGAATTATTATTGTTCACATAGAAAATTTATTCATCAATATGAACATAACTGTTTAATTATATTTTCATAAATGAATATTAATGATATCGATGAATCGAATTCCAAGTTGACTTTTTTTTGATAGTCAAATTCATGAGAATGCAATTGGACACGTGAGAAACATCCATAGAAGAGTTGAAAACATGATCTGACGATAAAAATAGAAATACTTGTTAATTATAGATATATCTATATTTATCAATTTTACTAATGATCGAGTTTTGCATTCAATTATCTCCAGTAGCGAAACAATGTCAAAGTTCTTAATTTGAATTTAAAAAGTTCTCAATAGGGAAGACATTCATCGTATAAGAAATCATTCGATGCAGTCGATATGTTATATTTTGTCCAATTATTTCACTTATTTGTTATTGTGACAATTTAGTGATACGACCAAATCGAACACTTCTCAACATGATGTAAAGGATTAGAAAATTTTTATCAGTCATAAAATTTTCCTTCTATAGAAAAAGATAGGACGAGTCTCAATACTGGCCCCACATAGGCCGATTCAGATTTAAGTATAAGATAATTGGGAATATCTCTGAAAGGATGTATCCTCCATCTAATACATTATAAAACAAAGCTCCGTGGGATGTCTAAGAGGGTTTGATGGAAAAGGTAGAAAAACGCTGAAGAGGAAAAGATAGAAATTCTTAACGTCGAATGAAAAAGAAATAGAAAACGGAAAACGTAGATAAGTGTAATTAAGAAAATCGAAATATTAAAATAACTTTGAACATTAGAGAGCTTTTATCAAATCATTTGAGAAAAGAAAATAAGAAAACGAAAAATCGAAGTTCTTAAGTATTATTTCCTTTTTTTTTGGGACCCAAGTAGTAATGCTAAACCAGCCAATAGCTTCTTTGCGTTGATTTCATCTTTGGTGAATCGTACTTTAATCATTTCAAATTTCTTGTTTGTCATTTTCACTATACTGATACACATGTAGTGTACCTATTAGCAGTTAAATTCTATACACTGTAGACGATAAGGAAGAGACGTTTAACTACTCTCGGAAGAGTCAACACTCTCAAAAGCTAAAATTTCCTTTTCTATTGATATCTTTTAGATTCTACATTTTCATTTTTAATAATTTTCCGCGCCTTCCTCTCAGATAGATTTTTTTCGAAATTTGGTTGCTATTTTACGTTTTCTATTCTAGCTATACCTTTTCCTTCAATTCGGTCTAACAAGTGACTTCATTTCGTCTCCACTTGATTAAAAATATTTTGTTGGTATCTTTCTGGTAATCAAAACCATTTTTCAAAGCCTCCATCAATCTCCTTGACTTGTTCCAGCGAGTCACTATCTTGTCTCGTAATATACTCCTAGTGTGACTCACAATAGATTGAACTTGTCGTTTTCGTTTCAGCGCATCGTTGTATATCTTCAATTTTGCCGTCTCGTCTCACACCGTCCCAGGACACGACGTGAAGAGTACTGTCAGCCTGTAGAGCTCTATTACAAAGATTTCGAAAACTTATAGTTTGCAATCATACACTGTCATATGAGAACGTTAAGAAGTATTTATTATCGTCGAACTGACTGTTGGTAGTTTTTTATTTCAATGTTCAATTTGGATTTGAAAAATAAATAAATGATGCAGAAGGATATCGATTGCATAAGTTAAACTTTCAGATTTTCAGCTCCGATAATGAAGACGAAAACGAAGAAAAGTGTTATTTTCTAGCATAGCGTTCTCTATGTCAGAAGTTTCTGACTGGAGGCACAAGTTAACCATTTAAAATGAAAGAAGTATTGCCCAATAGTTATGCAATTACTTTTGAAACTATTAATTATAATCAAAGAACACTCAAAGACCAGAAATATGTGTACATTCAATGGTATACTAGTAGAATATCCATGGATTTCAATCGATTCATTTCTGCAATCAAATTGTCAAGCATCACAAGTTTTCTTCATTTCACATATGTAATAAGTTATTTTTTTAAACTAATTCCTAGTTTAAACATTTTATTTTCCATACTTTTCATAGACATACGGATCATCTTCGTGGTTTAGATGAACCAATATTTGCACAATATATCACAAATAATCGTTCGATTCGTATATACTGTTCAGAAACGTCGCGATATTTTCTTTCAATATTACCTGCATATAAACATCTATCAAAATTTTATTCAATAATTAATGTTGATCAACCGTTTACTATAGAAAATCCGATGGATAAAAGTATGGAAAATTTTGCAGAAAATCGATGTACCTTTCTTTTTTTCCATTAGCTATTTCAACAACAGTCACTTGTTTTGGTTCTGGTCATTGTCCTGGTTCATTAATGTTACTCTTTGAAGGTTCAAATGGTACTGTTTTATATACTGGTGATTTTCGTCTTTATTCACATCAGTCAAATCGTCATCGTAGTATTTCATCAAAAAAACCAATCGATTCACTCTATATTGATATGACTTTCTTTGAGCCATCTATACGAAAATTACCCGAACGTGAACAGTCATGTCAAAAACTGATTCAGTTCATTGAAGAACATGATAACAGATGTATTTATCTTAAAACATCTGCTCGAGTCGGCTATGAATATATTTATATATCACTGTATCATCATTTTGGGATTTTAATTCATGTAAATGCCGAACAATATCATTTGTATGATTATTTACCGCAAGTTCAACAGGCACTAACAACCGATGCAAATAGAACAAGATTACATGCTTGTTGGCCTAAATGTTCACAGACGAAATTATCAATTAAAGTAATTATTTGAAAAAGTAATTTTTCTAAAGTCGTATTTTTTATTTAACAGACCGTTAAACACCCCACCTATAGATATGGGTGAGTTCGCCCGAGAATCGGAAGTGGAATCAACGATTCTGATTTCGATCCTTAATTCGTCATACTTGGTGGCTTCTAAATAATTCTAAAAATATCTGAATCTAATTCCAATTGCACAAAAGTCTGACTTTACTCATATCTACCAGTTAACTGTCTCTCTTAAATACACACATTAGTCTTTAGAGAAACACAGATCATTGATGATAGTGAAAAAAAAATTATATCTGTTAGATTATACATAGTATATAAGCAAGGTTTCCCTTTAATTGATGAAGTACTACTTATAGGCGTGTAATGGTGACGGTGAATTTCGCTTAACAGTTTCATACCGGTAACCAGTTATAACCTGTATAAATTGGTACAAGTCCGTATTTGCTTAATGTCGTCTTTATGAAAAGGTAAGACGGCTACGGTAAGGACCGATTATTCTCACCATGACATCCTTAAACTGCATAATTGTACATCTGAAAGATTAAGCCAAGAAATGATCGAAAAAATGTTTCAGCAAATGAATAGAACAAAACAAAATCCTAACAACTAAATAATAATACATGCATCGCTTTTGAAATTTAAATGTCATAAACAACGTACTAACAATAGCTTTTCATTTAGATCATTCTTTCTGTTCTTTGGTTTACGCAACAACAACAACAACAACAACAGTTTAATTCTCCACTTGTACAAATCACTACGGATCACTATCGTCTTTGTTATTCTCTTCATTCTTCGTATACTGAAATATGTACATTTGTAAAACAAATATCACCGACTCGTGTACATGCAATAGCTTTACCAGATCAAATGACGACAGAACGATTTGATGATCTACTGAAAAAATTAGGAATTAATCAACGCCGAACAGTTCGCTTTACGACAAGTAATGTTGAGCAACAAATTAAAAAACGCTATCAAATGAATGACATCATTGATCATGATGATGATGAACTTGATTTTGATTGCCAAGAAAATCGAGAAAATGATGAAAAACAATTATACAAACGCATAAGTAATTTGCAACAGCGATCTACTAAAAAACGTAATTCAAAATGAAAAAAAAAACCAAAATGACGTAACATTCTTTTCACGTGTTGAATTTTTATTCTATTTAAGACAGATGCTAACACGTCAGTTTATAATACGAAGGAACAGTATTCAAGTAATATTGATCTGATTGTAACAAATGCTTCTCAACCGTTGAAATTATAACAAGCAAATCAATTACAGTGAGAATAACCACTGACTTTCAACTTGTAACGATGTATATTTGTTTTTGATTTTAACCGTTTACTATTGGATAGGTAACCATGTAGAATTCTATAGAAATACTTGAATCTCTATCTTTTTTTATTCTTACAAAAATAAATACGTATGATTCTTATTTTCATAGCATTGCTCTATTTTGAGACCTATATTGAAACATATTTTTCAATAGTTTCATATGATCAACTTAATATATTGAAGGTATGTCCAGAGTTAAAGATGTCATATTTTTTCCTTTGTGTTTTCGAGGACTTTCTTCATCTACGATGTGTTAACATGAAGTTCATCCGGCTTTGAAGATATTGTAATAATTCTATTCCATATATAATCGAAGTACACGCCATGGCAATAATTATTAGTTTCGACAATGTTCTTTATTGTTTTTGTAAATACCAGTTTAAAAAACATAACTTTGATATATATATATATATTCATTTACATAGAAAGTTATCAGCAGATGTTATTTAATTTTCAACACTAGATCCAGTTGATTGATTTGGCGATTATGTAATCTTGTATCATATTGCATTTTTACTGAATATCAAAAACTCGAAAATTTATTTAAAATAATTTTCTCATCTAATATCTTATCGTTTTTTATGATTGTTCAAATTCTGGTTTCGATTAGTACTCACTTATGGATATTGTCGATAAGCTATTAATATTAAGCACAGTCTATACTTAAAAAACATGCAGACATGCATCTATCACGATATACTGATGAATAGATTTAATTGCACGAAGATGCCTGGTTGCCTGTGTACATGAATTAACGATCACGAAATGAAGAGGTGTTCAAATATGCGCACTTCTAAAATACATGTTTTGTTAGATTTATCATGAAGGTCTAAATTAGAAAATAGATTCTTTCATTCTTGAGATTATCATCCTACTGAATGAACTATGGTTATTTTCGATGTGAAGACTAGACTAAATTTGAAATAGTAGAAATAAATTAACAATAGAAACTTAAAGCGTTGCTCCCTGTAGGTTCACCTGAACTCTTGTTTATTAGCAAACAATACATTCTTTTACAGTTCGGAATAAAAAGAATTCAACAACTTGTATTAAGTCATATATTTTGATTTGTATAGGTTTTTAGATTATCTTCGTTTTATTTTTCATATGACATGTTGAAGAGAAAACCTAAATATTTTTATTGCTTTATCTTTCAAGATTTCTACAGCATTTTCTTCACAATTGTAGTCACAATAAATGCTTGACAAAAATGAGACATAAATAAATGAAAACAGAAGGCTTATTACTGCAGCCCTTTTTGAGCTAAAATGTGCAACTTACATTTCTTTGGCTTCATAATTCTAATACAAAATACAGACAATGTAATATCACGAACTTTTTGAATCGTCATTTTCTGATGAGTGCTCGCCCCCCCCCCCCCCCCTGCCACACTATTTTTCGTTTTCACTGTTGCTATTCACTCTAAATTAAACATTTTTATTAGTATAAGCATTGAAATAAATGGCATCCGTGAGTTTCACAAAAGTGATTACATGATGAACTCGTTGAAAATATTGATACATTGTGTTCGTATCATCATTCATGCGTCAATATTAAAAACTCAAATAGTAGATATATATATTTCAAAAAAAAAAGAAGACGTCATAAATATCACGATTCTTTCAGAGTTATAATTACTTATCTAAAAATGTGTTTTCATAGAGCGGAGCTCCAATAGAATTAAAGTATCTATTGTGTGTGACAGTTTTACGCCAGAATGATTAATTATTCGTCTATATTTAGTGCGAAATACTATTGAATCATATTGCATGTTTATGTTTCATGACATCAAGTTAAAACGAATAAGAGTTATTCTCTGAGAGCTATGAACAGTTAGAAAAATTTGTACAAAAAGCTGATAATCGAAAAAGATTTGAGCAGCTCGTGCACGAGACAGATTGACAAATTTAGATAGGCACTATGAATTGCTTCGAACAAAATTATTCCAAAACTTGTTAATCTAGAAGCGTAATTGATATGAGTCTTGGAGTCGTACGACTAGATTGTTTGAAAGTAAAACCATATAGATGATTAATATATCTTCAAATTTGAAAGAAGAATTTCATGAAAGTGACGTATATGCATTAAGCATTGGACTGAAGAAAAGTGTGGAAGAATTTCTACGATATTTGATTCAGATAAAATCTTGTTCAATTAATGAGGCGAACATATTGAACAAATGTTTATTGCATTCTATCTAAACTATCAATATTTGAACTTGTCTTATTGAAATAATCTTTATTTAGATTATGATTCACTTGATATTTGTCGGCAATATGAGATCTTGTATTTTTAAGTTCCCATAATATCTCATGATAAAAATAGAAACTATAAGAGATTATGGTGCATGAAGTTGACTATCATGCGTCACTTCATTAGAAGATGCTCAATGAATTTGTATTTCTGTTTTAGAATTCTACTCTTGTGACATTAATTATATCTGACAGACAAATAAGAGATGAGTTGAATTTCAGAGATCTTAAATAATATTACTAAATAATTAACTATTGCATAGATTTGTGAAATAGTTAACATGGTATTTTTCTGTATGCTGAAGTTCGATTTGATTTCAAGAATTATGTAGAATATTCATAAAAAAATGATCAATCCTCGTGAACTTTGGAAAATAAATATCCCCGAAACGAACTTCACAGGATGACAGAGCGTTTTGGTTAGAATAAATATTGTGATTTTAAAAAATGCCATTCACAAAATACGAGAATACTGTTTATTCATGGGTCTGTAAAAACTGGAAACATGACGATAGTTAAAAAAGCTTGTTAGTGAAGCTTTTTCGGCACTGAAATTTGGAACGCACATAATCTCTTCGTAAAATATTTTGAGCGCTTTGAGTGCCTGTGATGGGGGGCGGGGGGAGTTAGGGATGGCACTTCATCTTCATTTTGCCTTAAATACAGTACACTTAAAAAACAATATTTTCCTCATGTACATAAAAAATCTGATATGTTTCAGCTTTACTTGATCCAGTAAAGTAGAGTATTAAATTTTGCTTGAAGGGCAAAGTAAAGTTGAGATACTTAACTTTACTGATAAAGTATGGTTTCTTTGACTTTACTTGGTAAAGTAAAGATAAAGTGCCACCCTTAGGGGGGAGCCACAAAAAATTCTCCTTAAAACTTTTACTCACAAATTTCTTCGAAAATATATGTGAGTTCGACAAAAACCACATCACAAATGATTATTAATCTAAGGATACATGTTATCAACACTGACTAATTAGTCTCAGTTACGATGAAAACTCTTGCTTTTCAACTATCTTGTTATGGTAGCATGAGCACTATTAATTAAATAGTATGTAGGAATTTTTTTTTACTTCAAATAGTATAACATTTGTAGGATCAATTTCTGCTTACTTTGATTTATATAAATGTTAACATGAGATAAGACATATCAGTGACTAATTTAGAATAATTATTTCAAACATTTGCTTTGTCATTGATATTTTATGCTGTACGTTTGAATGAGTATTTAAAACGGATGAGAATCCTCTCGATATATCTATTTTAAGATTGATATGTTCAAACGGACGATAGTTATTTATCAAAGAGAATCCGAACAGCTGGTATTGATACTTCCAATAACTAGAGTAAGGAATTCATTGTTTTTTATCCATGTTCTTGAGCTGTCAGTGTTTATTGAAACTGTCATGATTTACAAGGTATTGAGAAACTCATAAAAAAAGAGTAACCTGTAAAAGTAATAAAGATAAAGCAAAGACATACTATGACGAAAATAGATTTTTCATTTGTAGTCTGTTATCCAGATGAATTTTGTTTCTACGTGGCATAATGCATTCACTACCTTATTTCATGTTTTTCTATCTTCTATTGTTTTTTCCGATTTGTCATTCTTTTATTTCAAAATCCACGATGTAAACGAATCAACGTATCTAATAGTTTTGAAATGGATGTCTGATTTTCTCATGCACAAACTATGTATCTATCATTCTCATTCAACGACTAAAGTCGTTTCGGCTGAATTTCAATCTTTCCAGCGAATCTAAGTAAATGTCAAGAAAAATCCAATTGTATTGAAGTCACATTCATTGAATTTCGATGTTGTGTTAACCTTTCTTAAAAAAGGAAGTTCTTGTCAGATTCAACGATACATAAACTCTGGAAGATATATGTATCAGTTGTTTTTCTTTTTGACACATACATAAAGAAGTCTTCAGGGTACACGAACAGAAGTGTTATGGAACCAATAGAAGTATGATGAGGCTTTCATATATTGACGTTTGAAAATTATTTAAGAGTACTTCGTTGCTTCTCTACATCTTCATCCTTGATACTACAGGCTGTCTTAGATGTATCAAAGAAACGAAGACCTTGTGTGGACAGTTTACATCTCAATGACGTATTTTAATTATGAAAAGGACAAGATGAACAAAGGTTTACTTTTATTTCTAATAACTTAGTTGTCTTCCCATCAATCAAACGATAGCGAGTACAACAAACAAAATTTTGCAAAATAAGAATTGTTTTTCTTTGACATAGTCTTATATTCCTCGGAAGTAATAATTATTTTATGCAAGCGTATTCAATTCGATATTTTTAATTGATTTTTTTCCAGGCAAATTACTAGAAAAATTATATTTTTTCTCAACATTATTTCGTACAAAATAATCTATCGAAATTTTTTTTACTATTGAATTATATGTTACTTGTAAACATCTCAAGGCAAAATCAAACGATAATGTTTTTGGCTCCATCAAATATATTTAACGAAATGCATGAATAATTATTCATGCATATAGTTGCCTTTTTTTCTTCATCGCACACGACTAATAATACGTTGCAGTTATCATTTATAGAAACATCGTATAGACAAAAAAGAAATTGGATAACACCGTTCAAGAAACAATTAGAAAATATATACTCAACTATATAAATGATAGTAAGAAAATATGATGAATAATTTATCATTTATTTTTCGATATATGCAAATCTGATCAATGTATATCATCGATGTTTATTTTGCCAGAAAAATAGAAAAACGTAGAATTAATGTCAGTAAGATCAGTAGATTATCACAATTGTTAAGTAAAAGACTGAAAAAATATTTATCAAAACCATTGATTTCTTACGATTGCCCAAATTTTTTCTTCAACACGAACTGATTTGAGCTCATTAAATGTGAGCGGACTCAATGATGATAATTCACGATAGAATTCCTTTGAATAACAGTCCTGTAACCGTGATGCAGCTTCTAAAACCAAGACGACAGAAAACATCATCATCGAAATTCGAACATATTGAGCAAGTGTAACACCAGTTCTTCGATCTGAAACTGTATGTTGATCACCACTGAATTTTTCAAATGCTGGCGCAGAGTAACAATATTGAATAAGGCGAGCTGTTGGAGCATCGAGTGTACGGCCTTCAGCAAGCGATTGAGTAAAAATCGTTCGATGATCATTTGCCATATCTTCTTTTACATCCTAACAGAAAACAAAATACAAGTATTCTTTGTTTTTTCTTCCATATTAATTAAAATATTTATAAAAAAGAAGAATTTAACTCACTTGTAAATCGTCAAGTAGCTGCAAACCAAATCCTAAATATTCTAAGTAAGCCATTTTAGCTCTCGTCAATCTTCCTTCAATTAAAAATCCAGCTGCTATCAATGATGCACCACCTTTTTCTGCACTGACTTGTTCGATTTGTGCCATGTTTGGCTCATAACCATCTTTGATTCTTGCATGTTGTAACGTTGATTTCATTTGCGATTCGTGTATTGTAGCTAGACTCATATAGACACCTTCATATTCACCGCCGCGCCTCCAGTCATTTTCAATAAATTTAACCATATCAAAAATTTTAACCACACGATTAGCACTTGATTGTAAGGATTCGGGCAAATTTAATTCATCTATATTTGACTGTTTTCCATCGAAATGCGCATCCGGATTATATGTTGATTCACCATGTAGTAATCTTTCATGAAAAATTTTCGCGAAGTCTGCTTTGGCTTCTCGACTTACATCATTAGAATCGACTAAATCATCTGTATATGGATAGAGCATGTTGTAACCGAAAATAGAATCAGTTAACAGTAACGGTAAATTAAGTTGCATTTGAAATGCAATCATAAACCAAACAGTTCGACCTGCTTTAAATAATTCTGCGTAGCTGATTGTTTCATCATATCGTTGTCCTTTATTAAGGAACTCTGTAGTGATTTGGCCCATCGATTGATATATACTATAGAGAGATTCATCTTTCAATGTGGGCACATTTAATGTTTCATTCCATAGCCGAAAGCCTGAAAGAGAAATAGAAAATATAGTTCAATGAAAGAGTATTATGCTTCGTGTGTTTACAGAAAACTAATATGTCAGAATAAGAAACAACAAATACTAAGTGAATCAAAGATTTCAATGATCTATGTCATAAAAATAATTGTTATTTAATCGTTCGACAACTTGTTCTTTCATTGAGATGACTAATAAATCAAGTGAATATTATCTACATGATTTTATCAAAAAAATCTCTAAAATAAATACTTACTCAAAGAAAATTGCTATGTGAATATACATCAAATCATGACAGAAATTAAATTTTGTTTTTTGTTTGTCTCATTTACCTTTCGAGTGAATTCGTTTCTTGAGAAATGTGTTCTTAAATAATGTACAATAAAAAGCAAAAAATTTCATTTTTCTCAAACGCGATCGTTGTTGTTTATGTGTTTGGCGTCGGACTAGAGTATTATCAAGCGCTGGTAAACCATTAGGCAACGAATACCATAATTGTAATGTACTATCATAATTTAATTTCAATCTTTCTTTTCGAAATTCTTCATATGTTTTGTATTCGAAGAAATCATCTTGGTTGCAATTATCCATCTACAAGAGAGAAAGAAAAATAATAAACATTCAAAAGTTATCCATACGAATCAGCGTAAATAATAAAATCTTTCTTCTATTGATGTATGATCGGACCATTATGATTTCATTGATGTTTCTTATTTTCCAACGAGTGTTTTTTCTCTTCCACTACCTCCTACTCTTTCTCCAAGGATATTTTACAGTATGGCGAAGCTTTAAAGTTAATGTTATGTTACGATGACGGTTGACGGTGACAACCAGCAGTATTTTTAATAGTAGAAGGTAAAAAAGAAAGAAGAAAGAAAGCGGAAAGAAAAGAATAACAGAACGCTCTTTCTAATAGTGACGAAGGTTTTATGAATCATAAGCGTGAAACAAATTGTGTAGGCAATCAATAAAAGTTTATTTATTCGTAACAGCACTGGTACTGCTAAAATCTTCCGAGACATTTTAACGAGAGAAGGAATATAATAGAATTTTATTGATTCTTCGAAAACCAGAAAGAAGAGAAACGCCCACGCTCGCTATTCCTATCGCTGAACATAAGATATTGAATTTACAGTAAGAGTCCGAAGATCTCAAGGGGAACACTATTCGATCATTGAGGTATCATAGACATTGATACCATTTAGAACAATGCCTCTTTCAGAATGTTTGAATTTCAGAGCCATGGGCTAGTGATCCAGCACTTTACTGAAGTGTTATAGAGAGAGATCACTTTTTATGTCTGACGTAAATACTCATTAACTATTTAAAAAAAGAATGCCTTGTTCTTTTCTTCTGTAATAGTGACGTTCATCCAATGACAATCAGGGGCGTGAGTAGTTGAGTTGTCTCTGTCTTATATGATATTTGAAGGTGTGTGTGTGTAATCAACAACAAAGGATTCTGATTTATTTCTGACGTCAATAAAAAAAGAAAGTAAATGACAAAAAATTGAAGGGCAACATATCTCGAATTTCGTTGATTATATTTGATTCATATGCAGCATTGTGTACGAAGAAAGTAACAGAATAATCAAGTATTTCTTTTTTATCCATCTGAATCAAAGCCGATCGATTCATGAAAAATTATATAACACTAACTCTCGTAAAACATGATTCTCCATGCATATGAATGGAATAAGGAAAAATCTATATGATTTAGTATTTATAAAAATAAAAGAAGGTCACAGTTAAAATTAAAATCAAGAAAATAACGAAACAGATTATTATAAACAACCATGAATATAGTAAAATATCATTATATCGATGAAAAGTTTGATCTTTTGCTGGTATGCATCCTAGATGACGTTGATAAGCTAGTTTTTCTTCGTCGGAAGATAGGCTACCAATACGGAATAGAAATGGTGACCACGGAGAAGCACAATAAATTCGATACCAAACAATCGGGTGTCGAAAGAACAAATAAAATAAACTAACACGTACATGTAATTCATCTCCGATGACATCTGTATATTCAAACAGATTGACTAATTGTCTGAGACGTTTGTGATCATGTGGATAAAGACAAGCATGTCTAGCCCAATAATTTCGACGACGTGCAGCCATTATTTTTTCTGATGGCAAATGACATCGACCAGCAAATACGGCAGCTACCCAGCGTGCCTGTAACTCTGCTAGTGCCGGTATGGAGCCAAATACTGGTCTTGCTGTACCAACGAATGCTAAAGTTCCATTAACACCAGATGCAAACACAAGCTTGTATAGATCATGTATATCTGTAGTCGGAAAAAATGGATGTGTCCATTGAAAACCAGTACATAAAAGAATGTGATCGATTTCAATCGGTTTTTCGTCTTTCTCAAATGTTACCATTTGATTCTCAATACTAACGATGCCACGTTTAGGAACAACACGATCAAGTGCAATAGAATCAACAACTTCTCGACTTTTATTTATAAAACCATGTAGAAATCGAACCTTTGGAGCCCATTCTGGAACACCTGTGCCACCTATACCCCACATAGGTACAAAAAACATTCGCCGCCAACAACGAACTAAGATATTATCATAATAGCCAAATAATCTCATTAACATAGTATACATGACGTCAGCTGGCTGTTGACCTAATATACGTGCCTGAAACCATTGTCCTTCGCGAATACTCATATAGACACGGTTGGCTACTGTAGCACTTAATTCAACAGCTAGATCACTTCCGGTTTCACCACCGCCAACAACAAGAATTCTTTTATTAATAAATTTATCATCGTGTGGAGTTTTATACGTGATACTATGAGAAAACGTACCAGTGAATTGATTGAATGGATAACTACTACGTGGATCGTTAGCTATTTGATGTTGTCCAGAACAAACAACGACATGATCGCAATGCACTATTTTAAAACCATCGCCGAAGGTAATTATCCATTGGGGTTCAACGCGTACAATTTTAGAATTCAAATGAATATTTTCCCAAAGTTTAAAATGATCAGCATATGAATGTAGATATGCAAGAACTTCTTTATGATGTGGAAATTCACCAATCGTGCTCGGCATAGGAAAATCGGAAGCATGCAAAAATGTTTTTGATGATGTTACATGAGCTGATTTATAAACACCACTAACATTTTCGTTCTCGTCAAAATACCAAATGCCTCCAATATTTGAACGACTTTCATATAGATGAGCATCAAGACCTTCACCTAAGAGATATTTTAATGCATAAAGACCAGACCAACCACCACCGATAACCACTACACTGTGTTTCACCCTGGAACATAAGTAAAATATTTAGTGTATGTTTTGTTTTGTTTTTCTTCTCTTTTCGTGTACCTGCTTTCTGTTAAAGATAGGAACGGTTGCTCAGAATCAGCCATAACTTTTTCTCTAAAAGTAAATATACTCTACTGCAATGATTCTGTTTTAGAAAAAAAAAATAAGTTGAAGAAGCTTATTTTTTTTCCTTTCATTCTCTTGCTTTTTCTCGTCACCGTCTCCGCTACGAACGTGCTTTCATCGATCAATTATCGGCAGCAAATAAAGAAAAAAACATTCGTTGATAAAAGCTGAAAGAAAAAACGAAACCTACGAATTATTTTTAGTTTCCACCATAACATTGGACAGATCGACTTCCGATCTTTAATATTAATGTAAATATTTTCTTCATTTCATAACATGTCATTGACTCTTTTTCTGTTTATAGAAAACTGAGAACGAGTTGACGGTTAATCAAAAACAAGCCTCATAAGAACAAATCGAAGATTTATTATAAAAATTTTAAAATACGTAATAGTACCATTGTTAAAATTCATAAAAATAGTATCTTTGTTGAAACTTTCACGATCGGTCATATTTTTTTATTCGAGTTCAAAGTAAAATTTAGTGTTCTTCTATCAGACAAAAAACAAACAAACGAGAACCGGATGCATGCTTTCACTTATTACTTAATACTTTGCTACGGTATCTAATAGGATTAGTTTCTACATGGTGCTCGTAGACGCCGTTCAAATTTATACTCGAAGAAAACGAAGAGAGATCAGCCAATCTTTATTATTTCTCTATAGGGATGCTTAAAATAACACTTTATACGTAAAGATGTCATATTTCAATCAACAAAGATTACAGATTGTTATCGCTTCATGTTAATTCTCAAAAGAGTTTGTTCAAAATAAAAAAAAGTACGTTTGATGAAAGAATCATCGTTCGGGTGTCAAATTAAATCTTTATATTATTGTTTGCTTGAATGGGTAGTCTTATTTAATACAGTAATTAGATATAGTGATTCATTTCTTCGTTTAAATACCTGTGTGACGTCAATATAATAATGCATGCCCTTTCATAGTTGATGATTTCATCAGGGACATTCCTCAATTGATTATTTCGATTGTTCATACGATGAATTATATTTTAGGATCCTTTCGCAATACATTTGATCTCTTCAACTTCGTTTACATTGATTGTTACTTATCAACTTACTATTTTATTTCATCTATCAAAGAAGAATAACTATTCATCTATTTACGAGAAGAGACTCACCAAATAACTCTTTTTTTAAATTTCTCTTGCAATTCTAGTCATTCTTTATTGTTGAATAGCTCATTGATTTGTTATAAAAATCAGTAAGGTATTTGAATTTTTATTAGAACTCAACTATGCTATAGGTTGACCCTGTAAAAACTTCATAGTTTCGGAAAAAATAATAATTTTCGAAGTTTAATCGGAAATGAAAACTCAGCTAAGCTGCCCTTCATGAAAAATTCACAATCGTCGAAGTAAATCTATTCAAGATTTAAGAAATCTCAATACCGAGATGCACATTGCATAATATATGAGTCTCAACATATAGACTATTATTCTTTCTATAGATAAGTTCTTTAAAACGTCTGATTCTTGTTTTGCGATGGAAGTCGAATAGAATTACCTAACTTTATCAAATGCTTTTGACGGTTCAAATATTACAACGTAGTATCGATAGACAGCCAAGCATAAAAATCAGACGTTGTTTTTCGTAGAGGTTCTCTCGTAAGACCAATATAGAACACTATTGTCTAGTAATTATAAAACATAGATGCGCAAAAACTTTAAATAACCACATACGACGTTTGTCTTTAATGTTTTATTTTTGCATATGTATCGTATTGAATGAGTAGTGATTATTTACACATGTATTCTTATCTTTTAATAACATGATGCATTAAACAAAAATAATGAATAGACAAGGCTGAATAGAATGCAGCTAATATGACACGCTTATGACTGTAACGAGTTGGCAAATATAGACTGTGCCACATGGTAAAATCAGCTACATATATACTCTGTTTGTCTATATGTTTTTTACGTTGAACAAAGTAGTTAAGTTGTTTATTTATGCAATTAATGTATGGAAAGGTGTGAAAGAAAGATTTAATTCCATTGCGAATTTTGCCATAGTGAACCACTTTATAAAAATACAATGGTGAATGTGATCGGTGTAGAATTTTATACAAAAAAATGTTGTCATTATTTATACTTTTGATTGTAAATATTAGTGTTATTTTTAGAATATTATATCAACTATCCAGGGGTACAAGTATTTATTATTTTAATCAGTGAATTAAGTCGATCATTTTCTTGGTGCACTGTCCCTTGATGTTGTCTTATTATACAGTGGGTAAAAGAATTATTCGGACACCTTGTGACATCTATGTTGTAATGTAAA
>OENT01000142.1:0-75754 GCA_900239685.1 Rotaria macrura
ATTGGTCGTGGCTTAGGTGCAATGCCTCTTATGTGAAATGTATTTTGCGAAAACAAAAACTTTTTTAAAACAAAATTTCACAGCGAAATGAAATGTACAATTGGGGAAAAAGACTCCGCATTGAGTTTCTGGGCCAGGAGAGTATGTCGTTTAATTGTATTAATGAATTTTATTTTCGTAAAATGGATCGCTTTTGAGAAGGAATCAGTGCAAAAGGCTAGTAGTGAAGCCGGGAATAGCTGTCTTTTAGTTCTTAATTAATTATAAAATTAAAAAATCAAACAAAAAATCAATGATTGGATCAATTCGATAAAACTTTGTAGCCTTGTCGTTTAAAATATAAATCAAAGGTGAAACAGCTTAAAGAAGATTTTTTTGATTTTCCTGATTTATTTTTTTTTCTGATTTCTGCGAGTTTTTAAATTTGCTTGTTGATTTTTCCGATTTCATTGATTGTAATCAAGCGATTAAAAATTTAGAAAAATAAGAAAAATCACAGATCTCAGAAATCATTGTCTCTCCTTGCTAGATCAGCTTAAAGAGACAGATTTACTGATAGATCTGTGTGCAGAAATATGATCTAGTGGTTTGTAAATTAACACAAATTTGGAGTAGTAGAGGTGCATGAGAAAAATTAGTGTTCGGATCCAGCATCGACCAAAAAATAAATAAAAGATAGATAATTAGATCACTTACTGATCGACTGAGTGAAACCGAGCATTAATGACAGTTTCCAATAGAAATTACCTATACCAAGAAATTAGTAAGCACTACTATGAAAGTGTAAATAACTTCGGTTATTTTTTTTTCCACAGGTTGAGTACATCTGAAAAACTCGCTGTGTACCACGGTGTCAAGAAATTCCGGTATTTAGCGGTTTCCAAAAAATGCGGGAGTCAGCCCGTTAATGCGGCTTTTCAAAACCGCGTTCTACAGCGTCTTAAAAACACCACGGGTTTTACTGTTTTTTGGAGAGACGGATAAACGGTCTGACTCCCGCGTTTCGAAATACCGTTACAAAACGCGGTTGTGAAAAACGCAAATAACCGCGTTTTTGTATTCAATTCTTTTCCGTGGGTAGTATATATGTTATCTGTAGTTCATCAATCGAATATGTGCGACATCTTCATGCGGATGTTTTCGAGTATCTTGATTAGTAATTTTCGTCCAAGCAATCAAATCGAAGTTACTGATATCATTGACAGTTTAATGCTAGTTTTATTCTACGTAATGATGACAGGAGCAAAAAAAAATTCTATTCTTATACATTTGTACTAAAAGCAAGTATAATAAATACTACATCATGCTAAATGAGCAGTCTCAAGAAAATTCTAATGAATTCGATGAATTCGATGGATTACTTTCAATGAGTGCTTTACGTGAACATGATAACGGCAAATATACGGTGACATATTTAACAAGTACAGATAGTGTTTATAAATTAAAATCTGATCGACAAGCTCGTTTAATGGATTCGATGGCAATTTTTCGAAAAGAGGAACGTTTTTGTGATGTTGTTTTATGTGTCCAAGGTGTAAGATATCCAGCGCATAAGATTGTTTTAGCATCCGTGTCATCCTATTTCGCTTCTATGTTTGGTAAATACGGTCACATTGAAGCATCGACCACAGAAGACATCGATTTAACCGAATTAGTGCAATGTCCCTTAGCAATGACTGCTATTTTGGATTTTATTTATACATCACGTGTAGAACTTAATGATAAAAATGTATGTAAACGACACCAAAGAAAACAAATTTTTGTAGTACAATCTTCTTGATTCTTGCTGTGTCATTTTTCCGTAATACTATTTTATGTGTACACGAAACAGATTGACGTAGAAACGAACGAATTACTACAATTGAATGGACACTTCAATTCAAAAGAATGACGATCGATTGATTAGTAGTAGTTCAGTAAGAAACATCTTAATGAATGCCAGTATAGAATTTACAACATGTCAAGTTCGAAATAAAGAGATTCAGGAATCCATGGATCCCTTAACAGTATGTTGCTATTGTTAGTAATCGTTGACTTGTTATTGTCTGAAATTATTCTTGAAAGAGTAGAGCGTGACAACGATAATAGACCAATCAAAAGAAAAGTTTTTGTTTCATACGCAAAAAAGATTTGAGCCTATGAAGAATTTTGAACTAGTATATATCATAAAATAGAATGTCATAGAAGAAAAGAAAAATATTTTTCAGTTCATTGGAATATCCATTTCGAAGAATGAAATCGCTTTTTAAGTATGTAATAGCTGAAATTCAATTCAGTATAACTTGTATGCATGTGTATTACGTAACTCAGATAACTAATAGCTAATCATGAGAATGGGAAATGCGTTACTACATTGAATCGTTTTCTTTATAATTAATATAAAACAGTATTCTTTAAATTTGGGTAGGTAATCTCTTAGTGAATCGCGTGAAACTTTAGTTACGAATCTATGCTGATTGCAACAAGCCTAAAACTTCGGAAATTAATCTAAGATTTTTCTTTAATGAGATCTGTCATTTGACTACACATACAAAAGAAAGACAACTATTTCATCTGTCATTATCTACTGCTCTGGAAGCAAAGTAAATGCTAAGCTTCATTTATCCTGATTCTTCACTATCATACAGAGAAACTTGCTAGTAGACAACAAAATTTATTCATATTCACAGCTGCCCAATCAATAAAGTTTATTGTAAGATTCATTCATTTACTACTAAATCTATCGAATATCATCATTATGTAGCTCACAATCTAATATTGACAGTAGATATACTGACTTACGAATTTCCGAAAAATATTGTCGGATTCCAATTAAAAGTTGCTTAATGTTTGTTTTTTGATAGTTAAAATCCAGGGGCTCTGAATGAAATCAATTTTTTTTTATAGCAGATGAAGCATTTCTATCACTAAAATTGTAGCTACTGATACATCTTTGAAACGAGCCATACATGTAAATAAGCATCTGAGTGTAGTGTGTTATTTTAACAATTTTTACTTTACTTTACGTGTCCGACAAACGAATCTACCAACGAAAAACTAATTCACATTCCTCCTCTCTCAGTGACAGCGTGTTACATTCGACACGTCAGATGTCTCTCATCGTAGACATGATCATAGAAGTCAATTTAACAAAATTTTCTATTTCAATAGGTTATGTCTATCTTAACATGTGCAATGCCATTATTACTCGATGATTTAATTGAAATTTGTGTTGATTATCTTCGTGAGAATTTACATGGATCAAATTGTATCGGACTCTTATTATATGCTAAACAATATTTATGTCATCCATTAATAGAAGCAACAGAAAATTATATTCATAGTCATTTTGAAGAAGTTGTACGACATGAAGAATTTCTTTCCCTAAGTTGTTGTGATCTATTAGCAGTGATTAAACACGATAATGTTAAAGTTCCGTGTGAATCAATCATCTATAATGTAAACATTACCGAAAGGAAAATTCGTTTTTATTTATTGAAAATTTTCTAATTGAAATTTGTCTTTACTTATCCAGGTAGTTATGCAATGGCTTCGGCATGATCCATTGAATCGACGGGGTGCCGTAGGAGAATTATTAAAATGTGTACGCTTCCAATTTCTTGAGCCGGCATTTCTTCGAAGTGCTATGAATTGCGATGAATTTGCATCACCTGATATGCAACGTTGTCGAGAGTATCTATTGAATTTACATGACAATCTTACTTCACATCGTTATTGCCATTTACCGCAGCGTCGTGCACCTATCAAACCACTAGTTATTTGTATGTTTAGAAAATACGTGTATATGTACATATTTACTATTTGAAAATTGTTCTTTTAGATTGTGCTGGTGGTTATTATAAGAAATCAATAAATACCATGGAATGCTACTTTTTAGAAACAAAACGATGGAAGCGTTGTGCAGATTTACGAGTATCAAGAAATGGTGTTGGTGTTGTTTCGCTACAAATGAGAGTTTATGCCATTGGTGGACGACAAAATACAAAGTAAAAATAATACGCAAGATAGTGTACGTCTTGAGAAATGAGCATATCTAAAATTGAATATTTCAGTAAACTGTTCAACACTGGTATCTAGTCACGATTCATAATACATACCGTTGATGTGCTATTCCATATCGTGCCTCAATAATGTCTTGTAGTATAGTAGTGTTATTGTTTTTTCTTGCGCATTTCTAGAGAATTAAGTAAAACTATGTCAATGAAACGCATTCCAAAATACATACGATGAAGTAAACGATTTTATTATAAGTTGCGTTGTTGAAATTTGATTTCATATTGATATGTCGCAGAGATTCGATTGACAACTTAATTTTTATCTATAGGAACGAAAACAAAGATTGCCGGGATGTAGAACGTTATGATCCATTTATGAACGAATGGACAACAATGTCATCAATGATCTATGCTCGAAATCGTCTAGGTGTTGGTGTTATTGATTGTAATATTTATGCTGTAGGCGGTTCATGTGGTCAACAAATACACTCATCAGTTGAAGTATTTTCAATCGCCACACCTTCTCCATCATGGTCAGAAGTAGCTCCAATGTCTATTCCACGTATTGGTCTTGCTGTTTGCACACATAGTCGACTTCTATATGCTATTGGTGGTTTTGACGGACACCGACGATTGGCCGATGTTGAGTCTTATAATCCTGATAAGAATGTATGGACACGTGAACAGCCACTTCTAGCTGGTCGATCGGGTGCAGCAGCTGCTGCATTGGCTGAATATATATATGTCGTCGGTGGTTATGCATCTGACCAGATGGAGGGACCAGTACAATTGGATCTTGTTGAACGATATAATACGATAACGCAGCAATGGTCTTTTGTAAAGTCGATGAATTGCCGTCGATCAGCGCTTAGTTGCGTTGCATTGGATCAACGTCTTTTGGCTCTAGGTAAAATAGAATGTTCTTCTTTCGTGTTTTGCGCTATTGTTTTCTGTTTATTTTTAAAATATTCAACTTTTTTCAATTTTAGGCGGGTACGATGGAGTAAATTTTTCAGCGGTTGTTGAAATTTATGATCCAGAAAAGGATGAATGGACTTATGGAACACCTCTAACACGAGAACGAAGTGGTCACGGTAGTGCCCTGACTGTTGAACCAACACTAGAAAATGATGAATAATACTATGTCAAAAAGGAAGTCTTAGATTCTATTTGTTTCGATAGGTTATAGTTTTGAATATATTTAATCAAAACTGAAAATAACAAATACTTTTCGTAAAGCTCATATTTCTATGTCAACAACGAAGCCAAGTGGTTTCATTTTTTATTTTTTTGTTAATTAAATCTCGAATATTTCTCAATGAACATTATTTTTATATTTTTATATGTGCTTCTTAATATCTAATAGTAGAATTAGATTAATTCGGAAACAAATGTCGAGCAAGGCATACTCACACAGATGCGAAAGATCCACATGATCAAAGTGTGCATCGGAAGTTAGAGTAGATAATGTGCTTGCGTTTTTCGTTGTTAAATCCAACCAGCTCTATGGTACTTGGAAATGTTTTTAACTGCATTACTTTACCATTCGCTAGCATTCTATTGCCTATCGTTCATGGCATGATTTTGCTATAAACATAAATTAGTATTAAATCCTTGTGGAGCGTATCGAATGGAAACGATGGAACTAGACATAATTTGAATATCACTCATTCATACAAGGTATGAAAGAACGGAAAATGGTTTTTGATCATCACAGTATAGTTTTGCATGATGGCAAAACATTCCATCATAGTCATCAAAGCAATTTATCTGTCGACTATCTCTGTAGAGATAAAGGACTCGATAGAACTTTAGTGATAAATTAACAGATTAGGATAGCTACATTTAATTTTTAAAGATAATCTGAGACCAAAGAGCAATGCATAAATATTAATTTTTCAAAACTTGAACATTAGACTAATTGCTCTGGTTACATTCAATTTTTATCTGCGTATTTTAAATATCGACTCGATTTTCATTTGTATATTCAATAAGCAAGTCCAATAGAAAAAAACATAAATCATTGTTTCATTAAATTAACATAGAAATGCAAAGTTATATCTGAAGAATATTCAAGGAAACTACAGAAAGATGTTGGTTTACTAATATTCTGATTAGCACTCGTCTATATTCTTCATCATATATATGTATATGTATGCTTTTTGTTATAAATTTTGTTTTGTGACAATCAACAAACATTACGGATCATAGTCTTTTGTGTATTTTGATATTGATTAGACGCATTGTTCTTTGTAAGAAAAGAAGCATTAAACCTTTGTAATATTGTTTTCAAACATGCTATGAAAGTAATGCAATAATGGAGAATTTTCGTGCCATCTTCTCAACATATGATTTACACTAGAAAACAAAACATGTAAATATTGATAAAAATTGACATGTGGTCGAGATGAATGATCGATCGATCGGCTAGTTTTAATTACAATTAAGAATGACTCATCTTTGTTCGTATTTAAGACATGAGTTTGTTTCTATGTAATCTTAATCAATCGATAAAATAATTCGAATGCCGGCATTATGCAACCGCGTAAATAGTTCATGTATTTAAAAACAAAATGCTTTCGTAATTGTTTATTTTTCCATATCTATAGTATCGATTCGCCCGTCCCATTTGGGTTCTACTTCATTGCGTAAAGACTCAGATGAAGTCGGTTCACATGAATTTAAATCAGATATTTTTCTACGCATCGCAATGTCGATTTTACCAGTAACTGCTGTTATTACCTATCAAATCGATGCAATATGGCAATTAAAATTTCCTAGTATGTATGCTGGCTTATCAAGTACTATACTTCATATATTTTATTTCCTTCAATTCTATACACATCTCAAATGTAATTCACAACATAAGTACCATATTTATACGTATCTCTATCATATTGTTATATGGATTTTCAAAGTAAGATTTTCGACTTAAGAGATAAATATTCAATATTTCTTAAAGATCGGTGGCGATATTGTTTATTTCTTCTATCATCATCATGAGAAAAATGTATTCCAACAATGTATCTACGCATTAAGAATGATGCAAGATACACTATTTATAAGTTTTGTATGTATATATAAAATTCGTTCATATGATCCACTGATTTGTGTTCAACATAAAGCTTTATTCAATGTTATATCACGTCTTGAAATAATCATTGCTATAATTGTACCTATATTTGCCCAAGAAAATCTTGTTAAAAAAAACATAGCTAATATAAGTTTATTTATTTTATACGATTTTTTTTCGGCTTATTATCATTTATTTACACTTCGTTTGAAATGGGCACTTTGGCTTTTCGTTGTTTTTATTACAATAAGTGTTATAAATGAATGGTTATATTTTGCTAATCGTCAATGGCATTTATGTGATCAAATTAGTGCTGGCTTCGAATTTCTTACTGAGTGTGCATGTTGTTTACTTATAATTTGGCAATTTAAATCACCGATAATCGTATTACCATCTGATCAATCATTAACAATTTTTTAATTCGAATTCAGATTAAATACAAAAGAAAATGTTTTCTTCTGAATGCAAATATCTAGCTAAATTGTATGTTTAATAAACTTTCGACCGACAGAATTCTGAAATAGAAAAATTACGAAAAGGATTTTTCTAGACTTAGAAATTCTTTGGTCATCTCGCTTAATCCAAGAATCTCATGTACAACTTTAGTAGTTATCTTCCAGTCTATCTACGGTATCTTTGACATTGAACACAATGTTTCTAATCTAATTTATTAACTACTCAATTCATACAATTGGTTCAGTTAAAAATAAAATCAGCTATCACTGGTAAACAATTGTCAATGTCTCGAACACAAAAACTAAGTCAGATGTTTGATCTATTACTATAGATCTCAGATCTAATGGTGAACTGAAGTCAAACTTGTAGAATTTCAAGTCAATGCCATCTCTGATTCTTAAACTCTCGAGTGAAGTTGTAAATAATTGAAAATTAGTGTTTTGCAACACGATCACGATCGTCATTCGCAGAAAATAAAACAAGACTAGAAAATAATGTTAAATTAGAATTTTCTTTCGCTAATTTCTTCTTCGAAAATTTCCTTTTAATTTAAACATAAATCATGACCATACTTCAATGTTGTTTATTCGTTTTTATGCTGCTTGACTATCGTATTGTTTGGCAAAGCAGAGAATTTTCATCAAAAAACTTTGTTACAGAATTGAACATTGTCCCCTTTCGTGATCACAAACACAATGCAGAATCTTAATCATGAAATTGAGCAAAAAATGAGTTCCGATATTGTCTAGATTGAGAAAAGAAAGGGGAGTATTGATGCTTTAAATACATGCACAAAAAAAGGCACAACACTTGAGTATCGCATGAGAAACAAATTAGTTTAGCAAGATGGGAAACGAAATGGCTAGGAGGCCTTGTCACAGTACATGCATGTATAGAATTCTATGTGACGTACAAAGCAAAACTTCTTCTTCGTCGTCTTTGATTCAGTACTCATATCTATAATTGCATCATCGTTATGCAAGTGTGTGCGAACATGAAAAACATATAAATATACAGCACGTAAAAACCAACGAACATTTATACATGTATATGTAGTTACACATACGTAGATAAATTTTGTCGCTTGAATTGAAAAACATATTTGTTTTAGAAATTGTGAAATTGCGACACCTTCTGGATTTGGCAAGTAAAGAATAGTGATGTTAACCAATATAATTCTTTTCGTAAGAAACAACGGATCACACAAAAGGAATCGCTTGTGTACAATAATTCAATGAGCCATCTTCGTATTTTCAATAACAATAAAGAAATAGATATTAAGATCGATGAAAAATTCGATCTTACTCATCTATTGATGACAGCTACGTATCGTCAATTAGTTTTAGCATCACAAAACACATTGAAGTTGTACGATCTTTCTTCGGTTCTTCTTGGTGAAGAATTTAATAATGAACATGAAACAATCATTATTTCGAATCCTATTCTTGCTTTGACATCGACGACTGATCGAATCATATATATTTATCGTTCATCAGATAATTTAGAACAATTAAAAATTTGTTCACTACATTCACAACAAGACGAACGAATTCTAACGATCGAATCATTAAATGTAAATGAGAAAATTCATCTCTGTTCTCTTGATGATGGAACAATTTTTATTGGATATGATTGTAAAATATTTTCCTTAACAAATGACGTATGGTCATTAGAAGCAAAGATTGTAAAAATGTCTAGTGGAAAAGAACATGTATTAGTTTTACTTGCTGATGGTCGAATATTTACTTGGGGCAATGGTCTTCATGGAGCACTTGGTCTTGGTGATCTTGAACCTTGCCTTCAACCTACACTCATTGAATCCTTAGCCAATGATGTTATTGATATTGCCGCTGGTGGATGGCATTCCTTAGGTAG
This sequence comes from Rotaria macrura, assembly GCA_900239685.1. Classification (NCBI taxonomy): domain Eukaryota; kingdom Metazoa; phylum Rotifera; class Eurotatoria; order Philodinida; family Philodinidae; genus Rotaria; species Rotaria macrura. Next base: position 9,400 of record OENT01000142.1, read on the forward strand.
GATAACTTAAGAGAAATTAGTGAGGAAAAAACTTTTTTCTTTTTTGTTACGGATTTAGTTCTTCTTTCGAACGGATCTGCAATGTCTTGGGGCTGGAATAATGACGGTGCTCTTGGTCTCAATTCTTCTGATGAAGATAATGCATCAGGTGTATTTTGTGATCCAACACTTGTTACTTGCCTACCATTAGATGTTGACTGTATACAAATATCGGCTGGTGCAAGACATAGTGCATTCATTGGATCGAATAATCATGTTTGGTTATGTGGTTCAAATAAACATGGTCAAATAGGAAATAAATCTTCATTTTCTATTGAGACAGGAACTAGAATTCATTGTTTATCGTGGTTTACTTTTCTAATATCTCACGAACTTTGATATTAAATTGGAACATCTTTCTTTCAGATGGATGACGATGATCTTCTTCGACCAGCACAGATCCGTCCATTAGCTGGAACGACACGTCATCGTTTGTGTGCTGGTCAAGTTTGTGTTAGTGTTGCTTCATGCGTAAAAGAATTAATAGAAAATAGTCTCGATGCAAACAGTACACGTGTACACTTGACATTCATTGCACATGGTGCAGATCTTATTGAACTTGTTGATAATGGTGATGGCATTTCTGAGCAGGACTTCGAAAAAATTGGTTTTTCATCCAAATGAGAAATATTCAATTTCATTTTGAGAAAGCATCTATTTTAGGACTTCGATATCATACATCGAAAATAAGTCAATTTGAAGATCTTGAACATGTCAATACGTATGGATTTCGTGGTGAAGCTTTATCATCAATCTGTATTTATGGGTAACGGTCGAGGATTTCAAAACATTCTCGTATTCGTCTTTGAAATAAACATATTGTTTTCAGTGATGTCATCATAACTACACGTCACTCATCTGCATCAATAGGAACAAAATTAATATTTGATCATGAAGGTCAAGTTAGTTCGCGTGTTCCTTGTCCTCGAGAAGTAAATGAGATTTCGATGTCTTAGTTGAATTTGAACATTTTTTTAAATTTAAGATTGGTACAACAGTATCAATTCGTTCATTGTTTAATCGTTTTCCTGTTCGTCGTACTGAACTACGGGCACATTCAAAACGAGAATTTTCTCAAGCATTAAATATCATACAATCATTTGCAATTATATCACGACAATTACAATTTTTACAAGTTTTCTCATCAGCAGATAATCATCCACCAACAAATCCATTATTAACATTGACACCATCCGTATCATTAAACGATACATTAGCACAGATCTTTGGACATAAAATACTTGAAACAATTGTACATATTGATGATAATGATCATCAAGATCGACAATTTCAAGTAAATCGATAGTTTTCTTTACGGATTATTCGAAGTTAGTAAAGAAATTTCGAAAATATCTTCTATCAGAAAGTTTCGTTGATAGTTACGAACGATTGAGAAAACTTTGCTCATATCAATTCTATTTTAGACTACTCTGAAAACTTAAAGTATAGCATAGATTAAAATGAAAGCATGTTTTCATATTAATTAATTATGTTGCTATTTAATTTTGATTCGCGTACAGATGATCGTCATGAAAATAATATTTATCATCAGAATCTGTAGAAAAACTCTTACCAATAAATCATTGTCATATTTGATGTTTTTCATAGTCAATATAATCTATTGAAGAGTTCATTCATTTGTTTGAAATCAATGTCAACATTTTTCATAGATATTTCATAAAGTTTGTATTTCTAACGGAGTCAACTAAAGATGAAACACTAGTGAGTTGCAGAAGTAAGTGTTTCGTCTGTTGATTCTATATCCCACTTGTATGAGAATTGTGTGATTCGAAATTCAATAAATATTATCTAAAGAGAATTGAGAAGTTCTAGAAAAAAAAAACTTCTAAAACTATGTACAGTGCATTTTCTGTTGTACTGATGATAATTTGAAAATCATTTAAAGGTTATTGTACTTATCTACCAAAGTTATAATCGTTTCAATGAAATGCTTACATGCTAGAATAGTTCTCGTTGATAATTGAAAGTGAGATTTTTTATTCTAATATTCTCTTCATAGATTCTTAGAATATCTTTTAAGTTTCAGTGTAAAGCGATAGTTTCTTTCTGCATTGATTAACAATACACAGGAAATACTTTCATTTTATGGAGAAATGAGAAAAAGACATTGTTTTTTCTTCAATTATTCAAGTGGCATTGGGAAAATCTATCTGTACTGAAATTTCAAGAGTATATTGACGATCTTTAGAGAGAATCTCTTTTCACAATATCATAATTCAATTTAGTTTTCAATGAACAGTTTTCATACGAAATGTGTTTCACTTCAGAATAAAATCATCTGGGTCTACTCCCAGGTGATCGTACTTAAGAGTAAAATATCAGATCTAAAACTGTGACTTACTTTTACTGTTGCTCTAGTATATATTATCACCGAATGATTCCACGAGTTTGGGTATGAGATATGAGATCTGTATGCATTGTTTAAACAAAGGGATAAAGACGTGAATTTCTGATGGATCACAACAAATATCTTCAATGCCATGCTAAACACACTTTACTTGACTGACTGAACATTGTATTCTATGAACTACTTTCTATTGCATAGTTGAAGAATTAAGTACTAAAAGTTTTCAATCAACATATTTTCGTTTAGTTCGATGGTTTTATCTCTCGGCCTCAACATGGTTCTGGTCGTTCATCGACTGATCGACAATATCTTTATGTCAATAATCGACCTATTGATTGTGCACCTTTCCTACGAACAATAAATGATATCTATCGACATTTTAATCCAAATCAATATCCACTTGCTGTAATAATTATTCAGGTACGCGATCGACGTACACTTGATATAAATTGTACGCCAGATAAGCGAACTGTTTTTATTGAACATTTATCCAATATGTGTGATGAAATTCGAAGTATTCTGAATAAATTATTTGAATCCAGTAGTAATGTTTACGTTGCGTCCAATAAAAGACCACAAGAAACAACGGATAAGAACGATACACCAACACCACCGATAAAGCAAATGAAACTTGAACGTTTTGTAAAAAAATCTGTAAGATAAGAAATATTCACTGCAGCAATAAATAGAATGGTTCTTTTCAACTTTTAGTCACAATCTTCTGACATTCCAATATTGACTACTAGCAATCCTCTATCGAAATTTTCCGGTCCTTTCAATATGGTGAGTTTCAAAATCTTTAAATGACTTTTCTTTTGACTAAACTCAAATTTAGATTCGTACTGAAAAATCAAGCTCGTCATCATCAAATTTGTCCTCACAAGATCGAGCACTGTTCACATTTGAAGCACATCCTATTGTAATATCTAAGTCAACTAGCACTCAAAATGACGATGACAAGAAAGAGGACAAGGAAGAAGAAGAAGATGATGATGATGACCTACATGTTACAACATTAGTTCATGGTAGCCCATCAAAGAAAGATTTTCTAGATAAAATAAAGCAACTTAGACAAAAAGATCAGTCAGATGACGACGAGATAGAAATTCAAACTTCCACTGATCACGATTTACAAACTTACACATCGACACCAATTGGAAAAGAAAAATCAAAGACAATTGTACAAGCAGAAAGTATTGTAAGTACGAACTGTATCGATTTCTTTTTCTAATTATGGCATGCATAACGTTGCATGTTTATCAAACGAAAATCTTTGCTTAGACTTTATCTGAATTTCTATGTATTAAAAATCAATAAATTGATTTCACGTGTAAGAACATACATGACAGAGAAATACATCAGAGTAATTGAATTTAGTTAGATATTTTCATTGGCATAGTCATTGATTTTCTTATTAAATTTATTATCCTTCGCAGTATTCATACAGATTTTATCATCGAATAGAACTTCAAATTTTATTTAAAAAATATTTCTATTAGTAATTAGTAGATTGTATTGTTGACTAGTTCAGTTGATTATCTGTATCTGAATTCTCTCTGACATTTTTTTTCTATCTTTGATTTCGTATAATATATATTTGGCAATTATCGATCGGAATACAAAAATATCTTTTGCATAATATGTATAAACAAGTAATAGTTAGTTTATTGATTCTATCTATAGGAAGTAAAATCATACAAATCATGTGAAATCAAAGTGAAATTTAGTATGAACAAACTCAGAGAAAAATATAGATCAATGAATGAAAAATTAGATCTACCATCAACAATATCAGATCATCGTTTTAATATTCACATTGAAGAAGATCAAAATGAAGAAGCTGAAGATGAACTAAGACGACAAATTGATAAAGCTGATTTTGAAAGGTTCATATGAATTATTTTTCTCGTTTCGAAACAAACTATATGATTTAATAATGCTCGATAGAATGTGCATAATTGGACAATTTAATCGTGGTTTTATACTTGTGACACTTGTTGATCATTCATCACAACTATTCATTGTTGATCAACATGCAGCCGATGAAATATATAATTTTCATCGTCTATATGAACAAACAACAATCAGTCGACAACCACTTCTTCATCCGAAACCAATACCACTGGATCCATCTCGACAAGTTGTTCTTCAACAACATTTAGATTTATTCAGTCGACTAGGGTAATGATTTGGTTAGCACAGTTAAACAGCAAAGATGTTGTTGACTACTATTTCAGATTTGAAATTGAAATCGATGAAAATGAAACACGTATTGATCGTCGCTGTCGTGTTCTTTCTTATCCAACAATTTCCGGTGCTCAGTCATGTGTATTTGGTATTGATGAAATCGATGAAATACTTTCGCATTTAACTGATACAAGTCAAAAAACGTGTCAAGAAGAACAGCATTATCAATCGTCCAGATTACGAAAAGTATTCGCATCGAAAGCTTGTCGAACATCGATTATGATAGGTACGGATTTAACACGAAAGCAAATGACAACTGTTGTACGACATCTGAGTCATTTGGCAAAACCATGGGTAAGCTAGTGAAATATACTTGATATTAGCAGGCTTATGATTTTACTTATTGATTTAGAATTGTCCTCATGGGCGGCCTACCATTCGACATGTATCTAATCTTAGTGAAGCTACTAGTGGTTTTCTTACTGATGATTATCATTGTTTCTAAGTTAAGACTTTTAAAAATGTATATTTTTTTCCAAAAGATTCAATCAAGATGAGATTTTATGCATAGACTTAATTTATTCTGTAAATGTGCGTATCTAAGATGACATTGTATAAACAACGAAGAAATAGAACAATGAATTTCATATTAGGATGATATTTTGATAAATGTTGATCAATGCGAAGAAAATACTTGTACAAAAAATTAATTCCTTTATATTAAAAAAGTTTATACTATATTAGAAATTACTATAAAACGAACATGATACGAATTATGTTCAATTCTGAAAACGGGTTTAAGTTCTCTTATACGTTTAGGAAAATTATTATGCTGTAACAGACCTCATTCGATGGACAAAATATGAATTCATACTATTTTAACTGATCGTAACAATATCAAATGCACTGATATCTATATACACAAAGATGATTCTTTTCCTATCAGTATCATCTAAAGAGATTGAAGAAAAGAAGTTAGGCATTAAAAATCTTATTAGCTTCACTTGTTCGCTATTGTTATTTTCTGATATGAAGAATAATGAAGAACAGTCAAACGATTCATATCAAGCGTTCAATTTACATGCAAGGATTTTGCTTTGATGATTAGTCACTTTCGTTTTATGGCCAAAAGCGAAAAACGTTTTTGTATACTTCCCATTTCTGGATATTTTATATTTTCTCTAAGAGAAAGGTGAGTATTGGACTGCAGTTATTTTTCCAGGATTTACAACGAAATATCTTATTCTAGCTGTTGTGTACAAGGGAACGGTTTTTGTTCCCTATGCTAATGCATAGGCAGAATAAGCTACGTCGATGAGAATTATTATGAAAATCTTCTGGGCAATACCTTGCATAAATATCAGTTTTCTGTGTTTGGTCTCGAACAATATCATGGGTATTGTGAACAAATATCGACGATAATATATTATTTTTGATCACCCAGAGATAGTCACTTTCAACGTTCTTTCATGCATTTCATATAATTATTCAGCATATAACTTCTTGGCATGATGTCAAACAAATGCTGAAGATCGCTGCTCTCATTTAACTATAAGAAAAATGTTAAGTATGCTCTCAAAAAACATCTAACAAACAGTATTAGATACGCTTTCTATTTATTACGCTGCTTGGTAGAAGCGGATTTTAACATTCATTTGCTTGATGAATTGGCCAAAATTAACACGAAGCACTAACGCACAATTAAAGTGGTTTAGGAATATTGTTCGTCAATTACACATGATCAGTAGTAGGCAAGGGCATGAAAATACATAATGATAAAACGATATCATGAATAAAGCTTAGTCTCTTATCAGATGTTTTTAATTGTTTGGTTGGTTCATTTGCTGAAAGAGAATTAACCCGAAAAATCTGACAATACTAAAGAAGTTATTGTACTTACCTCTCAATAATCCATCGACTCTCATGTACTGCCCGATAGTGATCGTGCAGTATCTGAAGAACGTCATTATTTTCCTCGCCTGAATTAATTGATTCATTGCAACATAAAAAATGGCACCATCTTGTTTTCTCANGAAAATAAAAATATCTTTTAATTGTCATGCAACAAATAATATAGATGACAGAATATTTTTGCAAGGTTTCTTATTAAGCGTTAACGATGAATAGTTATGATGTGCGTTTATAAAGTCAATGGGACAGGTGAAACTCTAAGCTTAACGATGAGTTCGAAAAGCCAATATTAATGCAACTACATCCCAGAAGCAGCGATTTTCGAATTCGTGTGTTGAATACAATGCTGATTTTTTCTTTTGCATAGTTATGAGCGAGTTAATTGTTTGTTTCCAATATGATCACGAAGTCAAAGAAAACTTTTAAGCAACTGACAGACAGTGTTAGTTATGATGAATGCTTATTTGAAATTCTATAAACAATCAATAACATTCTGTTAACGAATATTAGATAAATATCTTTGAATAAATTAATGTAATTTCATTCGAATATATTCGACACGGTATCTCGTTATTCTTCCAAGATCACAGTTGATCCTTTGTTTTTACTAGGTTAAATTACGAAATTTGATTCCGATGAATTTTCTCTTTGAATTATTTGACCTATTCGTATTTCTTCGACTTTAGAACTTACCATCAGATGTTATTCATATTGCTATTCAGAAGCAGCCACAAAATATTGACAGATAGGTATTCAGTTAAAATGTTGTTTGGTAAAATATATTTCTCAATATTATAGTAGTTCTTTTATGATAAAAGTTAATAGATTATGGGAAAAACTCATTCATTCAAATCAGATGATCAAGTGACTCATAGAAAGCATGTTTTGCTTAGTAATAAAAACTACAATTATTATCAAATATGATATTACTTTACTATCAGATAGCAAATTACTGTACATGATCTTAAGCAATCCGCTTTGTCTTTTGACAAGAAGTTCAATTCAATCATGCACTTCTAACGTTCTCCACAGTTAGTATATGTAATGTACGAAAACCTATATTACTACTAATGAATCAATTTTCTGTTGGCTTCAAAATTTAACCGAAGAAAACTTTTGTTAAATACTCTCGAATGAACAACAACATTGTATGACGATTTCAAATTTCATTTACAATATATCTATTGAAAAATTGAAATCAACGATAAGCTCATATTACTTAGCATCAGATCGTTGGTACTTCATCTTCAATGAACAAAACAAAGTATTCATCCGCGAATCACATCCACATTGTTTACGAAGAATAGGACATTTTCAATATCGACTATACCTATATAGTGTGGTGTAAAGACCTGCAGCCCTGCCCTACCCTAGGATAGGGTAGGGCTAAAGTACGAAAAAAGATGTAGGGCAGGCTAGAGTAACGAAATTCATACCCTTGCAGGAAGGACTCTAGTGTCAGGTACCCATTCAGGAACAGGCATCTGTGATGAATACTATGTGTGATCCGACTTCTTACTGGAATAATAGTAACTTGTGAGTTTCTTCATTAGGAGGATTTGATTGTCAAAAAATTCTATAAAAACTCAAGAAACCTGTAAAGATTATCAATATTCAAGTCAATATTTGATTGACAAAATCGATTCATATAGAATAGAATCTCTCAAGCGAATTATGAACTATATAGTATACATTTAATTTAATTTAATTTCAACTTCCTTTATCTGATTTCTTCCACTCATTCATGTGATGGCAGTTTTATTGCGAGCTAGTGATATCAGAGTGGTAAATTATCTAGTGTCGATGCTGCTGATACGATAATGGTTTGCTAGTAGTGTCTAGTAGCGCCATCTAGCCATGAGCTGGTATTCTAATGGATACGATGAATCAATACCGAATGAATAAACTGATTGAGTCTACCTATCTCTGTCACTTCTTTTTGCCAGCATCATCATACTATGTATCATTGACTAATTGCTCACTGGGCTTATTTTCATTTGTTTGATTTCGATCAACAATGACTTCCTCTGCTAGCGGACCTTTTTCTTTACGCGATCGTCATATCGGTCAGTCACTGTATGAAATATGTTCAATGAAGATAAATAAATAGTTTATATCTATAGCTAGTCTCAAACAAATCCTCAATCTAAATATTTCTTCTTCATCTATATCAAGCTCGTCCATGGTCGATACTGCTTGGAAAGTTCTCATTTATGATGAACTTGGTCAAGATATAATATCTCCATTACTTACTGTCAAAGAACTTCGTGATCTTGGTGTAACACTACATGTGTAAGGATGTGAAACACAAAAGGACAGGTTAATCATGATTTTTGCATTGTTCTAGATCGTTAAAATCAGAGCGTGATCCAGTTGATGAAATTGCTGCTGTATATTTTATTATGCCAACACGAGATAACATATGTCGAATTGGAAAAGTAAAACCTCATGCTTAATATTTTGACGTCATACATATTGATCATGTAGGATTTGGCTGAAGGCTTATATGAATCATACTATTTGAATTTTATTGCACCAGTTCCACGTGATCTTCTTGAAGAGTTGGCTGTAGCTGCACTTGAATCAGATTCGCAACAAAATATTACTAAAGTAATCGAACCATGAATTTAAATCTCTCGATTTAAGATTTCAATCGTATCATCATTATTATTTAGATCTATCAGCAACATCTCGATTTCATTACACTCGAAGATGATCTGTTTTGTTTGCGACTAGCAGACAAAGATAGTATTTCCTATTATGGTAAATATGAGGACATTGGTTTTTAAATGAAAAACAACGAGTTTCACTTTTCAGCTCTGAATCGACCGCATATGCGTGATGTGGAAATGGAAGAGATCATTGTAACAATTGTTGATTGTCTGTTTTCTGTTTGTGTTACACTTGGTATGAAAAAAATAGTCATTGATTACAAGTAATATTTCGTTTTTATTTTAACTTAGGTTCAGTACCAATTATTCGATGTCCTACAGGTGAAGCCGCTGAAAGAATAGGAGAGGTGTGTTATGCGATGTAGATGAATGCATAATCATGCATATATATTTTTTAATTTCTAGAAACTTGATAATAAACTACGAGAACATTTACGTGATCATCGGAATAGTCTATTTTCATCCGAATCAATGACGCTAGGAACTTTAAGGTGAGTTTCAGTACTAAAATACATACAAGTATGGAATAATAAGGCACATCGTTCGTCTGTTAAAAATGCTCAAATCATAAGTATATTATTCGATATGTTTTTCAATCGACTAGTCTTGAATGATGAATAGAGGTCTTTGAAACTGAAGGTTATCATTGATTGTCAGCTATGTTTGTATTGCTATTCTACAGATGCTAATGATGATATCTAGTTGATTTCGTTATTTTTATAGTTTTCAGCGACCACTTCTTGTTTTATTGGATCGAGGTACTGATTTAGCATCTCTCCTACATCATACATGGACTTATCAAGCATTAGCTCATGATATTTTGGTAAGCTATTTGAACGATCTATTTCAAGAGAGAGTAAAGGAAAAATATAAGTATAGGATTTTAAATTAAATCGAATTGAAATTGAGGAACTCGATGAATCAATTGTTTTAAATGATGGAAGACATCCATCGAAGAGACGTAGCTATGATCTGATACCAACGGATAAATTTTGGAAACAACAAAAAGGAAAGTAAGTACAAGTATCTGTAATCAAGATCTGTACATCATCATGTTTGATTTATTTTCTAGTCCGTTTCCGATCGTTGCTGAATCAATTCAAGAAGAACTCGAACGGTATCGACAATCAGAAGATGATGTGAAACGACTTAAATCTGCAATGGTTTGTTTGTATGAGAGATTTTATTTTATACGAATGGGAAATTATTCTTCATGTAGGGTATCGAAGGTGATAATCAAGATTTAGCTACAAGTCTATTGAATGATACGACAAGTAAATTAACAAGTGCAGTTAGTTCTTTACCAGAATTATTAGAGAAAAAACGATTACTTGATGCTCATACAAATATAGCAACTGCTCTTCTTGATCGAATAAAAGTTAGTCGACTTCTTTTAATTTTATGTTTAGATATGTTCATTCGCTGCTTTGTATTCATGTAATAGAAACGAAAACTGGATATTTTTTTTGAAACCGAAGAAAAACTAATGACGAAACAAGTTCAAGTAAGTAAATCTTTTCTTTATCATTTGTTTTACTTTATTATCTATATCAATAGGAAAAACTTCTTATGGAACTTCTTTCAGATCCAGCAGGTAGTATCAAAAACAGTTGAATAAATACAATGAATAAGATTTATATGATTCTAGCTGGTACACCTGATGATAAACTTCGTCTATTCTTAATTCATTACATATGTACACCAACGATGACACAAGTATTTTAATCAATCATCTACATCTATAATCGAACGAAAGTTTTTATTTAGACTGAGCTCGATCAATACATTACAGTATTACGAGGATCCAATTGTGCATATTTAGATGCCATCACATATATTAAACGTTGGAAATCAATCAATAATATGAGTATTGTTTCAGAAGCAAGAGAAGGCGGTACAACAACAATGGGGTGAGAACGGGAACAAATTTACATTGATTATTAATATTCATATGTGAAGTAGACATTAGATATAACAGACTGAAACAGATAATTTAGCATAGACAGACATTAGTCATTTGTAGAGATCTATGATTTCCGAACTCTGGAAAATATGAGCATACTAGCAATATATATATAGATAACGTTTTCTCTGGTCTACTTCATTGAAACGTTTCACGGTCTTATCAAAAAATTCTGTTATTGAATAATGCAATCGAAATGGAGACATTCAAATAAATTTTGGTCGACTTAATTCCCGTATAAGACGAATTTTCGATTCTTACTCTGGAGGTACAGTATGAAAATTGCTTTCGCCGTATTTATCTACAGTGAAGGATTATTGTCGAATAGAATTTTGAGAATCATCTTCACATCGATCTAGTTTGCTACACCAAGTTAGGATTCACGGTTTCGTTCATTTACTAATTGTACGACATACATAAGTATCTTGTTCTGAAGACAATCCTCTGTTTTATGACGATGCTACTCATACTATAACTATGTTGTACCTAAATCTAATATACAAAGTGAGTTTATATAAAATGTACCATGAGTTTGTCTTTCTTTTTTTGTTTATATGAAATTTTTCAACTAATGAATATTGAAAACTTATGTTTTACATTACATAGAATGTTTTCAAATTTGGTAAATAAAGCTTCGAAATTTGCCATGGAAGGTGTCAAAAATCTTGTTGTTAAACAATATGTAAATATTTTTTTTTTCTGTTCTTTATGTAACAAATTTATCTTATTTTAGAAATTACCTGTAACAAAAATAGTTGATAATCTAATGGAATGTCGTTCATCACTGGAAACAGACAACTATCGTTATTTTGATCCTAAACTTCGATCAGGGGACAAGTAAAGATAAAGTTTTCTTTTGTTTTTTTCTTGCTTCATTTAAAATAAAACTCTTTGCTTTCGTATTCAGTGTAAACATTGTTCGTAGTCGACAAGTTTTTAATGATGCTATTGTATTTATGATTGGTGGTGGTAACTATATTGAATATCAAAATTTACAAGACTATGCTAAAACACGATCTACAACGGCAACGAAACGAATTGTTTATGGATGTACAGAACTTGTCAATGCTTGTCAATTTCTTGAACAAGTAATTGAATTGATTCTTTTGAAAATAATTATTTGAAGTTTCATTTCTTTTAAATTCTAGCTTGCTAAATTGGGTCAATAACATTTATCATTATGAGAATTCTATTGTTTTGGATTGTTAATAAATTATTGGAATCGTTTTCATCTTATAGATTTATTTTTCCTGTTTGATTGTTAAATTTTCATTTTCTAGATAAGATTTGTGTTTACCTTATTTATTGAATAATGGTAAGTAATCGACATAATCAATTCTTTCATTCGATTCAATTTTGTTGTATTATTTTAGTCGAAAAATTTCAAAGAAGAAGAAATCGATAGTAAGTCAACGAATCGAAATTCTTGTGATCATTGATAGCATGAATTGTTTCATCAAGAAAACTTAACTTCTGTTTTGTACATTCTACATACGGATATCGAAAAACATTGATTTTGAAAGCTAACCTTCGAAAATATTTTCTGACAGAAGTTATTCAATCAGAATTTTTATCAATAGTATATTTGTATGAGAAAAATGTTCCTATTTAAGACAAGGCTATCTTTAGTTTAAACCTATTATAATACAATGGAATGAGCTAGTGTAAGATAAAACCAGATTGCTTGTATTAAACTGTACAGAGACACCCAATATAATCAGTAATAACTATAATCCAACTGATAATATCAATACAATAGATAACGTAAGCCTCATCGTCATCAACTTTCTCGAATCATTTCGAAGCTTCGATTGAGAATTTTTTTCGTGAGAATATAATGAAACATCCTAGACCTATTGGTGATAATTTTTCATCGAATCAAACTCAATTTACGAATCTTCTCTGAGAATTTCAATGCTCTGGCCATGTTTGACACTTTTGGATCATCTTGAAACTGAATTACAGTCAGCACATACAAGTCATGAAAAGATTTCATATGTCTTGGCGTTTTCAAATAGATACTTCTCCTATCATTAGAATATCTCTGTTGAACTGTTCAGATATACCATCTTTGATAGAAAATTCTATATTAGACCCGTAAATATTTCCGTAAAATGCTTAGTAATTGTTTCCACAAGGGAAGACAACTACAAGAAAGGGACACTGAAAGATTTTGACTATCTTGAAATGTTCTATTGAGGTTCAAAATCGAAAAATGTCAAATTAAATATTTATTCAGTTTTCTCAAAGCCGCTCATAGAGAATGACTGCCAGAGATGACTGGCATGTTCGATTCACATTCCTCTCTTAGCTCACAAAAATGAACATCGTTATAAACGATTTTCCTTTCTATTGATGAATTGTGAAAATAATCACGCATACGAAAGAAATGGAACCAGCAAATGCAAGTTTGAGCTTTGAATAATGAATTACTATGTTCAATCGAATAACAAGTTATGTTACTTGTACAAATAAAATTTGAAATTGTTTGCGTAGCTAATTATTATGACTTTCGATAGGAGAATAATTTCTTTATCAAACAAATATCTTAAATAGATAGAAAGAGAAATATTTTGTATTAATCTCTCGTTCTTTAACAGTAACCACAAAGTGACTCGTCGAAATCAAAACAGACAGGATTTTTAGCGAACATCATTTTTCCTTGAGAGAATTCAATAGCGATACGATGTAAGTTTAGTGAATACGATGATTTCGTAATTAATGATTTTGATAGACTGAAGTTCTGAGTATAAAAACTAATGCCATTCAATTGAATGTATCATTCTATTCAATATTTTTCTGACTGTTCTCTTGTACAGTTTCATGTCTGATTTTCGTTCACTTATAGACTTTCGCCAATGTTTTCAATTATTCGCTCCACAAGGCTTTGTCGATACTCCAGATAAGCTATGCTTCATAATGCGATCGTTAAGCATGGCTCCGACACTAGTTGAACTAAAACGTTATTTTGCTAAATATAAAAAGGGTATGTGATAATAATGAATAAATCGAAAATTATATGATAACTATTCAATAGATGCTGGTGTGGTTGAATTTGATGATTTTCTCAAGATTGTTTTGGAACATCGATCGACTGAAGATGCACCAAATGAAATTTTAGCTGCTTTTCAACATTATGACACGCAGCGTTTTGGCTATGTTGACGCTAAACAATTGAGATATATTTTAACTAAAACAGGAGAAAAATTGACAGATAGAGATGGTAAATGAAAAGAGAAAAAGATTTGGTTATCATTTGTTGGATATTCTTTTCTTTGTTTTACTTTCTTTAGTCGATCTTTTGTTACGCGAATCAAATGTTGAATCGGATGGTCGTGTTTTTTATGATAATCTTGTTCATATGTTAACACAACCATTAGCTGGACGTCGTTAAATAAAGTAATCTGTTTCTCAATACATACATTGACACATTCCGTTCGAATCCAATAATTTATATACTCATACTACGAACAATATTCTCTGGGTTACTAATAAAATATTTCAATTTTGTTTTTGACTTTTCATATCTTTTGAATATTCTCTTTAAATAAATTGATCTTATATTGCAAGTACGAAACGATAGAAAATAATCATTTGTGCATTAGAGAAATTTATTTCTCGAAATAGTTATTTTCTCACTAGTGCCTTGTCTTTAAGTTGCAGTCAAGTAAAAAACCCATCCCGTGCTACTTGTACAATGACATGGTGAAAATGGTATTGGTTGACCACTAAATTAATCAGGAGAATATTTGAAAAACTCCGAACAATGAATAAAAGAATATATGTAAACTTAATAATGAGAAATGTTTCTGGCTATTCATATCATCACCAGTCAAACAAAAGAATTTGTCGTAAATTTTCATACAATGACTTTCCTCAAAACAAGAAAAATTAAGTTCTACTACCAGCAAAACTGTTATTCTTCTGCTTTTTTTCAACTCATATTTATGTACTTGATACAAAGGACGTGCCAATTTGTAGTGATACTTTAATTTTAGCAAGATGAATTTTATTAGCTGACTGAACCAAGCAAATATAATAGTTATTAAACACTAAGTTTAATGCTAATGATTTTTATGTAATACTAAGATTTCTATTGGTGTAATGATAGTCAGATGGGACGATAAACGGCTAGAATTTATTTGTCAAGTTTTCATAGAACTACTATATCAGAAATCATTGCTAATACTATCAATGATGATTATATACCTGGAAAGTGGCTCATCAAATGAAGTTAAATTGATGAGATGAATTGCATATTTTATTTTTGAATTCCTATTTGTTCAAAAAAGAAAAAAATAAATAGAGATATAACGTAAATTCTCTCAGAACATCAGCATTTATACAAGCTGCCGTTTGGTAATCATTGGATTTTGTTATTACAATGATCTATGGTATGTATTTTCAAATGACAGTATAAAATGTTTGACAATTACTTATGCCAAATATAGCCTAGTCGTAAAAACCATCTAAAATCTAAAAAGATATTTTTGTTACTGTTCTGAATGAAGAAAAAACTTTAAAATTTCTTTTAACTTTGTGATGTGAAAGATCTGCAAAAGTTTAGTGTACGAGAACGACAAAAAAAGAATTTCTTTTTGAAGATCTCGAAAAATATGTTTGTTATCACGATTCTCATAAAGAGTGTGTTTAAAATTCGAGTTCAATTCATATAAAGTTCTTAGTGTCTCCGTGTATCACGCATTGTCCTATGTTTCGTAACATTGCAGAATTTGTTTGTTTTAGAACGGTACTCATTTGAATCAAAACAATAATAATAAAACAGCTGAGGAATCATTCTTACAAAGAATTACTAATGATTACTTGTAATGCTTGTAAAATGAGACGAAGGGAATTAAGCTCGCATACATTTTATTGTCAAAGTAGAATCTTAACATGATAAAAGTCACTATCATAATTTGGTCAGAGTTTACACTTGATTTGATCACAGCTATTTTGTCTGTGATTGGAATGTAACGATTAATTTCACCCAACCATCTGTTCCTACCAAGTTGAGCCAGTTTTTTTCGGGATACTTTGAGATGAGTTGATTGTAATGATTCTTCGTTGACTCGTCATACACTCTTGCAATTAAATTGACATGAAAATATTCGATATTTTCCAATAACTTAGTCCACATGTGCTCGTCGGAGAACTTGTAATCATAAGGATTGAATTTACCGTTCAATCGAAGACATCGTAAATTTGGCGCAATGTTTTTGATCCTTTCAATCTGTGTGAAAGTCGAATTTAGAAGATATAGATTTACTTTTTTAAGATGAGTCAGAATTAGATTTTCAAATCGAATTACACGCGACTCATACATCGTGATTCGAAGTGAACACAATTGAGGCGTGCAGGATAGAAGAGAAGAGAGATAAGTTGAAGAGATACCATCGATCTCAAGATGCTTTAAGGAATAATTCGTTGACCACTCGGTAGTCATCATATTGCCATTAGAAATATCACCCTTAAATGAACATTTTCGTAAAGTGGATCTTGAACTGCAGATAAACGACGTCAATGGTTGTAAATAATCTATATTTGTGCCATATCTCGCTTGATATGTAATACAAACAGCTTTAAGAGAAGAAATTTGCTCTACTGCAAAAATTAAAATTTGTATATTAGTATATAGTTTGGATCTTAAATAAATGGACAAAGATCGAAGATGAACGAGACCATGAGCATGCCATCGGAGAAATTGAATAAGACAGTTAGCGTTTCTTCGTACTACTGATAATGCATAGATACTTTCTAGATAAATATGTGACCATGGCGATGTAGGTAATCTTTTATTTGATTCATCTTGTTTAATTTGTATAAATAATTGTAAATGTGGTGAACGTAGAAGTTGATCAAAAAATGAATTGAGAGTAGAAAACGATCGAACTATTCCACGTCCTTCCAAAAATGTAAATGTGTGTAACCATATTTCTAATGGTAAATCTTCTGCTTTAGATATCATGCTTTTTTCTCAAACGTGTCCTACTGACTTTCGAACGAAAGAAAGAGAAAACTCTTTTATATTTATGATAATCATGACTCATGATGTAATATCACATCTACCAAACAAAAGCATAATGAAGTAATAAACAACTGCCAGCGACCTTTGCTTCATCATTTTTCCGGCTATGTTCTAGTTGAGAATATGAATGAAGTCAATTTAAGTACTAAAATGATTGACATTCATTCTTCGTTTGCTCTAACGTTATAAATTTAGTTCCTACGAGTGTTTACACATTAAAAAAGAAATTTCGAAATCGTACGAATACTTTCATATGAAGAGAAAATAATCGATTACTCAAACCAGTCATTTTTCTCACTTATTGATTTCAACGTAAGAACCTTGACAGAATCGCTACTAAATGTAATATGAAGGGTGTATATTTATGTTTTGATTTAATTTTGAAAGTATTAGTGTAAAGTATCATCAGAACATTTGATGAATTGATAACTGAACCCTGTGAAAATCATTCTATTTGAGCATAATTCAAATTGTTGAAGCGTTCGATGACGTTCATAGAATGTAATATTTGTGTGGGTCATTTAATAAAGACTCGAAAACCAATTGATTCCAACAGCGATGAAACAGGTCTGTAATATAATAGTTCGTATCCTGATCTCAAACCTTTCAAACTTCTCTATCGTTGAATTTGCTGAAAGATCCTTTTGAAAACACTTTGAGTGGCATCATCTAACAATCGATCTTCAGCAAAAATGAAACGAATTCGACGTTCAAATAGGAATAGCATTGAGTACGGTCGAATCATCGCTAAACTGGTGAATAGAGTGGAACTGTCTTCGACTTCAATGCAATATAATTCTTATGGAGATTCGATTTAGAAACTGACTTTGTCAACATCATCAATAAGACAGATAATTTAAAACCTTGAAAACAGACGATCGAGATTCATCGAACATTCACAATTTGGATTGTAGAAGTAAAAATGATATAAATTCCTTGGCAAAAATCTTTTCTAAGAACGTGTACCGAAGATCTATTGTTTTATCAGTTTGAATACATTGGAATATTAAGTTCATCGATTCAAATTACATGACTGCTTTATGAACACATTAGTTTAATCCTTCAAAGAACGGGAAATTACTGGATGAACAAAAGAAAAATGAAAAACGTTTTCAATTTAATGTTGCATGTAAATTGAGTCGAAGACAAACTATTTAATGCTAAACTGTTCTATCTATCGAATGAGAAGGTCATGATATAATGCGGGCTTTTTTTGAGAATAAAGTAAGGAACGTTACGGTCGATTGCCTATACCTAAAGTGAATCTAGCAAAAAACAGTTGAGCTAAAATTTTAATGAAATATTGTGATAATTCCAGAGAAACCTACAAGAACTTGTCTTGTTGTAGACCATCTATTTAAATAACTTGGAATACAGACCAATCAATTCACTGTTTGGAAACAAGATACATGAATGTTTTGTTCAGAAGTTGAAAACAATAAATTTTCGATTGATTGTCATACAGACAATTTAAATAAAATTTCGAATAAAGTTTCGTATCTTTATATAAATTTAGCAAATTTTTCTCGAGATTTTCCTCTGTGTAGACAAACTTATTTCATTTAGATGCATTCATTATACTTTTAGTAGCACCATTATTTCTTTTTCTACCATAATTACATACATCCAGTTGTTCGATGAGTAATTATTTCATTCAACAATTAGCTTCTTTTTTGATGAAATAATTCATTACTTTGTCGGAACAGTAGTCGTCGGGAGATTCAGATCTAAAAACTTCATCATTTTCAGTAAACTAATTTGAAACCGATGAATTTAAATACATTGAAAATAAACGAATCGAACACATCAAAGTTAAGTGTATTCAAAATTTTTATATTGATTCACAAGTCAAATCAAGTATTTTTCTTTCGCTAAGTTCTATGTTATTTAATTATTTCTCTAAACTGCAACATTTGTACGATTTCTGATGGGTAATCCTACATCTTGAATGTGATCATATTAAATAGCATATAATCATAGACCGTCCAAGGCATTGAACTGAAATAACTATGATCAATATTTAAATCTCGAACTATGGAATGTTTATTTCAGTTTTTCACCAAATTGACCTGATAAACTAATTCGTTGCTGTGAACTTGTTACAGATAAAGAGTTCGATTCGATCAACGTGTTAAATTTCTATTTTATTTGTTTCTCCTAATAATGTTTTTAATGAAATGGAAAAAAAAGAAGAATCTTTATTGTTATTTATAAGAGTTAGGAATAAAATTTCTTGTTTTCTTTGGCCATGTCAACAAGTAGTTGGGTTGGTGTGAATCGATCGCCGTATTTACTACGGTGATTGTTCATATGGTCGACAATTTTGGAAACACCATATGTATCCATAAAACGGAATGGGCCTAGAGAAACATTTGACAAAA
Organism: Rotaria macrura; assembly: GCA_900239685.1. Classification (NCBI taxonomy): domain Eukaryota; kingdom Metazoa; phylum Rotifera; class Eurotatoria; order Philodinida; family Philodinidae; genus Rotaria; species Rotaria macrura. The sequence continues at coordinate 28,949 of OENT01000142.1, forward strand.
CAAAATGCTTGAACATAGAAGAATAGTATATTACCGCCTTTCATTGGAGGAAATCCAAGCCCAAATACTGCACCAATATCACCATCGGTCTAGAAAAATAAATATTAAGCTTTTATTCATAATAAACGCATGTGTTTTCATTCATACTGGAGATGTAATGATGTTTTCTTCGAGACACCGAGCTGCTTCGTTCAAAAATCGAAGAGCTGTACGCCACTGAATGCCTTCCATCGTAACTCTAAATTTTAAATTAAACGAAACATAAAATATTCATTCCTAGAACAGAAATTCCAACAATAGACTACTCAATAGTTCAAAAGGTGTGCTTATAGATGGCCGAAGAATGACCATAGCTTTGAGTCATTAATTAGATTGATAAAATTCTAATAAATATGTCGCGTTGATTTATTCGTTCCTTTTATGAAAAGAAATAATCTGAGGAAAAAGTAAATTTGACTTTGTTCTATGTTTATTGGTGTAAAATTAATTTCAATTTTAGTATAGAATTTCATTTGAAAGATGTTAACCTGTTATTTGTCCATTGACCTCATAACTGAGGAAAGATATCAACTCCGATATTCTTTTCTGATTTTTGCCTACAGATTGTTCTGATGATAGAGAAATGTTACGTTTAGATTTGAAGTATAGACATTGTGAATTTAGATATAGGAAGGTACACTAGATTAGTTTCGATTGAAGAAAAAGGTCCCAGTTTATGAATAGACTTTTTATGGTATACATGACATCCATTAAAATATAGATCCTTTTCGATGGACATAGTTTATATCTTGAAAGCCTAATATCTCGAAAAGAATTTTAATAGATGAAAAATGTGGATGACATCTGACAAAACTTCGTCGTTACATCAGTAATAGATTCAGAGACATCTTTAAGATAGAAAATGGATCTATGCTTCCCAAGTTTGATTTAAGATTTAATCTCCACAAAAAATCTATAAATGAACTCATACAAATCTTAATGAACTTCAAAAGATGCGTTGCTATCCGAATCGTTCGTTGACGTCCCCAGATTTTCTATACTGAAGGCCACTTTGTACATTTCCTTTGAGTATGCTCCAAAAAGAGTGATTCCCGTTTCTGCTAATCTTTTTAAATATGCTAGCTTTAACAACTTTTCTTTTAATACCGTAAAAGCCACTAGCTTCTATGTCGCACTTTGATTGTAATTGTTCTTGGTTATCATCAGATAGTTGTCTGCTTTCCTTTAGTTCTACAATTGAAATGTAAACTAGAAAACAGACAACAAGTTCTCATTCACATGAACATGAATGAAACACGCGAAAGTAACTCATCGAAATCATTTGTTCAAAGCTAAACAAATACGAAAATGTACTTGTACTCGATCATCTCTAGAACTGTCATTCTATGATTCTCAATCTCTTTGTAAATTAAGTAATGAAAGATTAAGTTTTTTCATATGATCACAATTCTCTTGATTTCGGCTTAGTATGTTTTCATCGCAATACGAAATAAAAATCAAAGTATTGTTGTTTTCGATGAACAATAATCTGAATGTACCACATCTACTCTAAAACAAAGCAGTATATCATACGTACTTTTCTTTAGCTTCTTTCGTATAATTCTTAATAATTTCAGTGAATTTTGGATTGATTTCACGATCGCCACCTTTAACACCTTCTTGATAAATGTATAAACCTTGACCCGTCTTTCTTCCATGTAAATTATTTCGTACAAGTTCTGCAAATAATTGTGGCATAGACTCATCTGTTAGGCGTTCACCGAAAACAACTTGCATGTCACGTGCAATATGAGCGGCAACATCAATACCAACTTCGTCGAATAATGTTGCAGAACCAACAGGAAAACCAAATTTCTTAGTTGCTTTATCAATATCTTTCGGCGAAGCACCTTCTTGAAGAAGACTAAAAACTTCGGCACCAGCAAACATCAATAAGCGTGTTGTATAAAAGCCCGGACCATCACCGACAACAATGACAACTTTGCCTTGCTTAATGCCAACGCTAACAGCTGAACGTATTGTATCCTCCGATGTTTGTTTAGATCGAACGATTTCTAATAGTTCCATTTTATCTACAGGTGAAAAATAATGCATACCAATTACCTAAAATATGGAAATGAACATATAAAAAACGATGAATCATTGTTATTCTTGTCATTTTTTATTATGTACTTTATGTGGACGTCGACTGTTAGCAGCTATTAGATGAATAGGTAATGCTGATGTATTTGAAGCAAATACGCAATGCTCTGGGATGCGTTGTTCTATTTCAGCCAGCACATTTTGTTTCAATTTAAGATCTTCGAATACAGCTTCGATGACTATGTCACATTTCTCGATATTATCGAGTGTTGTCTGACAATCGAGATTTGATAATATATTATCATACTCAGCACTACAACCAATATGAAAAAAAAATTCATTTTCATTAAAATAAATTTCTTTTATTTTACGTTGTAATTCGTTTTCGTTTAACATAACCTTGATAGCCTTTAGTTATTTGTGAATAGCCACGTGAAAGTGCTTGAGATGTTTTATCACGTAATATAACATTATAACCTTTATCGATAGATACATGTGCAATGCCGGCACCCATAAAACCGGCACCAAGAACAGCAATGTTTCTGAAATAGTTCATTATTGTGTTTTTTTTCGATTAAAGATGGGCATTATATTAATGAATTTTATTTGCATTAACTCACTTTACTTCTCTTTCTGGTTTACCATAATTATTTTTCTTGCAATGTGTACGTCCGTGAAATAGACTTATTAAGGCTTTGGATTCACTTGTGAAACCAAGTTCTGCGAAACCCTAAAATTCATAATTGTAAAAATTATCAAAATATTAACTATTCATGATTGTTTATGAGTTACAACTTCAATCAAAGAATACTGTTAGTACAACATAAGACTATGNCTGTTACTTATTTTCAGGACGTGTTCAAGGCACTAATTCAACGAGTTGCTAAACATATATGCAACGGTCTGCTCAATTCAGCACACAGAATGACATAAATACTGTCCTACCGGTTTTCATAATGTCTCTGATTGTTTAATATTCTCCTTTGATGATTCCTGAAAATATACTGTATGTTTCATTTTCGGGAACATGCCTTTTATGATATAAGCAAAAGAACAGTAAATTGAAGGTTTAAGTCATGACTAACATGAAACATTCAAATTTTATCATTTTACACAAAACAGCTTCTATGTTTGGAGAATTCATGATAGAACTGTGATGCATGTGGATGAAAATATGGAAATCTTAAAGAAAAACTAATCATATCTGCGACCAATATATATTAAGCGTTAAGTATGATCCTTAGTGCTGATCACAACGACGTTCAGACTTGGATATAAGTATGCACTTCTAATCTCTAATTCATTCACTTCATAGTTAAAGTAGATCACTTACTTCTGACACTGCATTCTGTGCCACTTTCGGACTGCCTTCAACAGTTTTTTTGACAACCTAAACAAGGATATTGTTTTCTGTTTCGTATCAACTCCTTAGTAATCAATAGAATGAAATACGCACATCTAGAATTTTTAATGGTGCTGGATAGAGACCTTGTGTTTGTGACATCACTTTCTTGTGAGCTTGTTTAAAGATGTAATTCTTTACATATGAACTTGACATAATTTTATTTTTGATACCTATAATAATGGCAAAGTAGTAGGTAAGACAAAATAAATTTTCTTACTTTCTACTAAACCAGGTTCCTTGCTCGTAGGTTTCTGCACAGCAAGCTGTCTAGAAACAGATCACATTACAGAATGAGTTAAGATGAAATAGAAAGTTTTTTTGAAAACTTTTTCTCAATCGAAAGAAGTGCAAGTCGTAAACGCACAGAAATTCAATCATTGATTGACACAAGTCACGTCAAATCAGTAGAAAAATTAGTTAAGAATGAAATCCCCATCGACTCTTCCAGTGTACTTAACGACAAAGATTTAACCCATTTTGAAAAATAAATTAATCATAGTATCTATTATGTTAGGACATTCTCATTTTTTTCAGCAATTCTTCGCAAACTATATTCAATATGTACTTTCTAAGAGCGAGTTGCATAAAGAAATCTATTGATAGACAGGTCTACGACTGATCACCGGGAACAATGTTCAAAAATAATTTTCTTTTTTTGCCGATACCTACAATGTTCATGATTATCATAGTTTTCATACAAGTAATATCCTACATTTCAATAGACAATGATAGACACCGAATGAGGTGTGATCTCTTGTCTCACTCTTGATCACTTTGTGAATCGATTCCTTTCTATTAGCTATTCATTTTTCTCTCAGCTGAAAGAAGAAAAATTTGACTCGTATTCTAAATAGTCTTTACACACTGGATTCGAAAATTCTTCAAGTTGACTTTGGACCTCGATAAAAATAGTGACAGAAATATTCAAAATTACTGTGATAAATACTAGTAACAGAGGAAGTCTTTCCTGACGTTTTCGATATTGTACAAAAATTGTGTCACTCCAAAACCTTGCATTAGAATATTTAAAAAACAATTCCCTCCGTGTTGCTCTCCTTTCAAAAAATATTATGCTTTCAGTTGTATTCTTCAATCTAAAATTCAAGAGTACTTTAAGTTGTCTTCAATGCTCAGTCTATACTAGTTTGAACAGAATTTTTATTAGACAAACGTATTTGAGTCACTTCGGATCTATGTCATCATCGTAACAACCAAACATACTTAGCTTTTTGCACGGCAACTGCTCGGAGATAATTCATATTTTTTTCTTCAACTGATTGTAAACCTGGTCCGATTGGTTCAATAAGATCATCGACCAAGCCCATTGATTTAGCTTTTTTGGCTTTGATTTCTTTGCCAGTTAAGATAAGATCAAGTGCATCTGGTAAAGCAAGCATTTTTACTAATCTTTGTATACCACCAGCACCAGGTAATAAACCTAATTTAATTTCAGGTACACCAAAGCCAGTTCGTTTGTCATTCATTGCTATACGATAATGACACGCTAAAGCAGTCTAAAATATTTTCAATGATAGAAATATATCAACGGTCTTATAAAACAAACTTCAAGTCCACCACCAAGACATGAACCAGAAACGGCAGCAACCAGTGGTTTCTTCGATTGCTCAATATGATTCAAAATATCTTGACTTGACGATGCCAAGCGATATAGTTCATCACGACTTTTAGCTGATTCAAGCATACTGAATAGACAAATGTATAGGTAGAAAGATAATCAATAGATATGAGAGATTCTTTCGAACTTTATATCAGCACCAGCAATGAATGAACCAGGTTTACTTGACATGAAAACGATCCCTTTGACTTTATCGTCACTTTGTAAACGATCAAATATTGGAAGAAATTCATCCAAAAATTCTAGAGACAATGTATTAACCTTAAAATTATTTAATTAGAGAATCAAAGTAGTAAAAGTGTGTTTTTTAATACTTTGGAATTTTCTTGATTGAATAGTATAACGGCAACATCATCTTGATACTCGATTTGAAAATTTTTCGAATCTGCTACAACATGTTTAGTTTGAAGAAAAATGATTAGTAAAAGAATCCCTTTTCAAAATGATATCTACTATGTTTTTTTGGAAGTTGTTGTTGAACTGATGTAGATGCAAGTCGAGTATATAGCTGTCTGGTGGCTAAACGTTCAATAAGATAAGATTAACTTTATCAAACATGTTTTATTTTGATCATACCTGGCGAACGAGTAAGAGTTGATAGCCGTTGCTGACGACAAAGTAATGATGTGAGAATAGCTGAAGCCATTTACGAAATATCTATAATATTTAATTCAACCACAATTTGTTATCATTTAGAGATGTGTATGATAGAGCAAAGGTCTCTTTTTCTATTATTTACCTGGTAAAGAAGGCGTCACCAATGAGAGTATGAATGCAAATTGGTTGTGGTAAATTATATATTTGAATCGAGAAAGGAAACCACTGTCAGAATTTTTTAATAAAATTCGAGTAAAAATTATCTTGGAGAAAAAAGCCATACCTTTGAGCGACATCTACGGAAGATACCTTCTACATCTATGACCAAACAACATTCAGTGAATGTTCAAAAGTTTTGGTTTCAAACTGTGATGAAAACTGATTGATGCAATAAGAAACTTCTACTGACAATTGTCAAGACAAATGAAGTGACTGCAAAGTTAAGAAATCCGTAATTTTATCGTCTTTTTTTGTATTTTATTATTCACGGATAGGTCTTATATAAAAAAGACACACCTTCACCATTGTGAGTCTCAGCATATAGATCATTGAATTCGCTCAATTCCTAATTCGAATTATTATAGAAATCTGACTGTTCACCCTAGTGTCAAATAGAATTTACGACGGAGAATCTTGTCGTATTGATATGTTGACTCGTCATACTCTTTAATCATTGTATGAAATATATACTTGTAGAAAAGAAGTCTTTTACGGTACACAAAACTTGAATAATATGAAATCAAAACGTTCTTACTCTAAGACTGTTCTTTCTTCGAGGATAGATAATAATATTGTTTCTGTGTCAAAATAGAAACATATAATCGTTTTACGAATAAAATTTCAACAGTATTGCAAAAGAAAATCTTTATATGATCAACTCCTTGGAGTTCATCACGAATCTATTTTCATAGCAAGATTGTCTACCTATGATTTGCTGTGCTATTGAACTCGAATGGCAATGCTTATATTTATTGTCTTTTTTTATAATCTGATTGAATAACTAAATAATATTGTAAACCTATCGAAGTGTGACTATTTAGTCTTTCTAATGCAATACAAACTGCCAATTACGAATCTGCCTAAACGCGACGCGAAATTTTTCACTCATCTATAGCTTGTCAGATTTGGGCTATAGTTGTTAAATGATTCACCTGAAAAATATACTAACTAGACTTAGGAAATCATCCGTATCACTGATTTGAACAAAAAGTTTTGAAATAACTTTTTATGACATACAAACTACGCTAGAAGGATGTTTCTTATTAAAGATACATCTTTTTCGAAATAATGTAACAATATTAAGTACTACAGATATACTATTCCATTTTATGAAACGATGTATATTCGGTTTTAGAATAAAATTTCACTTGAAATATACCTATATTTTACTTTACTACAGTTTTTTCAAACTTTATGCTGTCTTTTTCGTAATAAGAGCGAGCCAAAAGTATCGTGATGGATCATAGCATTGAAAAAATGAGAGAAAAATCTCTAATGATCTGTTTATACTAGTCAAAGCGTTGCTTATATCTTTGTATTGCATACGATCATGGGTCGACTAGTAACACTAAAAGAATATGATTAGTTCTGGTATGATAGTTTACTTTCTGATGAAAAGAAAAGAGAAATCGTCCTACTTATATCAAAATCAATCCTTTGCTGAAAATCCAACCAACTGAATTTGATTGCCTATGCATGATATTTTGCCTGTGGTATCTGAATTCTACTTTCAATATTTGTGTTGCATATAAGCCATATTCCATTTTGTAGGATTCATAAAAGAAATCATAAATGCAGCGTTTATCGACGCAAACTTTAATCGTATTAATTAATGTGTATTTCCTCGTTGATCAAAGTACACCTTGTTGTGACGATTTTGCAAGTTGTAAGGCTCGGCTGAAACTATCAAGTTCTTTTTCTTACTAGTTAATTACTATTGAGTGAAGTTTGGAAGTCAAGAATGCAACTAGCCAGTTCAGACAGAGAGGACGGTAACGTTTTTTACTTTAAAATGTAGATATGTCCCTTCATAAGGGATTTTGAGTGGCACGAAGTATTATGTTATAACCGCATCCCCTTCTCTCGCTGTTTATGACCTTGATATGAATAAAGCGACGATTAAGTAAATTTTAACAAGCACCATGGATATTCAATGATCTAATGAAGGATGACGGCTACTGCTTTGCCTACGATCATATTGGTAGTAAACAGTTGAATAATATCTCACAATCTAGTCAATAAGTTCTACAAAGTGTCAGCAGTCACGAATTTTTAACTCTGAAAGCCATACTATATGACGAGTTCAACATGATCGACCTCTACGTAATCTCTATGAACAACAACAACAAATCGTCGATTACCAGCATGTTATGTTGACAACTTCGTCAACGAAAATCATTGCATTATACCAAGATTTCAACCATGTTCTATGCTTTTTAGTATATGAGCTTTGATTATTTAACTAATAAAGTGTAATAAGCCGAAAATCATAAACATATATTCGTTCTATCATAAGAATTAAAGACAAACATTCTTTTGAATGATTATAATATGTATCCTTGGTTAATATTGGATTCGCCTAGAGCATTTATCGACCTGAATCTTGACTAGCGACTGATCGGAAAGTTTATATTCACAAGATGTTTTTTCATTTTTGACTCACAAGAACGTATTCTTAGAGAGTGAAAAGCTATGAGAGAGGACTTCAATTTTGTACGCTTTCTCAATGTGGACTTTAAAATGTTGTATCTTTTTCTGTTCAAGAGTAGTTAGAAAACATTTGCAAGATCCAAAAACTTGGTGTGGGGAGATCCCGTGGACCAAAGTTTCTGATTAAAATTTTGATTTCTTTTGACTAGCTTGAAAGTATTTTGAGATAAAGCGAAACTAGGGACCAGAATCAGAATTTTGCGCCCTTGCTGAATATATACTTAGAAACGTTGTATCTTGTTTCGTTCGAGACTAGTAAAAATCTTTGAGAGGCTTAAACAATTATATTTGGACTCCAGGCAAGCATGTTTTCCTAACACATACGAGTCCCTTTGGGAACATGCTAAAATATTTTTGATTCTGTAGTTTTATAGAGTGAACAATGCTTTACAAAATGCGTTATTGAACTAAACTGTAGTTCTTATGCACGGAAAACTATGCGCATTTTTCGAAGAGCCTGTTCAACATCACACGATGCTTTGCGAAAAAGAACGATTTTCCAAAACTGATGATTTAGGAAAAGCAGAAATTCAGAAGCCTTGTCTAAAAACATAAAAAACTCAAATAGCACATTTCGTAGAATAGGTTTTGCTCTTCACGTTTGTATAATAATAAAGGTTCCAATTTTTAGTTTTGGATCTTCGAAGCAAAAAGACAAAAATGTGAAGAAAATAATTCCGTTCGATTTTATATTTTGGGTCTTTCGGAGATTACTTAGTTACTCTTGAACAGAAAAAGATACAACATTTCTAAGCCCACATTGAGAAAGAGTACAAAATTGAGGTCCCTAGCTCATAGCTTTTCACTCTCTAAGAACAATTTCCAGTGAGTCAAAAACTTTCCAATCAAACTTTAGTTCGATCTTGAATTGGGTGAAAACATTCGTTCTAAGTAAAGTCTTAGTATTGACAATGAAAATTATGCTGGATTCGGGATTTCTATCCATGAGCTATAGCAGATTAATAACATGTGCTTTTATAACAACCACCCTAAAATTCATTGTTAAATTAGAAAACTTATAAATCATTGAATGTGTGAATCAATATCCCACCGAATATTGTCTCTGGCTTTTTTAAAATGAAATTTTCAATTTTCAATCCATTATATACAATGCAAGTATCATCATCGGGTTGTAGTTCATCAAACGAAATTCCAAATCCAACTATAATTTCAGGGCTTAAGTTGTCATTCAAACTTGGATCTGATGACGACATTGGCCAAATCGAGATTGATCTTCGACATATGAATGTATATTTCACTTTTACAAATCTTCGAATATTTTACTCATATGCATTTCGAGGTTTAAAATCTTCTAAAATTGATATTGTTGAGACTAATTTTAACACAATTATGATTTAAAAATATGAATGCTCTTTTCAAGTTTTCTCTTTTACATGCAAAGAAGTCTCTAATACCATATCAATCTAGCTCGTTATATTTTGCTTGTGTTGAAAGGCAATTGTATTAGTCTCATGAAATCTCACACATGCAATAGTGTACAGATAATGATTCGTATGGTTGCATCATATGTATCAGTTGCAACTTGATATTTTTCATAATATGTTTCTTCTTCTCCTGATTTTTGTATTACATATGAATGAGTTTATCATCGTCAAATAACAATATGTAATCGTCGATATTAGTCTGTTTCATTTCTTAAGAGTCTATGAAAATCCAGATGAATCCTTTTTATTTGTTATTCAATTCATGATAGTGACAAGCAATCAAATTGTTGAAAAAATATTCATCCTATGTATTGTTAATTGTTTAATTAGTTTCAGCAGTTTGTAAGAAAAGACTATCGATTAAATGTTCAACTGGTCGACCTGATTCTTTAGCTTGTTTAACAGCAAAGACAACGATGCGTGCACGTTGCTCCGTTTTGAGAATTTTATCGAATTCATCAAGAGCCTTTTCACGACCTTCGGAAAGTTGACGGAAACCTTCACGTAACTTGTTTAATAATTCTTCTGCTTTTTCGTTGTCATGACTCTCGACAGCTGCTACCAATTGTGTAACAACCTCTTTACCAGCTTGGCGACGACTATTAAGTCGTTCCGAAGCACCAGCAAACCATGTTTTGAACTAATAGAAACAGGATTGCATGAAATCGCAAAACTTTCATTACTACATTGTATATCTTACGTGTTGTTCTTCGTCGGCTGTTAATTCTAAATTAGCATTGGCTTTCCAATTGTCGACAATAGCATCAGTACGAGCGTTGGCCATTTCCTTCTGTTAAATAGTATTATTTTAACAATACAAGAAAGCTCACAAGAACTATTCAAGACTTACGTGTTTTGATTTAAAATATTTATGTACGAACAAGAATAAGACTAAATGCAAACTTGTCAATGGTTTATATAGGCTAGTGACAAGTGAAAGCAAACAGTATTCTTATCAATATTTTAGTTCTAAATTAAACCTTGGACGGCATTAAAAACAATAAAGAAAATGAAAACCCACTGACTTTGTTAAACAAAGTCATGTAACCACTATCTTTCTTCTCTCAAGTCACACCTATACACACAAAAATATGCCCTATTATAATCAAAATCCTTAATAGCATTTTCAAGATAAAACTATTCCCTATCGACTTCATACTTCTGTGGTTGATACTATGTAAATATAATACAACTTTATCAGTTTAGTTCTTAGAAGTTGATATGCTTTTAAAAATTAAAATGAAAGTCCAAAAACAATCATCAGCATCATCGAGTCTTTTATTTTGAGAATTCTTGAATTAAATAAATAAGTAAATAAATTATCAAACATAAAATAAAACATGTTATCCGTTTTATCTCAAGACTAGATTTATAAGATCACGGAAAAAAAAAAGAACTAAATGGAAAGAATTCGAACGGTAGTGTACATTTTCCTATTTTGATTGTAACATGAAATCATGTTTATTCGTTGTTAAATATTTGTTTAATAATGTTGGATAATCAGTCATAATACCAGTGACACCCATCTGTTTAAAAGCATAATCAAATTCTTCGTCATTATTTAATATCCAAACATAGACCTAATTTAAGGGAAAAGTTTTTGTTTCAAAAACCTTTGAATTACAAGATTTCACTCACCGGTATACCACGTCGTTGTAAATGTGCAAGCATAGATTTATTATTTAGGGCACTAGATGTAATCAGAAAGAACTAAATACGAGTGATACTCTAAATATAATTACCGTTCAGCAACGTAGAAGATTATTTTAAGCTTCCAATCTAATTTTTCTGTTATTTTTCTATAAGAAGAAAACAAAACGCAATTATGTAATATGATAACCTCTTTTCTTTCATACTGGAAGACTACACCAGGTATCGGTACTTCAAAAGCACCTAAACGAAATAAAATGCATCCATATGTTGTAAATTTTCAGATTTTCATACCTGGTGTTAATGGTATGAAAGGTAATAGACCAATCCAATATGCTAACACAATACCTGCAGCTTCTTTAAATGAACAAAATCGAACAATACGAGGATTCTAAGTCAATTACAATTGTATAATACAGACAAAATACAATGGTCAAAATTCTATCATACCTGTGCAGTTAATTTTCTACAAATTTGATGACTAAAACTACCCCAATAAGTTATATGTTCTCGTTGATATTGTTGAATAAGATCGGAAACCTAGACAAATACGATTTCATACACAACAAATTTTCAATGCAAGTATCATGATATGATTTAGTGATTCAAAACTTTGATTAACAAAACAAAAAAATTCAATATATATGTAGTTGAAGAATTATACAGAACATAAGGCTTCATTTTTTGCGTACAAATTTTACTTACGAACAATAGCACTTAGATATTTGTTTTTCTTATAGGAAATCTGTCTAATTGAATATGCTTCTAAATGTAAAACCTTAATCAGATGATAGTTTTCTTACCTGTCGAATAAGTTCATCATTATTTTCTTTAACATCAATATTAATTGGTGTTTTTGGATAGCGTTCGAAGACTTCTTTTAATAATGGTATGCGTAAAAGACTTTTGCTAATTGAATTAATATCACTGGATATTTTAACATCTAAAAACAACGACTTAGCTTTTATTTGTATAAGAAAATAAATTGATTGTTTACCCGAGTCATAATAAAGTTGCACACTATCGCTTATCCTAGGTAATTTCTAGAAGAGAAAAAGACGTCTTCAATATTTTTTCGTACTAATGATCGGATAGTTTTCAGTTACGTTATATTCAATGTCTCTAATGAATCCATTTTGACCCGTCGTTCTATCTAATGTAAAATCATGATGAACGATAGCTTGAAGATCTTTTGTAATATGACAATCCAATTCAAGCATTTCTACTCCATTGACTAATCCTCTATGAAAATAAGCTCTTATAATTAGCAAAAAGAGAGTTGTTTTTAATTAATACTTGTCAAAAGCAAGCAATGTATTTTCAATAGACTCTGCAGCTCCTAATAAATAAAGGAAAAACATTTGAAAAAAGTCTTTTTTATATTGAAATACATTAATTAACAATTTTTGAACCTCCTCGATGTGCAATGTTTCGCACGATAAATGCCGGTCGCCGTCTTCGATGGAGCCAATGCGGTTTTCGTAGCAAGACATATGATGAAACAGCATAAACAGTTGCAAATGTCGTGCAAACCACTAACAGTGACATGTGTTAGGTGGAATGACAACCAAACGGTTCGATCTCTGATCATATGTTGTTCGCGATTAATGAAGTTGTTGTCATGGCGACATCTAACGTTGAGTGTTACTTTAATCTTGGATTCTAACTAAAACAAAATTCCGTTGAATATGCAATTTTTTTTTCGAACTGATATATTTTCATTTAATAAATGAAAAGAATATGTATTAACCAATTAAAAGGTCGACCATTGTTGTCATGGTGTCAGTTATATTTTAGTCACAAAATTGCTTGACTAAACAGGACAATGTCTAACGACGAATCTAATGATGATGATGCTACTGATCAACGACAGAATAATGACGTTGAATTACGTGAGTTAGTTTATCAATCTCTAGAACGTGATGGATTAATTACATTAATAAAAGCACAGTTACGTGCTGCTGTTTTTAAAACTATTGAAAAGGCAACGAATCCTTCGGATGTTCTAATTAAACCTGGATATGAAGGTACGAATGGACGAATATGTCGTGCACTTGTTCATGATTGGCTTGAACGTTCACGTCTGTTATATACAAAAGATATATTCGAAGTTGAAACATCAGGTCCAAATCATCCCTCACCATTATCGAACAATGAATTACTTGAACAATTACATCTTGATTCAGCATCCAATACATCTCAACCAATTTTACATGCGCTACTTAATCACACCAATAATCAAGTAAGGCTGAAAAAAATCATTAGATCAAACAGTATTTATAGGAACATATATATTTATATATTTTAGTCTAATAAAATCAATAGTCTACCGGATCATATCAAACAATCGATCGATATGAAATTTCCAAATGAAAAAATCAATGATATCAATCGTGTACGGGATCATTTTCATTCATCGTTTTCATTTGCATTTGATTCCAATGTACTTGATGCATATCTCAATAAAAACATTTCATCATCAACATCGATTTCTAAAAGTGATTATGAACAAATATGTTTGAAATGGATGCAAGCATGCGCTAAAGCTATCGTCCCATCAACAAGTCCAGTAAAACAAGCATTATCTACGTGAGTTGTTCTAGTAGATGTTATACGATGATGATATTGTTCAATTTCTTAAATCCTTGTGCTGATTTTTAATAGTAAAACTGGGATTCAGCACTCAACATTCAATTAGGAGTGCAATTTAATCGTGCTTCATGAATAGAGAAAAGCACATGGATGCTTTAAATTTTAATGTGCGTTTTAGATTAGAAAGTGTATTAATCATCAATGACTTTCCTTCGTCTAATCTCAAGGACGTTGTTCCCTGTAGATTATTTATATCGATCACGATTCTTCTTTTGACTGAGTACTCAATGTTGTTATGATAATTAATGAAGTAGACAAATAAAAACAAATTTAGGAATTATATAGTCTTAAGTGTTAATTGGTCCTTTTTCGTTCATTCATTTCAAGATCGATGATTTGCATTACGATTCTAAGAGTACACGTGCAAAGAGCGTTCAATAAAAGAATTGTTTGAATCGTTGATAAAGCATAGAAGATGTTACTTTAAATTTCCCTCATAAAAAGCAGATATTTAGTATTGAGAATTCTCGTAGTACTAACAAGTCTTCATATTCATCGTAATCAATGTTGACTGTTCTTTTTGAATCTATTCTTAGATAGTGTACAAAACTAAATCTAATTCTCAAAATCAATTGCAAATAGCCAAGATGTTTCGTATGGTAGACCCACTGGGAAATCTTCCTTCTCAACATCTCGTAAATTTTGACTATAAATGTACGTTCCACAAGAAAAATCCCTCACAACTAACACAAAAAATCTAAATGAAAATGCATTCTTAATAAGAGAAAAATTTTATTGAGTGCATCAAATTATCATACTAAGTATATCTCGATTTCGAACGTTATCAGGAGAGCATTTCTACACAATCATTCTCGGTTTGGATTATTTTTCGTCGATGGATTATTCTCAAAGATGGTCTTATGACATTAAATTAGACATTCAAGTAGCTACATAGAAATCCCAGCTTTTCCAAATTCGATTCGAACTTTTGTACACATAGAGAACGAAAGTCTATCAACACAGAGCCTCGAAAGTGTTCAAAAACATCTTGTAGTACCTTTTTTCGAAGATACATCCACACAGCGTGGGTGTTTTTCACAGATCTATATCTTAAAAAGGACCAATGTTAAAATTTCTTTTGTCATATTATTTTAACGGATATCTTCGACTACACTGCAAAAAATAAAGATTTATGAAAGTGCAACGGGATACAAACCCTTTTCCCGTTTTTGAAATATGTAATAAACCCTTTTTCGATATCATAAACATAAAAACCGTTTATTATCTTCGTCATATACGAAAAAAAGAGTTTGTGTCCCGTCGCATTTTCGTAAACCCTTTTTCTGTTTAATACCCTATCAAAAACGTTTTTTTTTTGTTTATTATTCTATGGATTTTTGTTACCGTGTACGCAATGTTCCATATTTCATTTCGAAGATTTTATATAGTTTATTCAAAATTCATCACGAACCGTTTTTTCTTCAAGTATTCTTTTTCGTTTAATCGGAAGTCGACATGTGGTGAGGTTTCTGTGTCCATTAGTTTTTAACATTAAATTTCATAGAAGACTATTCGTGTTAAAATCATTGTAACATGACGAGAAAACTCTAATACTCAAATGAATTATATTCAAAATAATAGATTTTTGCACTAACTCCGTTCAAATATGTATGGACTTAAGAAAAAGAATAATAATAGGACGACGTAATTGAGGAAAATGATTGGAATACAAGCCTATCTATTTCATTGAGGCCTTACATGAGCGATGAAATAACAAATAAATAATACAAGGAAATGATTTATTTTCTAATTGTACAAGAAACTATTTATACGGCAATGTTAATTTTTCTCCTACTTTCTAGTAAACCAACACAACCGTTATCATCAAATAGTGTTGTTACCAACAGTCAAATCGTAACTCGAGCTCGTCGTTCGGCATCTCCATCATCAGAATCGAATTCTTCATCATCATCTGAACATCCACAAAAAGGTAATTATGATTTTCAATTACCAACAATAGTTGGTGCGAACGCAAACTCTGTAAAAAAGACAACAGACATGATTCAACCACCAAAATTACTTAATTTTAATAATAACAGTAATAATGATGACGATGATGATAATACAACATCTTCATTATTTTCTCAACGCAATGCAACATCGGCGGCATTAACTCATCTAAAAAATATTGAAGACATTATTCGTGGTGATGAAACGCCGCGCACACGAACAACCATACATAAGCCGTTGACGAATGGTAATAAGGATATTCCCATTGAATACGACGATGAAAGCATCAGCCAAAGTCAACGAAGTAGTGTTGATGACATTACTGTCGATAAAGCATCACCATCTCCATCGATGCATATCGATTATTTGGAAGATTTATAAGACATTTTTTGAAATTATTATTACAAAAAAAATGTTTTTTTTTTCATATCAACGATATGTTGTATACTGGCTAGTGATTTACTAAATCAGCCACCCAATTCTTTTTGTCCATGGTGAAATTACAAATCTTCTTTTTTTCTTGCCTGTTATTTAATGCAATTTCGTTAACAATTGAATTAAAATTCAGAGAAATTTTTGTTATGCAAAGTGTCATTGAAATTTATTTATGGTTCTACAATAGAAAAATGTTTGCTTGTCTTTTCATTTTAATATAAATCTTGTTGATTTGTTTCTTTTTCGTGCAATTACCCAACACAATGATTTCATTTGGTCACATTTAAAAAGTCATATAACTATTCACAATACTTCGTATATGTCAGTTATTATAAGAAGACGATTGTAAATTATTGAAATTATGAATATTTATTCTATGAATTTTCTTAAAATTATAATATCTATTGTTAGAAGAGTGGTCTGATTTCTTTGTTGTAATGAAAAGAAAAACGTCTCTAATCATTATTATTAATATTAGATGAGAAAATTATTATGAGCGAAATCCCTGATGTACTAACAATCAGAAGCGTGATGCGCGTATAAACAGAGATGTTGTTGTATTCCATCTATCTTAGGACACATTTATTTCTCATCATTTTAATATTCGAGAAATGTAATAAGGAAATCAGAGAAGGCAACATTTTCTCGATAAGATTTTCACTCGTTGATGGAGTTACGATGCACTTTCACAAAATACCAATAAAAAAAGGATATATGTGAGAACTGTAACTGATTCTGTTAGATTATATGTATGTATCATAATCTATACAGACTATTAGCATGGCCGATAGGGAGTAGTTTTTAAAACACACTGTCAAAATAATAAAATCACGAAAGTAACTCGTATACTGTAATGAGATGTTATTGGTATTGAATGATCGGGAAAATTTATTAATAGAGTATTGCTGATGTTTTCTTTTCTCTTTAAATCTGCGAATATGATAGCATGGTTTCTAACTCATTGAATATGTTAGCTATTTCTTTTTATCGAAGTTACTTTTTTGCTCACAATAATTCAAACAGCACAAAATATGATGACATTGGAGGAGATAAAAAAGCGATTTTGTGAATGATTTCCTTTCTTAGTAATGTTATGATCGTTTCATAGGAAGGCTGTTGCCAATACGGTCACTTCATACTTGGTATTTCTTAATATAGCACCTCTTGAAATACAACAATGCAAACGAGAATTATCCGAAAAAGTAAAAAGGACTTTGTTATTAAACTTTTCTCGATCAACTTGCGTCTTGAAATCATAAATAAACGTCGGTTATGATATAACAGGTGAGAAAACAAATTTCTACTCCAATGTCTCAGCATTTTTTTCAAGCCATCATCTTACCATAAAGGTAAGCAATCTATATAAATCGTTCTAGACACATCATCGAAGTTTTACTTAATATTATATGTCAATCTATAGGTGAAATCGGCCTCGAACAATTCTGTTACTATGAGCATTGGCATAAATATGAAATCTTTAAGGTCATTTCTAATTACTTTCATTGAAATAAAATGTCATCTGTGAGTATAGGTCTTGACGCATGACTGTAAAGTTCAAGATTTCCAAAGTAAATTTGTATTAAAAATTTTTCTACTCATAATATTTCCAGTATAAGTTGAATTTCAACAATAATCTGAGTAGACTTGCTTTTTTTCACCCAAAAGTCCATCAATCATAGTGTGAGACCTTTTTTTTTAGACCATTATCTCGAAACTATTTAGTAGGTATCAAGTGTAGTGAGCATCGTTTCTATAGTCATATTGTACTTAGAGTTCAAATGTATTCTCATTCGTACTCGATAGTATCACATGTTGAATGAATGGAGCTTCCTCTTTCAGTCTGTTTTGAATTGATGAGGTAATATTGAAAACATGATTTCAATTATCGATGATGATTACTCAAATATATTGAACGCTAGATACGTTTAACGATTTTACAGCAATGAAAAATTAATTAACTATCTTGTTATTTTGTATTCTGTCGCATTTTATGCATCATGGAACAGTTATTATTATTATTGTCATGTTTATTTCTTCTTAATATACGAAGTGTTAACATCTTCATTTAGACATTGATGCTTAGATAACGAGATACAAGTATTTATTGTTCGTGTAAGCAAGATATCTAAAATAAATAAACGGAAGGAAGAAGAAGTGTATAACTGAAAATGCATAGTCATCATTATTGTCGAATAGTACGAGCATGTCCTCGTGTGGAATGTATTTTGTATCAGAAAGTATTAATCACACTTACCTAACGCTAATTGGATTTCTAATGCGATAAAGTCAAACTTCTATCTTCTAAGGTTCGAACAATTATCATACACACAGAGAAAAAAAGTTCATCGACTCTATTTTCGACACAGCTAAGACAACTAATCATTTGTCACACACATATCGACAATGATCACTTTCATCAAATCATTTTTCAAGTACATTTTATATTGTAGACTATAAAATCTGTGGAAGAACTTTCATCGATTAAACTCCATCGAAGTACAGAGAACTAATTTTAACAACACATCGCTTTCACGAATAACTGAGCATTTTCTTCCTAAATGAAGACATTCGAGTGATTACAAAAGTCTAAGGCCTCGAACCAGTGACTATGCATCATCATCTTATTCAGATGACTGTTCAACAAAAAAAAAGTGGAAATATAAAGAACACTGATAAAAGAATCATGCAAATGATGTAAATACTTTCTTGTAAAGACAGCGTAGAATCAAACTATCATCCAGCATTGCCATCGACCGATAACTTTTTCTTGATTGATCAAGTTGGCATAAGTCATTCATCATTTTTCTTATCCGATATCAGTCAAAGCAACGTTTCAGTTCATCATGTCTACATTTGGATTACTTGACATATTATACTAAGCTGCTACCTTAGTATTATACAGCCTTTGTAACTTATCATTATTGATCAGTATTGAATTATTCTTTCAAATACAAAGTTAGTCAAAGTTAGTACGTATAAGCTATTTAATTTATGTTAAACCCTTAGAAATAGTAGTATATACATATGTCATGTAACGAAATTTGTTTACATCGGATCAGTTATGACTACTGTAGTCATATCTCCGATACAGTGCAATCTTAATACTGAATTCAAATAATTAGAGGTTCGTTTATCAAAATAAGTTGTGCATAGAGGACGTATGAATTGCTATATTCATGACATGATGATTGAACGAGATTACTGATAAATCTATTCTGTAAAAACTATCTTTATGCTAGAAGTCTTAGAAATATTAATTGAGACTTCGAACCGAAAGACAGTAGCCTTATGAATACCAGCTGTAATCGCAAGCAGGTATGCAAAAGGGAGCAACGATTGCAGTAATTATAAATTATACAATATAAAAGTTCTAGGGATGTTCACGTTTCACTCTCGCAAAGAACATTTATACTGCGACGATAAATTATAGAAATTTAAAACTCTTGATATGGATGGGAAAAAACTATTCTCGAAAAGAAAAGAAAATTTGCTCACTATTCTTGACAGTATGTGTTTCTTCTCATTACTGTAAAAAGAAGCTTGAAAATTTTAGCACACCTTCTTTTGTACAATCGTTTAATGTTTGTATAATAGCTAACACATTTCTTTTTCTTGTGAGTAAAACTCTTATTATAGACATAGTTGTTGAAAAATATTTTCATGAAACACAGCATAAATTGTATTATTGGTTACTTAATAGGGGTCAATTGATGAACATATTTCATCGTTTCATCTGTGTGTGTGTGTTGTATCTTGTGACATGTCAATCAATAATACCTCGATCTTATCAATGTCGTTCAATTCAATGTATGAAATAATGATTCTTATTAATAAATATAATATGATGAATGTAAACTGAAGTATCTATCATTCTGTCTTGATATCTCTACTTTTCATAGAAGATCTGATGTTCAAAAGATGACGTCTTGGATACAGAGATGTATTATTATTCATACCTTCATCATGTGACTTCTGCCACATATGATTATTCGGTATTAAAACCGAAATTCGTTGACGTTTCTCTCGAGCACATTTGAATAATATATATTACAACACTTCACAATCATAGCTTATTTTTCATGCTTTTTTTAATAGACCACCGTTTAGAATCAGTCAATAGAAGAAAAAAACAACAACATTTTATTGTTGATTCTACTCAAGTTCGTTGACATGAAGAATAGAAAGAGAGAGAAAAAAATATATATGTCATTTTAACAAGGCGTGTGAGCCAGGTGGAAAAATAGTAAAAGAAAGCTTTCAAGTCACTAATGGGCTTTTGCTTTGCACATACACAATTGTAATCTCGTTTGCTTTAGATTTTTCTGGCTTTTATCTTAACTCGATTAGAACACTTTATGTGGTTTTTTTTGCTGATGTTTAAACACGCTTCGTTTCGATTTGTAAAATGCGTATATTTATTCGACATCTATTATTTTTCATTCGTTCACGGCGACGAATTTCTTTCGGATTTACTATTAGTACTCTTCTAAGCATAGCTTCAATTTTATTTCTTATTAACCATAATCGGCAAAGGAAAAATTTAGTCAACGATGGAGTTCAAATTCAACATATTCATTATAAAGTATCGGATAATGTGACTACATCAATTCAGCAGACTACATCTACGACAAGGTAAAAGAAAATCTAGATTTCCTCGTTTGTTAATATATGACTCATTTTGTGACGAAGTAACTTACTGAAATTGACATTTGCAAAAATAAGTACTTAACTTCAACACGTCATCCAAGTTCACTAGACCAGATGTAACAAAAAAGCTTCGTCATTGTTTTAGAAAAGGTGGAAGGTCAGTAGATGAGCATGGTCGATCGTTAAAAACACAATTCCTAGTA
Organism: Rotaria macrura; assembly: GCA_900239685.1. Classification (NCBI taxonomy): domain Eukaryota; kingdom Metazoa; phylum Rotifera; class Eurotatoria; order Philodinida; family Philodinidae; genus Rotaria; species Rotaria macrura. The sequence goes on from OENT01000142.1 coordinate 50,360, forward strand.
CTTGATTGGACAGGATTTTTTGGTTCGGCAGCAACCGAGGGTGAGATTATTGAATGTTCATCATCGAATACGACGTTTACGTGGACACGTCAACAAAATCGAATCGATGAAGTTGATTTCATTGTTTCACATGATGGTCAAGCTGGTGTTGGTATTCCATTTGAACTTTTACATCTCAACAACGATCAACAACAATATACAATGGCATTTGTTATTGAAAGTGAAGTACATTCGTCAACCGGTGATGCTTGGGCAAAATTTAATTTCAAAATGACATACAATCTTGATGATAGTTATCCTGAGCCGGCCACATATTTTGATATGAATACATATGTGATTGACTTACTAACACCACCAAGTGTATCCTTTGAAAATAAAGAACAGCAAGCAGATGTTGTATGGATTATTTCAAATTGTCAAGTAAGATATTTTTATTTCAAGATTGATTTCTCAAAATTATAGGAGCAAGATTCGTGTTATTACACGAAAAATCTTATTGTAATCAATCAAGATTCATTCTAAGTTTGAGGCAGCTATGCTTATACGCTGATTTCTGTGGATTAAATTGTAGATCTGAAAAACAAACTTGCAGGTCTGGTTTTTAGAATACTTTCTTGTTTTTATTCTGGATTCTTTCTTCAATATTAACCTTTGCGTTCAACGTCAAAAACAAGTAGAGGAAGATGTGGTGAGGGAAAACTTGAGACGCTATTATTGTTGTTTAACATCAATTTCTACGATCGTCAAGATTGTTTCTTGTAACTTTTAGGCTCACAATGCTCGAGAAGGTTTTGTCGCACTCTTGATGAAAGAAATGAAAATCGATTCCTACGGATCATGCTTAAATAATCGCCAAGGTTATGGAACGCGTATGCTTGATAATGTTCATGCATACGGAAAATATAAATTCGTAATAGCTATCGAAAATTCAAATTGTGTCGATTATGTTACTGAAAAATTAGTTAAAGCGGTAGCATCAGGATCCATACCGATCGTTGCTGGTTTTATGGGTCGTCCAGATTATCAACGATATTTGCCTGAACATTCATTCATAAATATATTCAATTATTCATCGATAAAAAGTCTTGCTTATGATTTAAAACGAATAGCAAATAATAAAACCTTATATGAATCGTATTTATGGTATAAAAGTCATGGTAAAAATATTTCTACATTGACTAAATTACCGTTGAGTGAAAAACTAAAACATTTGGGAGATGTTATTGGTTCAAATGCAACGATGATCATCGATGGTATTGGAGGAAAGGAGAAAAGTGAAAATAAAATTTGTAAACTTATTCGATTTGTTCGTCAAACACCTTGGCAAGATATAGCTGCACATAAGAAAACATCAAGAGCTGATTCGGGTACTTCTTGTTTACCAAGCAATTATATTACAAAACATTTTAGCCAAACACATACTGTGTAGAACATTATATTGTGATAGTATTAAAATATTATGCGCTTGTTAATTATGTGAAACTCTAGCCTTGCCGCCATTTCCTGTTTTTATCATATTAATTTTTGTTTGATTTTTCGAGACATTGTTTTAATTTTTAATTTTTTGTAGTCTAACGCTCTGAAAATAGAATTTAATTTTTGGAGAAATATGTTAAAATTTCGATGAATAAACCTTGTTATTAGTTCACCACTGACAAGTTATACAGATGAATGAAAAACGTCACTTAGTCAAAAGTGATTTGTCAAGTAAAATTAATCTGTTTTACAATCGTAGTGAATTTCGGAATGAATGATTAAAAAGAATACGTGAGGATTTCTGTACATAATATCATAGAGCTACTTTGAATCAAGTTTGACAAAACTGAAAAAGGTTTCTTTTTTTTGCCCAAGTTCTTCTTGTTCATCAAGTCGCTAATTGGTCATTGAAATTGATTAGTATTTTCTATCGACTAAATTAGTATTGCACATGCAATCTTTGGCCTCTTGAAACAATAAAATACTGATACCAAAGAAAGAAGAAGTAGATTAAAAACTATTACTCTCTGTCAACATCACAAACATAGACGAACGTTTAGAAAAATCGAAATTCTTCACAATTTGTGACTCTCTTTAACCATTTGAACTAAACAGTGAGCAACAGCATCTCATTTCCAAGGAAATGCAACTTTGTTGTTCCAATGAAGGAAAACAAAGATCCAGTTTGTGATTTATTTCTAATTATACGATTTCATAAAATTAGTATATAGAGAAAAACGTAGACTCTGAGAAGAATCATTCTACTACAAGTACCAGTTCATGCCAAATGTAAAAGTCATGTTTTTCGCCTTGTTACAATTTTCATACTCTTTTGCAAATGATTAACTTAAAATCTGATTAATTTAACAGTGCACCACAGATTTCGAACAGAAATATTTTGCAACATGACACACTCAAGTTCATCATCTTCATACCTATTTGACATTTAACATAGAGATAACGCTGATCATCCCTGTGCAACATCTTTGCGATTGATAATAATTTAAATATGACTTTTTCATTTCTTCTGTACCCTAGATTCCGATTCTGTTTTCTGCGTATATTTCAAAAAAAAAGGAATTATCGTTACAGCATAAAAATCTTATTACTGAATTCTTTACAACTATTTGCATCCAGAAAATTTGTTATTGTTGTTGTTTCAGTGGTAAGCCTCTTCTTTGCTAAGTAGACAAAAATAACGTTATCTAAAACTTAAGCCATAACGTACGAATATAAAATTTGAATACGAAGGCAATCAATATCACGTCGTTCTATAAAAGTATCAGAATACGCGAGCATCGGTATACTTTACTATTAACTTAAGCCAAAACATGCACGCGAGTTGAAGTGCTTGAAATCTGAGATAAGGTGGATTAGACATATATCTAGTCATAGCGAAAAGAATAATTGCTATTGAAAGAAAATTTCTTATTGCAATCAGTACTTTGATACTGTCAATTGTTCTATACAGACTTAATTAGTAAATCAGATTCGATATAAATCAAAATATATATATATATATATATATATGTGATTTTCGTGGAAAAATAGCATAAAACTAAGTGTCTTACTCGATATCTATAATAACATAGTCCATATATCTGCAGCACATTGAACTTTTATTCCATTATTATCTTTCGTTCATTTAGGATTGCATAATGGTTAGGCTTGTATTGACTTATGACACAACGAATGAACTGAATAGGAGACGGCTTATTTCAACGTGAACAATCTAGGCAAATATCTACGATTGAATGGCATGAAGAATGCAGTGATATTGAAAATCATGATGGCACCATTTGATTACATCCCATGGAGTGAAAAGATTCTTTTGAAAGATATTCCGAAATTGAAATCGGCTACTGACGTGAAATAATAGAGAAATGAAATCAGTATAGTGAGCCACTCATAAAGAACGTTCTGGGATAATGAATTTATATTTTCGAGACGCTCCTATTCAAATTTGCTTATTTCTGTTCTATCTTCTTCCGTACTAGGTCCGTTATGACAAATTCTGGAGAGACTCTGAAGGTTTCAATTTATGCTATAGATGAATATTGTACAGCTTTCAATTTATCTGGAATATCAAAATGATTTACTTCTAATGGAGATTGAGAAACACTTTCATCATGAAACTATTATCAGCATCTAAATAAATACCAGGATCACGTTGTAATTGACTAACTATGAAATAGCAAATTTCGATATTACAAGCCATGCTATCATTGATTGACGTATCAATGTATGATAGAAACAGTAAGACGCTGCTTCACCTAGAAGAATATTGTTAACAAAGGATCACTCCCTTATAGTAAAAGTACAAAAGCAATTCTAGATCTTACTCGCATCTAGAAGTTTATTTCGATTATATCATAAACTATGTTCTGTAAGTATGACGTTGAACTGTATTGTTCAGTCTAAAAATTGACATTAGCAAAGGGAAATCCAAGATTGGTCAATATCTTCAGGAAGTCTCTAGCAAATAAGTGTTTTCTCCTTTCACATAACTGTATTAAAAGACGTGATAAATAAATATACATTTACTAAAATGTAATCTTTGGAAACGTTTTGGTTTATTTTCATTACTGCATGCATAGGCTTTCTGTTAAACAGAAAATAGTAAAACTATATACAAAAGAACATTTGAATACCCATCGTATTTGAAATTATGACAGATTTCATGGTAGATATTCGTCGACTATTTCAACATCGTATCCATATTTGACAAATTCACTCTGGAATCTAGTATCTAAAAGGAGATGAGATCGAACATTCGCTGAAGATTTGTGCAAGAGAAAGGAGATCATCTTTTGAATTTTCTGTGTCTTCAGAAATGCCTAGCATTTATTGTAATCTTCGAGCGGGTTTTAAAACTCATGCACTCACGGTGTCCATGCATCCCTGATAGATTGCTCCTAAGTAGTTCAGTATTCGAATCATTGCAATGCTAGGCCACAAAAATGTGATAAGCCAAAAGATAAATTGACAATTCAAATAGATGTATTTTTATTAGTAACAACGTTGTTTAGATTTTTTTTATACCTGGTCTTATGTCTCTAAATTATTCATCTTCGATCTTTGAATATGGGAATCATTCATGTGGTTCTCTTAGTTTGACTTCATCTTCTGTCACTCATCTCACATTAGGTGCTTGAACGAAATCTACATGGTAAAAAATATGTGAGTAATTACGATCTTTGGAAAACGTTTATATAAACAACTATGCCAAAACACTTCCTGATTATAACTAATCTTGATTTGTTTTTCGTCCCATGTCTTCATCTTCTTCTGACTGGATTCTTAGGAAAAGTCATAAATTGACGAAGCAATCGATGCATTGGAACAATACAAAAGTCATGTATGATCTTTGATTTCATGTCTCACGTACCTTCCACAACGTAAGATAGTTGAATCAAACTTTTCTTGCATAATAGATGACTGACCTCGAAAGTTACCGTCTGTGAAGGAGGGATTTAAATTTTCAAACGGCACAAACTTGAAGATGCCTCTTGAAATCTTTTGTTTTTTGATAAAATAAGAAGGAATACCATCTAGAATGAAAGACAAATAAATCAACAGTTAATCGAATAAATGAATTTTCTGTTAATAAACTAATGGATTTTTCTTTGCAATAATAACTAAAAATACTCATAGAATAATTTGAATATTTGATTGTTGACTTTGACCCTTGCTATCCATACCCACACCCTTCTCTCATCACTGTTGACCTCCCCCCCCCGCATATCATCTGTACCATTACCATTTCTAATGCTCAAGCGGTTATCAAGTTGTCGAGTTTGATTTTGAACACGAAAATTAAGTTTATAAATGTTCTTTTACTTCAAACGTAACACAAAATGTGAATTCTTAGAAATTTGTTGTCAAAAAACATATACTGTTATGTGTACATCTGTAGAAGAAAACAATATTTCACCATTGCCGTCGATGATGACAGTTTCTTGTTTGTAGAATATACCCTAGATCTGATTCTCCTACCACACAAACCGTATAATGGATTTTCGATAAAATCAAGAATATATTAGTTTTTGTTCTTCCATTTAATTTCAGTCAAGATCAATCGTATCTATTTGATTGAAACTGTTAGTCACAATTGGTATTCTTAGATCGAACAAAATACATGAAAATATATTTGAACATTTTCTTTTCTTTGAATAGCAAATTATTCGATCGACTTAAACATCATTCATGAATTTCATACCTTCAAGAACAGACAAAAGATAACTCTATTTTTCACATTTTAATCATTATTTAACTTTGTTGTGCAATCTAGAATAACTTTTTTGTCCAGAAGAAAAGTCAATATAAGTTTTATTCATACTCTTTAGCAGTTGTCACGAAAAATAGTAATCTGACAGACATATATACCACGAAATTTAAGTGGTATGCCAGTGCAGTATCGACAGTTTACTGTCTACTGTTATACAGTAATGTTTGCAGCGTTTGATTTCATTTAGAAATACTATCAAGGAGTTTCGTCCACTGAAATTCGAATATGATGATAAGAATTTTTAACATAACTCGCGAAACAATCAGCTCAAAACAGACTCTTTACTTATCAAATAATTCAACCCCATCTATCAATAAAAATAAATATGATCATATAATAATTTGACATATTAGAATGAATAATTCGAACTATTTGCTTAGTTCAAATAAACGACTAGTAAACATCGATATTATCGTCAAAGAAGTCAAAATTGACCTTATTTGATCGATTTTCAAAGATTTTCAAAACATTCTTCCACCTTGATTACAATACGTCACAAATAGATGAGCTGACCTATACAATACTATTTGTAACAACATAGGTTTTTTTCGATCCGATTGGCATAATTAATCAGATGCATCGCATTATTCTATGTCGTTTTGCTTATTATTATATTCATACTATCAACTGATATTATATGTTTCATACCCAATACAGAAAATAAAAATTATCAACGTAGCCTTTATTTCCTAGAATGACACTATTGAGTATATATATATCTGTTATAGTTTCATAGTGAACTATTTGAGGGGTATCCACAATAAAAACAAACAATGAGTGATGAAATGTAAGATTGCAGTATATGCGAAAATGATGTTAACTAGTTTAACGAATAGTTTTTTTTCGGAATCAACAAACTGTCACATCGAACGACATAGATATATATTCATTTTTTCACCAAATGAATTCCATAAAAAAGAGGTTAAGTGATAAAAAAGTTTTTCAGACAAGGGTGTGTCAAATAGAAATAACAATCAACGAAAGATATATTGCACACACAGATCTATATTTAACGATTTACAATGGATCGTGTGAGCCATGATTGAATGTTCGAGGTCGAGGAAGACCTCGATGGCCAACCATAAAACGAGCTGATTTTGATTGAGGTTGCGTTTTATTAAAATTCAATGTTGGTTGCGGTGCAGATTCCTTGATATTAAAAGCAAGAAACAATGTAAGCATAAAGAAAGCGATTCAATCGAATCACAAAATGGATCGTACCGGTGTAAGACGATGATCATTGGATGTAGATAGAGGAGCATCGCTCACATTTCCCGATTGACGTAATGTTAAAAATTTTGCTGATTGTGCTAAGAGTGATCGACGAAGTCGTTTATTTTCCTCAACTTGACGTGATAATTCAATAGCTAATTCTTGTCGTTCACGTTCTGCTACGATCTAAAATTAAAATAATAAAGTAAAATTTGATAGAACGATTACCAAACCCGTTCATTGCCCAAGCTTGGTTCTAATCCAGTGGTAGCTCTCATAGATCGTAGTAATAAAATACTTTCTGTCTTCAATCGATTTAATTCCGATCGAAGACGGTCATTTTCAAGTAATAGTTGCTGGAAAATTATAGATAGAAGGAATGAAAATAACAATCATAATTATAATTATCAAAATCATGATGTAATACCTCATTCGCTTTCATAACATCTTCTATAGATATATAATTTGGTACTTTTATGTCCGAAAAAGGCGGTGCATCTTTACGAAGAACTTGTTCAAGATGTGCTTTATACGATCGAAGGAGACTAGCTTCGTCCGAAAGATTCGTTGGTTGTGACGATGGTGATTGTAATGAACCATTGTGAAAACTCTTGCTTCGACTGACAGGTACAAGAGGTAGTGGGCGTGAAAAAGGTCCATCATGCGTAGGAACTATCTGCATTTCATCATTCGATGACTTTCGATTATTAGACGACACTGGAATACGAGGAGGGCTCAATACTCGAGCTGATGTGGGCTGTGGCGGTGATAATTTCTTGCTCGAACTTGTACGACTCTGTTCATGTTCGTTTGGTGGCGCTACAAAAGCTTGATTGACTTGTCCTTTAAGTGACGCCATTTCACGTTCAAGGGATTCAAGACGATCATGATCTAAACATTTCATATAGATAGATACATCGATATAGATATGCATAATCATGGACTAAGACAAAAGCAACAAGCAGTTTTATAAGTATATATACATACACTGTCGCTGTGTACCCGTATAGTCATTGAATAGTGATGCTATCTCAGTGCGAACGGCCACAGGTGATCCTCCATCACTTCCTCCTCCATGAGCACCTGTTTCTTGTGCTGGCTCTCGATTTGAACGTACTTGCTGCATGTTTATAGTTTCAGTGATTTCAATGTGCACCTAAACAAGCATCATTCATTTCTTTTCTTTTTTCATTTTCTTTTACTTATACCATAGCAATGCCTCTGTACAACATGGAAGTCGCTATCGAACAGCACGACAATGAAGTTTATGTGAATTCTTTTTCCATACAACAATTGAAAGGACAATCATTGAATTGAAACGTGATAAATAATGAAAGTTATTTTTTTTTGTTGTTTTCTATGACAATTAATTCTTTGTATTAAATATTTTTCATACAAAACCAATTTTAGAGCACGAAAAACAACAGAATCATCGATTTATTACGTTCCCTAGAAAATATGTTTTATCGTCACTGACGAAAAAAACACGAAAGAAAAATAAAATTTGATTCTTTCATTAATCATAAAATTGAAAATGTAATCGACCACTCGCAAAAGCAATTAAGCCCATGGAGAGTATCGTTAATAAATGTCCAGTTTCGACAAGATTAGCACTATAACTATTGTATGTAGTTACACGGGAACCTTCGGCAAGAGCTGCAAGCATAAATAGAGTGGCGAGAAAAAGTACTGTAGGTGCTAGAAAAGCTAGTACACCAACCAATTGAATACAATTCATGGACAAAATAATTATCATTCCAAGACCAAGTAGGCAAAGAGCAACAACTAAAAGTCCTGCTGCATGCTGTGTACCATTACCCAGTACAGTGTTGCGGGGCATATCAATGCAAGTTGCTGATTGATTCAGTATATTTCCTGAACAATGAGTAAAAAAATTAAAATAGATTGTGTTACCAGATGAATCTTGATTGAAGTACCATGAATACGTAGCCGTACCAACGATTGATAGAATTAAAGCAATTACTGTAACAATGCCAGTCGTTAACACAACTATTCGACTTAGAGGGTCCATGACCAATGGTAGTGCTTTGCTAGATAATGATTCCATTTATTGAACTAGGATCAAAAAAGCAAAAACAAAATAGAACATCACAAATCAGTTATTAATCATAATTCAACTTTGAAAATTTTTCCTTCACAAAATTCGATAGAGAAAGTTTTGTTTCTGAATATGTTTAACCTTATCCTTTTATCACGCGAAACAAAAAGAAAATTTCATTATAGTTGAAAACTATATCATCCATGAAAGTTATTTAGAGAATGTTTCTCATGATTCGAAACAATGGTAATAATAATACTGATAATTAGCTTGAAACTTTGAAAGATTGTTTTCAAGTATTAGTAAAAATAAGTTTTACTTGCTGTAGTAATACTATCGTTTGTTCTTAAAACCGATTGAGATTTTTGTAAACTATGCAAATATATTGTTTTTAAAGTAAGAAAAAAAATTCTATGAAGAAAAGATGAAGAAGAAGAAAGCAACAAAACTTGTTAATGTTTGAATAAGCAGTATGAGTGACAGAAAAAGAAATAGAATCAAGATTGGCAATGAAGGTGAACGACAACTTATTCTTTCTGCCACTAGCTTTCTTTTTTCTTTTGCCGTTGTTCATTGTACTTCTTCCAGGTTTTGATTGATAGTTGTAACTTAAAGCATTTGAACCAGTTTTATGAATCTCTAACGATAACATATCGAATCTACCAATAAAGAAAAACGATGATCAACTCAATTGAATAATAATTTCATTAAATAATCAGAATGAATTTATGGTGAAACATTTCAGCTGAAAGAAACATTCTGTAGGATATTGGAAAATTATGCCATGGAATAATTCCGACTTATTTTATCCTTGAACATGTCAGAAAGAAACGATTGATCATATGAAAATTCATATCGATTAGCAAACAATCATCATATTCTTAAAATCACGAGATTATGATAGGCTTAGAATATAATTTTGGATGTGGTTTGGAACAGAGTGACCCGACTTAACTGATGTTTTGTCGTGTTTTGCTATGTGTGTATGTTTTTCTTTGCGTTGCTCTGTTTCTCTATTTCAAGTACTTATCCTTTTCGAACACTATCCGCTAGAGGTCACGATAAGCATAATAAATCTTACGAATTCCTCATTTTAAAATATTTATTTCTTGTGACGAACATGCCGTTGAAATGTTATAAATTACACACTCGACTTTCGTTGTCATATATATGTCTGTGGAAAATTCCGTTCTGGTTTAAGAAAACGATACAAAAGAAAATATAGCAATTAGATATAACTACAAAGTCATTTAATTAATATATCTTTATTGGCAATCTCGAAAATACGGATAGAGATTGTCAAAGTTATATTCTTTGTTCTGATTAATGAGACGAAAATTTTCATAGATTTCATTTAATAAGTTTCAGACGCTTTTACTAGATTCAAATTTTCGTTGTGTCTTCGATCGCTTGCTTATCATCGCTAGATTAGTTCCTCATCCTTTTTTTTTTACATCCACTACCATAAATAGTCTTCAATGGATGTAGATAACTAAGTCACATAAGACTGGAGCAGACCCATAGTGTACGATTGCTGAAGATTTCATGGGCAAGCATTGGCTCGTATGTGGTTCTGCGTGTAGGAAATTGACAGAGCTAAAGAGTGCATCGAGTTTTTTAATTGTTGCTTCATATTATGTTAATAGTAGAAAAATGGAAATTATAGTATATTTTTTTATTGAAACGATTTATTTAATTATAACTACAAATATTTAGCTATACAAGAAAGCTAGTAAATTGCTTTAAGTTTTTTTGAACTGCAGAGCCAAATTTTGAAAGAGTTTGAATCTATGCCAATTCGTTATACGACTTCCAGAATGATACATGTTTTCAGAAATACGATTAAATTGTTAGACGAACATTCTTCAATTTTATTATTTCGATACGACTAATAAGTGTTTAGTGGCGTTATGAATCTTTTATTATTTTCTTATTGTATTAAATCAGATCATTCCATACAATATGTCTTGTATTGATAACAGGAATTAATAGCCAAATGTGTTATAATGCATTATTTTTCGTTGCTGAAGAAGAATTTCGTTTTATTTTATTAAGGAAAAAAACAAAGGTTATTGAATTTGCAAAAAAACGAAATAATCTCAGAGAACATAATGACAAAACAACATAAACGCATGCATATGTAAAATACAATAAGTAATGATCAGCAGACGAAATTTTTCTGAATATTCATCGCTTGTGTATATTCATCATGAGAAAAAATAAATTTCAAGAATAAAAAGGAATAAATTCATTTGTTTAAATATGCGAATAAACGAATGAACGTAAAGAGTAAGAATGAAATAGCATTGGATCGTATTTGACCGGCACCTAAGCAAAATAAAGATTTTAAGAATGTTAAAACGATTCAAAACACCGATTACCATTTATGCATCGTGTAATTTTGCGCCCGAACGAATCTAATACTTGTTCTTGTCTTTTACCGGATCGACATCGACATTGGGAAGTGAAACAGTCACCAAGGTCGCCACAATCCTCATTACGCTCGCATCTACCATTGACAGCTCGTGCTAGCAACATAAACTTTCATTATATATGATAGATTTTTTTCTGACTTTCGAATAACATACCACAGATACGATCACCTGAAGTTCTGTAGTAGCCTGATTGACAAACGCATTTATTCTCATCGAGTTTGCATGTAGCAAAATTACTGAATTGAGTGCATGTCTGTTGACTATATAGGCAATAACCATCGAAATTATATTTAACTAAAACGAATAAAATGTCTTTTGAATTTTGATTAAACAAGCGTTGCGTATACCGCATGTTGAACCATCATCAAAGTGATCGGTAGTACACTGAAAACGTTTACAACCAGGATCACAGAAAAGTCGGCTATCAGTCGGTACTGCTGTAGTCCATACTGTAGTATTACATGTTTCATGAAGTATCGATGGTGTGTCAATGAGTACTATTTTCAATCAGAAAGAAAATAAATAGATAAATAAAATCAGGTATGATACATATAGTCCTTGAAAAAAAACTGAGATATCAAAGTGAATTACATCGAAGTCTATTTAGAGTTAAACAAATGCTTTCAGTAGACTATGAAGTTATGAAATCAATCATGGTAATGATTAGATTTATCTACGAATGAAAAATCTCTGAATCTTTGAAATGTTCATAGAAAAAAATACGAATTCCAGTCGTTGTATTAGGATAGTTAGAAAAAAACACCGTCTTATGTCGATAGTGTATATGTGTCTTAAGCATTTCGAATGAAATGGTAGATTATTTTTAAAATGTAAAATAAGAAAGTTTAATCTTTATCTTTGTTTAATTGTTATTATGAAGAAAACAAAAATAAACATTTGTATGATGAACTTGGCTCATCATATCGATCTCGAAGTAAAGAAATTTTCTAACTCATATCATCTATCTAGTATGAAAGCGAGTGAGTAATTCAGTACATATCTATCGTGCATAAAGTAAATTAAGGATTGATTCATATCCGAGAGATGATTGAACACGATATAATTTTCTCGATGTGTTGTAGCGTTTTGAAAATAACACGAGAAGTCTTCTTTGATTCAATGATTCTTTTACTAGCTTTAGCGTATAGCCGTCTGAGTAAGCAGATTTCTTTTTCCCAGTCAGATTAGTGTACATTTGATTTTGAACAGAGATTCGTAGAAAAATTATTGATGATCACAATCAGTTGTATAAACATGTCATATTACATATTGTCGACAAAATGTTTCGATGAAATGAAAAATGGTAACTTTCTAATACCACCATGGAATTTATTATTTTTCTGTCTCAATCATACAATCCCTATCGAACATATTCCAACTCTATGCAGATTAAAGTGAATGATTCATATCAATAGTGAAATCGATACAGTAAATTCAGTTGTTATCTGTTAACTTCGAATTTACGCAAGATATTAACGAAAAACATGTTCCTTTTGATACAATATTGAAAGTGATATTTCTATTTGTTTTAATTTTTGAAATACTAAACTTTGTATTTCGTCTAATTACTGATTCGTTATTCATGAAGTCATCTTATCAAGAGATCAATCATCTTGGAAATAAACAAGTGTTCAACAAAATGTCATGATCATCTTGAAATTACTTTGAAACATAACTCTTTTTCGATGGAGATTAGCGTATGATTATAAGTAGCAGGTTTTTTTCATATCAGTTTCTTTCCTATATTAATAATCATTGACATCAGTTAAAGTAGCTATAGTTGGAAGTTTTCTTCTCGATAATGACAACTTCATAGTAAAAACTCGACGAAGAAAAAATCGATGCAATTGAAATAAATCTCGGTTAGAATTCACACACTCGAGTAGGTCAATAAATACTGTTCAAATGGGGATCATCACAAAGCCAAGGTCTCAAAATCACAAAATCTAGCACTGATTCAATTATTCAAGAGCAATATTCTATCGGACAGGAGAAACTAAAACTCTAGGTAACTTTTCTATGATCTTTCTGCAATGAAATTGTAGGTAATTAAAAGCAAAAGTTTCCATGAGCTATATACAATAGGAAATATTGACTAAGACGAATAGCTTCATACTAACTCAATGATCATCCTTGAAGTTTTTTTTTCACAATTTTCATATGAATGATAGAAATATGCATTCTCATTAGTGATTAGTATTGAGAAAAGCCAATCTAAAAACTACAGACGTGTCTTGTTTGTATTGATCATTTACAATATATTAAGAACTAGAAAACATTCGAATATCTGACAAATCTCTATGTCTAGAACGTTAGATAAGATGTTGATTTTCAAGATTAACATCACATTCTACTGAAGAACTTTTCTGCTCATCTTGAAATCTATTTAGTTTTTTACATATCAAAATAATGAAATCAGACTCCATCATTATCCTGTCATGTTTTATTGTTAGAATAGTTTCTTGAAATAAAAACTACAATAAGACTACCATCGAACTTACCGCATTGTCCTGTAGAGCTTCGATAATATCCAGCTTTACATGCACATTGATAACTTTTACATTCTTCATTAGGTGAACATTCTGGAGAACATTCGTATTTAACTAAATGTTTCAATGAATGTTTAGAAAGAAAAAGTAGAACTTTTGTCTTTTAATACCACATGTCGCAAGGGCTGGATTTAAGAAGTAATCTTCTTTACATTTGCATACTTTATAATTTTCATTCTCATATATATAGCCACACTCAATACCCTTTTGATATGAATCTATGCCGCAATCTTCTTGAATATTACATGTTCTTGAATGGCGTTCATGAAGACCAGGAAATACAAAGTTTGAATAAAGTTCTAAAATAAACTTTAACGTTTAGTCGCAAAACAATGCTAGTAATCTCTGTTTACGGCAATTATTTCCAAGAACAAAACTTCGAGATTGATCACAATAGCAGGTATCATTACGGCAAAAAGCACCAGCACCATGCAAACCTTCACAATCATCATCGGTGTAACTTGAATTACATGATGTTGCAGATGTAGTTCTGTTAATAGCTTGAAGTTTCAACGAATAAATCGGTTTCCGTTCTAAATTAAACAAGATACGTTCAACAATTTGAATGCTGTCATTCAACTTGATGCGTACGACATCTTTGATTGGATGAAATCGGTTCATATCCTCGTGGGCATTTGCAGCTTTGAACGTCTGGCTATAGTATCGAAAAAGACGAAAAGTTTTGTATCATTATTAAAACATTTACTTCGGTAGTAGGTGGGCAATCGTTTGAATTCATAAAAGGTGTGTAATTGACTCCGATAAGAAAATCTGAAATACAAATCAATGTAATACGAAAAGAAATTTCGTTTTTATTTAAAACATACAGCATTTGTTGTTTTCCCAAAAAGCAATCGTTTGATCTTTGCATCGACAATACCCATTTTCTCCTGATGCCTCTGCTGCTTTTCCAAATAATTCTGCGCATGCAGGTGTATTGAGCCCAGGAATATTCACATCTACTTGGTCTCCATGGGGATAAACTCTTGCTGTTATCGGTTCTTAAAACAAATAATAAAATAATATTTCTATAGGTCAAGTAATACGTGAGAGAGATATTAAAGTAAAATGCATATTTAATTATATTTCTATTAAACATTTAATAGTACCCTTTTTGTCATAAATCTCAAACTTTAATGAAAGATCAAAATTCAATCTACTTGTATTTTCCATGCGTCAACATATTCTTGCTAAACTGTTTGAATTCAATACTAATTCCATAACTGAATATAAATCAAGTCAACAGTACTATGTCATCTATAGGAATCACGTCACGATTTCAATTTTCTACCTAGATTTTAACGATGCATTGGAAGTAAAATGACAATGCAATTGACATTAATAAACTAATTTAATTTCAATTACGATATTATACTATCGATTATAGATTGGATGAACTTTTTATCTACAGTAATGCACTCTTAATGGCAATGCATGACTTAATGCTGTTATAACTAAAAATCGTGAATATATAATTTTTGCCAATTCAATGAAACGAATATAAGTAATACCAATGTTTGAATAAGTAAAATGTCTCATTGTCATACGGTGTATATAAATCTTACAGCTAGATTAGAGAGAAATCTAAACGTAGCAAATATAATTATTCGGTCAATTTTTAATGTTAAATTGATTATAGTCTCAATGTATTACTGAAATAATGTTTGAAAAAATCTTTATTCATTTTTCTTTTTCACGAAAATGAAACAACCTATAGACATCAAGCATTGAAGATTGCACAATAAGTTGTATATCCATTGAATAATGTAAATTTTTTTGTTTAGGACAACATATTCACTTACCACAAGTTCGATTGTCGAAGCTGCTGAGATAACCTGTGTTGCATTTGCACAATGGACCGTCAGAACTTGAAGAGAAAAGTGGACAATAAAGTTTGGTACCATCACTTGGAAGAGGAGTCCCAATGTAAAAAACTACAAATATTCACCAGAAAAGAATATATTTCAACTGATGAATTATAAGACATGTCTTTCAGATTGTGTACCGCAAGTTGAACCATTCAAAAATGCACCAGCATCACACATGCATCCATTATTATGAGCTTTAACCGGACCATTCAAAAACAATGCCTTGCAATCAACATCCTTTACATCAACATCAACACCTTGTGTGGGAGGGTTCGTTGATTCTCGTAGTTCGTGCACTTTTCTTACTTGACACAAAAAATATCCTTTGTGAATTCTACTGGAATACAATGAAATATATGATCTTACCACATGTACGATTTCCGGCAGCAGCTCGATAACCATTATCGCATAGACATTCATTACCGACAGGACTAGCATTGTTTGGACAAACACGACTGTTTCCAGGATTAGCATAAAGATATGTGACTAAAATTAAAGATCTTTTTATGACATGAAATTTAATTATTATTCGAATTAGAGAAAAGACTTGAGTCGTATTTTTCAAGTGAAACTAGTATGTGAGCAAAACCGAAAAATTTCAAACACCATTGCAATTTCAATCTACCTTGTATTTAACAGTGATCATCTAAATCACATTCTTCGTAATTCGTGAAAAACGGGATGTTAAAAAAAATGAAACAAAATCAGCTGACTACGTGATAGCCAAAACATATGAAACGACGATCTAAATTGATCAACAAGATTTTTTCTTTTAATTTTTCTGCTATTGTTTTAAGTGCACAAAAAGTTTTTTTCAAGGGTGCCTCCTAAATAAAAGAATCGTTTTTAAACACGATCATCGAGAAAATAAAATTCATAATCAAGTGCTCAACAATTAGAGATTGTCCTACACTATAATCGTTGTGCTTCAATAAATAAATAGAATTTGACTCATTGTGCGTAGAACAACAGAATAAACTGATTTTCTACAAGTTCTTTTCATCAAGATACAATAGTGTGAATTAAATCTCCATACTCACTTGTTTACTTTTTCTAAAGAAAAATCATGATCTAACATTTAATAAAATATCTGTGTGTGAATCAAAAAACTTCTCAGAGAATTCTGAAAAAAATTAGTCACCATAGTGTTATACACAGTTTGAATTATCACATATAGACGTAATGTACAAGTCGAAATACATGAGTTTCTAGTTATACTTGTTCCTCTTTTTCGGAACCTGATTAAGAATTCTTAATTCATTATAATCTTATTCAAAATAACGAGACCTGTCTTGTACTCGAATCGCTATTCAAATTTTTTCTGGAATTCAACTAAACGCAACAAAATAGATAAAATACAACCAATTCTTGTTGAAGAACTCTAGTCCTCATTGTATTCCGTGACATAAAATTTCATCTTCATACATCTTTAGATGATTATTCCACAACTGATTTTTTTATCTATTGCTGATCCTTTAAAAATGATGGACATGCCAGTTAACTAATGACGACCGTGTTTAGCGGGTAGTGTTCGGTATCCTAGGTAACTTCTTCAGAAAGATGTACCTTAATGTATTTAAGAAATTCGGAGCACTGAAAATCATTCGGTGGATCACTAACTGATAACGAATAGAAATAGAAATATAATTTATCTGAAGAATTTTGATCCTCAACTGACAATGGGTGACATGCATATCGGCAAGTTTTACTCAGCAACGAACAAGACTCGTGTATATAAACATCAGAAAACAACGGATGGGAGCCGAAAATTGTTTGAGTTGTACTCGAGTAAATGCAGTACAGTTGCTTTTTTTCTCTTCAAATATAATTAAAACACTTTCAAAATGGATAAAATAGGATTAAATACATCTTTCCTTCAATTTTTACAACAAACTATGATACTGGAAAATCGATCGAAAAAGAAATTAGTTTTTCTGATTGTTTTGACCAAAGCTATCAATAATCTCATATATCATCAGTTATTATTTCGTTTCTACTTTGTCACATTGAACAACGAAGAATGCAGCATGTATTTCATGGAAATCGTTCTAACTCTCTCTTCGATCAATAGTACATCAATATCAATATTTTGTTTTATATCCTGTTGTTAGTAAATATAAAGATACAAGCAAATCTATTTTTTCTATGCGCAACTTTTTTCATTT
This sequence comes from Rotaria macrura, assembly GCA_900239685.1. Taxonomy (NCBI): domain Eukaryota; kingdom Metazoa; phylum Rotifera; class Eurotatoria; order Philodinida; family Philodinidae; genus Rotaria; species Rotaria macrura. The sequence continues at coordinate 68,412 of OENT01000142.1, forward strand.
CTTTTGTTATACTTTATATCAGTCTATATAATGATATAAACAGGAGTTGTTAAGCTATAAATCGACTCGTATTCTTCTAAGATTCAAGTCATTTTTAACATACCACATTTGCCATGTTCAAAGTATGCCCGATCAGCTATACAGCGACACTCTCCTGATCTACAAAATTTTGCGGTATCCCCATGTATCTGCCGACAGTTTGCGTCAAATGTTGTATTAGTGGTACAAGCCGAATCTGTTTTGTCACTTAAATTAAGTTCTAAACAATACTCATAAAGAAGGAAAACATACATATGAATTGTAATTATATACCACATCGTTTCTTATCGCTGGACACAACAAATGCATCGATTGGTAAACATTGACATTGATTACCATTAAGACGTGATGGTGGTGGGCAAGAGTTAGGATTGGGTGCGTTCAAAGGTCGTTCCAAGAAGTAATCTGAATGAAAAAGATTTTTGTTTTTATTTATCTATCGTATTGTCACATTTAAAAAAACTAACAGCACATATTGTTAAATTCATCCCAATATTGATTAGGACCACATGAGCATACAAATTTATCTTGTCGTTCTTGGCAAGATAATGGTGAAGGACATAAACCATCTTCTTTAATAGCTGCACCACGCGAATCTATACGCGTGCATACACCATACTCGAACTTATCATTTTCCAATATTGGTGTGATACGTCCTGGAAATAATACAAATATTCAACATTTAGTCGTGTGAGAATTAGCTTACGACAAGTTGATATTGCAGATACGAATTCATAGCCAGGTGAGCATACACATAAACCACGTGCTTCCCCTGTAGCAATGCTATTTCCAGCAATAGAACAATTAGGCGAATTATATCTATGTTGAGAAATGTCGTATTGATTCGGAAAAATGAAATTTGAGTAGTATTTTTCTAGATAATCAAACGATTAAACGTTGAACAGAGAAAACATATCTTTTGTTTCAAAGCAGATTTCACGTACCACATCTATCATTATTTTTGATGAAACCAGATCCACACCAACAAGTTGTTTGATTAGCAACACGAACACAAACAGCATTCTCATCTTTACATAAACCACAATCATAAAATGGCAATGCTATTGTTGAAGGTGATAATGACGCATTGTACAGGTTCAGTACTTGATAAGGATTTATGTTATCTTCTGAAAATGTACATAGTATATCTTTACTTACAACATTCTTGATTTTCATAATTAGCAATATATGGTGGATGACATTGGCAAAAATTTTCTTTATGTTTTGAATCCATTGTGCATCGTGCATTTATATCGAGACAAGCTACAGAATCTGTGTCATAGCAAAAATCATTCGAGTTATTAGCATCGTTCCAGTTGGCATAGAGTTTAGCTAATTTTCTTTCTGTATAAATAAATGTTTAAAAGTGAAACATTCAAAATGAAGAAAAGAATAACATAAAAATACATACGACAATTTCTATTATCAAGTGTTGGTTCAAAGCCAGGACGACATTTGCAAACTGAATCACGACAATCTTTAGACCAACACTCATCCGATGATAAACATGTTACATTTAAGCTTTTATCTATACAAAGAAAATGATTTTAATGTTAGTTAGAATAAACTAATTCTATTGATGGCAACAGAACTTGTAAAATAAGTACAAATAGTATGTACCACTGAAAAAGATGACGATGAAACGATTTCCTTTTCTCTACGGATTTCTAGATAGTCTATTTCATTCGATAAAATTTAGTTGCTTTAGCTATTCGTTTCTATTATTATTGTAAAATTTTCAAGGAATTGATTAAGCATGGTGTCTCGAAAAAAAGAAGAATAAAATAATAATCTTGATGATTAGTAAGTGCAACTGTGGCGTGCATCAAACATAGTAGCGTCACAGAGATTTTGTCACTTGAGTTTTTATTCATGCTATTATTTTTTCATTGCTGGTCAGAACCATTATTCGACTAGCATTAATTTATGTTCTATTGATTGTATACTCACAACATAGTCCATTGGCAGCTGTATAGTTTGGTTGACATTCGCATTGTTGTTTAGGATTACATGTAGAATAATTAACACAGTTGTTCTCAGTTCGGCACGTCTGCCCTTGATAGACGAATCGAAGATTTTCATCTGTAATTTTCCGTTAATGAAAAAAACGTTTTTTTCTGAATCAATGGGAAATAATTCAATACGTACCACATCTTGACGTACCACATGGTTTATACCATGGTGTATCACATCGACATTTTGCATTTCGACAAATCATCGGTCCAGGTTGAGCACAATCTTCGTTTTTCGTACAGCTTTCATCCAAAAACGCTTTATAGATGATCAACCGATAGGAAACTAGGTAAAATGACGAATTTGAACGAAACAATCTTACCGGTGTTAGTCGATGAGATAAAGATCAATAAGATACTAGTCAATAAATATAAGTAATGCAAGCACACCATTACTGTCTATCGACGAAAAATTAGCAACAATAGGATTTTTATCTGAAGAAAAATAAAATCGTATATCACAGAATCAAGTTGATCTGTATCTTTTTATTTGAAAAAAAAATACAAATGAAGAAAAACGCATCTACTTATGCTTTTTATATTGCTTAAAGTTTTTTAGTTGCGAAATTATGATTTGTCAACTATTTAAAATATAATATATTCGGTCTATTGAGTAATATCATGTTACTTTTGATCGAATCGCAATCTTGTTGTTAGCTACCACAAATAGTTTCAAGCAAGAGAAAAAAATGGTCGTTAGAATTAAAATAAGGGTGATGTTCTCGTCTATGAGAATGCCATGTTACTATACACTTATATGCAAGCATATCATATGTTATGGATATGTATATGAGAGTAACTCATCGTCCCAAAACGAGAAAATTTTGACCATTCAGCGAAATGAAGAATTAATTTATAATCTACTTCTATTTCATAGTTCCCGTTGACTGAATATACAAGAAAAAAAAACTCTCAGATCTGCGAAATAAAACAAAACAAATTGTTTATGCTATTATCAATCTTGATAATTCGAATTATCTAAAGACACGTCTTCTTTGATGGGATAAACGAGAAAAAAACTATTGGAATCTATTTGATTTCAACATTATCTTCATCTTTTTCACTCATTAATTTTTCATACAGAGAAAAATTGCTCTAATCCTAAAAGAGTAATTTTCTTCTTTTATATTCTTCGATAATATTTTCTATCCAAATATTAATTCTATTTAATGTTTTGTAATACGAGTCGAAACGATCAGAATACTTATGCCGTTGTTAACAACATCGATATGAAGGTAAGAAGATATTGTCATATATGAAGAGAATTTGCATTTTATTTAATATCCACCAACAAACAAGAGTGAAGTAAAAATCTTTGTGACAGTAAAAATACGTTAAGTTTTATATGAGGATAATATTTTATTGTTGAAAAAAGAACGTCATGAAGTATTCGCAAACATAGACAAAATAATATCGTCCCTTCGTTTATTTTCTCTTTTTTTCTCTTATATATATATATACATATAGCCGTAAAATTAAATGAAGTATATTTATTTGTTACATATGCTGTTATTAACATAGGCCATTGATTGAAGCACATCATTCTGATCGAATATATTTGAAATTTAGTGTACCTCGATACAATATATTTCACTATGATTTATTGCTATGATTTACCATAAATTACTTCGCGTTTTATATACTATCACTGTCAATCGTCTTGTTTCTAATTTAAAATTATGACTACATTCGATGAAAATATGTTTAATAAATATTTCATGTAGAGAGAAGAAAAAATAATATTAGTGAACGATTTATAGTATTTTAGTTCGTCTATTAAGAAGAACGCTTGTTTTGATAGAAAAATCAATGAGTTTCGAATGCCAGTGCATTTGATTAACATTGATATTTTTCAAAGTATTTCGTCAAAGTTTTCAACTGATTCAAATGACTTTTTTCTCTACAGATTTCATGTTGTATTTGTATAGAAACGGAAAAAAATATATGTTTGTTTGTGCACATATAGAGTATAAAGCAAGTTAGATTCATTCAGTACTGAATTGGATTAGTAGCAATGTGATGTTTACAAATTTTACAACAAAAATGCTCGTCAAATTATGAATATTTCAAGGTACAGTGTCTATTGTGTGACTAGGGTAAAATTGACCATATGAATTTTGTGAAAATTTTCAATGTTGAAGACAATATGTTCGAGATTTGTGAACGTTCTCATGAAATCTAATCTACATAGTTCATTTGTTGTACAGTGGACAATTTTCAGAGAAGAATCTGAAAAGAAAAGATTGCCGAGAAATAAGAAATAGAATTGTTTTTCAGTTTTTTTTTAAATGTTTTTTAGTCTTCACATGTAAGATACTATGGAGCTTCGATAGAATGAATTTTTGAAGTTACTCAGAGAGTCACTTAGTAAATTGAAAACTATATCAGAGTAAATCAATATTTGACGCCAAATATTGAATCAGAGCTGATCGTGAGCTTTGCTGAAAAGTCACCTTTCTAAAGCATCGCTACATCGTTTGTGATCAAAACTAATTTCACAACAACAATAAGGTGGGAGACTATTATAGTCTATCGTCGGGTAATCGGACAAATTATGTTTTTAAATAATCAAATACGTGTGGAGTACATGACATGTATCCATAATTTTCAATAGTGGTGAACACTATCTTGACTCGTCACCATGTTGATCTGTACTGATTTAATGCTTCATGCATCTTCGTTTCTTTGTGAGAAACATGATTTTGTTCATAGGACCGATAAAAACATGTTTGCTTTTCTTCAAGCTCATTTTACTTTGTTGAAACCAAGAATATCTTTGTTATTATAGATCTATGTGAGGAGAATTTTGTTCGTTTTCGAAATGACTCTTTGTGATAGAAATCTTGAATGAAAAAACCCTATTTCTATTATGATATCGTGATTAATAGTCAAATAAGAATTACATATAACGTTGATCGAGCCGTTTCTTCTGCAGAATTTCAAGGAAAATATGTTTAGCACAACACAACTGGCATATAAATTGATTTTAAGACGAACATGATGCCTGATTCAGAACTGAAACATGTTTATGACATACTGTAGAAAATTTAGTCAAAGGGACGATAATTTATACAATACTTGTACATACATGAAGTCGCTGTCTATTGACATGCGTGAGAATATGTAACGAAGTAAATGAAATTAGAGTTGCACTTGTTTTTCAGAGAAAAAATGAATTATGTATTTGAGTACAACTATTGTGTTACACGACAAACCTCTTGAGATCTTTCGAATGTCTACTAACAATCGAAAATGAAATCGATACTTCTCAGCAGATAATTACACGATACATATGAACATGACTATCAGTAACTATAGGGTATATGTTCGTAATTATGCAGATGCTTGCAAGTAATTCCATCATACTAATTGATTCAGAAGCAAACATGAGTTGGAATCAATTGTATTTTCAAGTTCCTTTTCTCAACAATAGTACTTCAGAAAAATTTTGAATATTAATTTCTGTAATTGAATAGATTTCTCAATTAGTATTAGATGAACTGAGAATTTCAATAAAATTGTTCACCAAATAGTCTACGGAAAATTAAGATTCCAAAAAACTATTTCTCATATCGATATAAAGTGTGTGAAAATTCAGCGTATTTGATAAAATAAAACTGTAATTATATCTCTGATTTCGTCATGATATCTGAAAACACCATTGAAAACAAGAGAAGACACCATTCTTCTTGAACTTTGTGTATGGTGAATGTAGTTCAATGAAGAGAGAACAAGCAGAAATTGAAGATATTTCAATTTGCTTTCGGACATAATATCTTAGTTCGAAAATTTTCCAACGTATGTCAGAGAGTTGTTTAGAGTGTAGTTCAGTTTTTTTCGAGGAATCAGGTAAACAGTTCGTTCGAAATCTTGAACTTTATCTATATTGCATTGTTCATCGTTTTAGCAATACACATAATTGTTTCAAAGTTCTTGTCAGGTATTATTATAAATGAGAAGAACTTTCAAAAGATCTATGCTCTAATTTTTGTTGACTATCATGTATGAAAAAGCATTAGAAAAAAAAGCACAGTTAAAATTAGAGAATGATGCAATATATGGAAGAACGAAAATCGACCAATACGAGTGAGAGTCAAAAAATTCATAATGATAAAGCAGAAGCTCCTCACAGAGTCATAAGTCATCATGGTATGGATAAAAAACAAAATCGAATAGAAGCATTCAAATATTTTTGCTCTCTAATATGAAATATCGGATTGAATCATTCTTTTCAAAGGGATTGGATCGAATTGAATTCGATTACAGATGCTTCCTAACCGAATCGAGATTTTCCCTGTAGTTTTGTTCTCTGATGTGAATAAAAGTATGGAAATCTGTGCGAATGCAAGAATAGAGAGATTGCAAGAAGATCCAAATTATTATCTATTCTTTATTGATGATTGCTCTGTTAACTAATACGTAATGTCTTGTATGATAGTCGGTATTCACATTCTGTAAATGGTACTATCACATAATTTCGAGAAACTATAAAAACATCATAAGCGTTTATTCGTTTCTGTCATATAATAACTGAAAGCTTTTATTGAAAAAAATTTTTAGCTATTTTATTATTGATTTCTTGACTATTTCTCTCAGTCATCAATGTCGTATCGACTGATGTTCGTGAACCTGCAACATACGTACATGAAAACTGACAGAAAATCGTATGCCAATTTTTTTAATAGGTTTCTTATAAACGATTTTTTTTTAATTGTCCATCAATATGCACGATGACGCGAAATTCTAGCCGACTAGTGTTACAAACCAGTGGCAGGTTGACTTTTATAATCCTCTCATATAACTTGCATAAACATATCATATTAGTGCATACAAATACGATGAAGGCTTCAATTCATATATAGTTTCGTAAGTTTTTATTTTAAACTTAAACTGTTTCATTTTTTTTTTCTTCCATAAGATACAAGGAATTGAGAAATATTCTTTTAATCGAGTAATTCGAAAGCGATAGTTGCTTGCCTTATTATTGCTGACATTTATCTAACATATAACTTGATCGAACTAGTTAAAAGTTTCACTATCTTGGAAATATTTAGTTCTTATCGATAGTATTCTATGATGGATAATGATAAAGAAAAGTATACTCAATATTGATGGTAAACACTTAGTATTATCATGCCATTATCAGATTTATTTTTAACTAAATACTGTTCATATTCAAAATTAAGACGATTAATGATTTTCAGATTCTTTCATTGAATGTTGTTTTTCAATAACAAAAGCTTTTCCATTACTATCGTAGAATGGATAATATGTATTTTAATTTTAATTTTA
>OENT01000142.1:75802-130383 GCA_900239685.1 Rotaria macrura
ATTTGCCATTATATAATGCTCCAATGGAATTCTGTTGATTTCGAGAAGACATGTCAATGACATTAAGTGTTCTGTGCATAAGTTTCAGTTCATAAGATGTCTTACAAGGTCTTCTTCTTTCCGGTGATCAAAATGTATTTCGAATAAACCTTCATTTTATCATACAAGTTTAAACATATAATCAAACACATGAGTGTTCCAGTAAGACAAGGACTTCTCTTTGAATATCTCTCAACTAAAAATAACGCTTAACCTCTACGCTTGATTAATAAATAATCTCTTGATATTATATATATATATCATATTGAAAATGAATTCTTCGATCGGGCTACTACTAACAGCGGAAATATGAGTGAGAGATGGAAGAAAAAAGGAGTACATGTTACGTGTGTGTGTGTGTCTATGTACATTGAATTCACAACAGACGATGTTCTTTTTTTTCTGTTAATGTTCATGCCAACGGGAAAGAGAACAGTATATACATATATTGATCGTTGGTCACCTCTTTTCTTCTTTTTACTAAAGAATAGATTAATGCGTTTGGTAGCGAACATAGAAGCGTCTTTCTCTATGCAATCGATTCGTTTCTTTCTAGGTTGCAGCTGAACGTAAATCATTATTACCCGTACGATTACGAACACCGTGTGTGGTTGGTCCTCGTCCAACATTATCGATGCCATCAGTTTCTGAGAATAATAAGTTAGTTGATATCTTACAGAAAAATGCATTAATCGAGTTATCTTTCTTTCTCTAGCAAATCACCATTAACAGTTGGCAATCGTGTTTTAGTCAATGGACTTAAAATTGGTACTCTTCGTTATATAGGTACAGTCAACTTTGCGAATGGACTATTTTGTGGTGTTGAACTCGACCAACCAGACGGAAAACATGACGGACAAATAAAGGATGTTCGGTTTGTAGATAATTCATATGAATGAGCAAGAAAAAGGAATTCATTCAACTCGATACTATGTGGATTGTTTTTTTGTTTCTTGTAAAGGTATTTTCAATGTTCACCGAATCATGGAATTTTCGTACCTCGTGATAAAGTTGTTTTAGCGCCTCGAATACGAACATCGGTAAGTGATTATTGTGATGGAAAAACAAATCACGCGATTCAATATTAACAAATCAAAAATAAACAATAATCGAATTTTAGTCATCACACAGGCCAGTAAGCCGTTTGAAAGCTCCCACAATGACACGTTCAATTACACTTTCATCAGCAATCAATAAAATTGAACAATCGAAATCTGTTGAATTACCTGATCTACTAGTGAATACGACTTCTCAACCGGTGATAATTAACGATTCAATTTCAAATGATCAACAGGTAACTATTATAACAAGAATTTCATTTAAAAAAAAACAAATTTTTAGGAAACTATCATATCAACACTTGAGCAACCAAAACAGGAGCCAATGAATATAGTTGAACCTAAACTTGAATCTCAACCATTAACAATAGATGAACGTATGTCCTAAAATTTGTCTTAATGTTGTAAAACACGATCGAGAAACTATCTATCAATAGAATCTCGTTAAACTTGACGTGTCAGCTCTTTATGATTCACTTTGAATAAAAAACTCACCAATAAAATAGCCAAGAAATTTATCTTAAGCTACTCATAAATAATAAAAACATTTCTCTGTGTTTAGTACGAGAAACAAAATTGTGTTTCACATGTTATTTCCAAAGAGATCCTACTAATATTCTTTTCATGTAGCCTCAGACACGATTGAAGCCGATTTTACTGATAGTGTGTCATTAATTTTACATCAACTTCAACAAGAACCCAACATACAAACACGTTCTTCATCGACAGCAATTAGCGAAGAAGATACTGAAGATGATGAAGATGAGGATGATATAGATAATGAAAGTGTAGTTGAATCTACACTTGATGAAAAACTTCATAAACTTTGTCATTCATCAGCATCCTCGCTTGGTGCTTCAATGGAATCAACAAAACTAGTTCAACCGGATTTGTCCGTACATTCAAATGACAATGATTCATTAACAAAAGTTGAAATATTAAAGGAACAAAAATCTTTATCGAACTCATCAACATCGATGAATAAAGTAGAAATCAACAAAAAAGATGATTCAATCAATATCAATAAGAAAAAACCAATTATTCAACCAGTTAAAAAAAGTAAGTAGAACAAAAACATATTTTTAAATAGTAACAGAAAAACAAACGTGTGTTTTCGAAGACATCGATCAACGATCCACTCCGTCATTAATCAATACTACAAAACGACCAATGACCTCTGTATTTCCTCGAAATTCATCAATCATACCACCGAAAAGAATACCCACAACTAGAACTCAACTGAAAGCTACACTATCGGCTACTTTGCTGCCATCACAATCGAGTCAGTTTTCGTGATTGCAAAAAAAAAGATTTTTATTTCATGTCTCATGTTAGAACTCAGTCTATCATTGTCATCATGCAATTCACTAAACAGTAGTCAGTCAGATCTAGCGCCAACTACAAGAAGTCCAAGTTTAAAAACAACACCAGATAAAACTCAAAATCTATCTCAAACAGTTGATCTTTCTACGAAGAAATCCGGTAATAATATTGATTAGTTTACGTTGTTCAGAAATCAGAATGTTTTCTTCATAGAAAATAAAGTCAATGAATCTCATGAACATATTCATGCACTCAATCAACAATTAGCAATGTAAATTTCATATTCAAATATGTTTTTACATAACAAGTGTTGTTCATTTCCTTTAATTCTATTCAGTCAAAAAAATCTTAATCAATCTCTTGAAATGAATAATCAACATTTGAAAAAGTTCTATGAACATTTACTCAATCGATTCGATATTATGCATATTTTTAGCCAATATTATATGAATGAAGTAAGATAGTATTTTTAAAATTATTTATCATCGATTTATTTTTCATTATTAGAATATACAAATTCATGAACAACATTCGCTTCAACTATCGAAAGGTAGGTGTGATTTTATTTTCGTCAATTATAAGAATTTCTGGTTCAATGATACAGATCAATTGTTTGATATTATCACAAGACTAAATCACGATGAGAAACGAATTAATGTTCATAAATTTTCAAAACTTAATGAAAAGTTTATATATTGTTCAGATGGACATAAAAATCTAAGAGAAAAAAACGTATCCGTCTTATCGATGATACAAAAGTTCTATGTTTTTATTTGGCTTCATTTTTGCATAATGATAACATTCGATCATTTTCTTCGTGTAATTCTTACAAACCTATGACAATACAACATTTCTTTAAATATCTCTTGAATTGGAAAGAAAATTTTTATCAACAATGAAAGTTAATTTCCAATGTTCGTCTTTTCTAGCACAAAGACAAGGTATTCTAAATGTATAAAACTAAAATTCTTGAATTATGGATCGAATTCAGGATCGACAGGTTTCTATCATACTTTAGACACAATATGAAAAACATAAACATTTACATTTCTAAGAATCGATTTGAATCGGAAGTCATATTTTATATTAAACTCAATTACAGTTGAATTTCCGCAAGTACAACCGAATAAGAGTGATGACGCGAAAAAACCATTGATTGTTGGTGAAAGAAAATTATTAATATTGATGAAATTATTTTTGCTGAAGATATTTCTTTTAACTCGAATATTTTTCAAGCATCGGGAAAAGCTTGCTTTGTTTAAGACGTTTTATCGACGTTTGATTGATATTTTGACAAGACTTTCTAGTAGATACTCTGTTCTATAGAGCAAGAGACCTATGGAGTATTACTAGTATACTACACTAGATTGGATATTCCAAGGATAACTTGCGCTTCGTCCATTGTCTTTAAGAAGAGAGCAACGCTTTTTTATCTATCAGCAAAAAAAACTAGGATATTTATGATAAACCCACTCCTATTATTAAATATCTCAGTTACGTGTTTGAATTCGACGATAAATTTCGACAGTATTATAAAGAAGACCACAATACTTCATCTGAAATCTCATTAAAATAACCATAACTCAACGAGGAAGACGTATGAGTATGAATTTTGTTTAACTTTTTCTACTCTCGATCGAGTTCATTTACTGAGAAGTGATTCATTTCAAAAGTAATTTATTAGTTAATCAATTTTTTTCGTTATTTGTTTACTTTACTTGATTCTATGATAAATATTTTCTTATTATTAGCTCGAGCAACGAAAGATCAATTGAAAGTAAATAAAAATATTCTTTATAATAATATGATAACAAAATAATTAATTTATCTTATAGATGTCAATCGAACATTTACGATTGTGCCATAAAAATGAATTATCTGCAGTAGATAAACTTCATCTGAATCGAATCGAAACAATGAACAAAGTACATGAACAAAAACTAAATGAATATCAACAAAAAATGGATCATTTATTAGTAAATATTTTAGTATTCTTTGAAAATGATTAGCAGAGATGATTTTATTTTTATTGAAAAAAAAANAAAAAAAAACGCAAACATGTCTGTTTAGCATGAAAAAAATGAATTAGAATCTCGATGTTCAATACTACAAGAAAAAGTCGACGGTTTCCTAGCTGAAATGGCTAGTAGTGAACATGCCGATGTTCTATTGTGTCATGTTGAAACATTGGAAAAAGATCGAACAAGTTTACAAGCTGTACTTGAACTTAAAAATAAAGAAATTACACAATTAAGAACAAAACTACACGAACAAGAAATTCAAGTACGAAAAAAGACTCATCCATTCAATTTTGACAAATTTTATTTATTCATTTTAGCTTGATGATGAAAAAGCACTACGAAAACGTGTAGATATGACTGAAAATCAAAATCAAAGCCTTCGATATCTTTTACGACAAAAAAAATTGAGTGAAAAGTAAATACTGATTTAAAAATCTGTTTTCTTTTCAATATTTCGATTTTCTCAACCCTAAGAATCTAGATATAATTCACATAGTATCAAATATGATTTTAACACTTATGAATTCTCTTTTTCTTCAAAGTTGATCTTCCAATCTGGGCATCAGATTATCTATTTAATTGTATTTTCTAAGTACATATTGCTTAAATGTTTTATTTCGCATATTCATGAATAATTAAGCTTTTGTTCATCAATTAATTATAATTCAAGTTTCAAAAAACAACATTTCCATCTTGAATTTTCTTCTGAATGAATTTCTTTCTCACCTATCTATAAGAACCATATCTGATTTGCAAGCTGATATTAAACAATTGCTTTTATTGAAGGACGAACTTCTATCATTATTCATCTGCTTGTTTTTACAATATGCTTTTACAAATTTGTTCTATTTTTAGTACTGCTGTAGCTGAACGAGATGAACTAAAGGAGCAATTAGCACAACTTGAACGCGATAATTGCCAACTAAAATTTGAAAATGAAACCTTACGTTATCGTCTTCATGAACGATCATTATCGGTTTCCACACCATCAGATAATCAGATCATAGTCCCCATTCAATCATGTAGTATTCCTTGTCGACGTCAACAAGGTCGAAATCGTGCATGTAGTTTATCATCAATAATAACTATTGCACGTGAGAATGAACGAATTACACGTTCATTGTCATCATTGAATTGTATAGTTAATCGGTGATTATTTTGTTTTTTTGCTTTCTTTTTTGAGGAATGTTTGCATGCGTGCTTAGTTTGTTTTTATTTTATTGATATTAATTTGACAATATTAGAAATGTTCTGACACAAACATATGTATTTGCGTGATATATATTTATATTATGTTATTCCCTGCTTTTGTATTTTTAACATATTTATTTGATGTAGCATGTGTTTATAGATGAGGTATATTCAATTATTTTGATAAAAATATACAGGGTGTGGCGAATGTTTTTAAGTAAAATTATTTCTCTCGAAAACATTCAATCAGAGAAATAATATCAAACATAAATCTGATGTTTTACAGTTCTATTATATGATTCAAAGAAAAGGAACAGCATCGATTCTCTAAAAAAAAAAGATTTCTAGCAGCTCTCTGACTTTGGATGCTTCATTGGTCTACACTTACTCGCATCCATTTAGTACGATGAAATTTCTCTTTCTTTTTCTTTTTTGATTACATTAGGTCCCTTCAGGACTGGTATTTATTTAATACACTATTCAGCATTATCTAAATATAGTCTTGTGGGACAGTACAAACGGGATTTGAAACTTCGACTGTCAAGAAATAATTAGTATTTAAAATAGAATTTGCGCCAATAGCTGGCCTTGGAGAAGTTATGTCGATCATTTGTAACGTGTTATTTGTTACTACACATTTTTTATTCATTAGACAACACGCTGTGCGTCAAGAACAATGACATTTTCTTCCGAGAATTATTTATTTAAAAAAAATGTATTCTAGAAATGGCATTCATAATTGATATTCGCGTCAGGACTGTAAAAAAAAGTGCATACAAATTATGTTACTCAACCACAGCAACAGATGGCGATTTGCGGTTTTCAGTAATAGAACGAAAACAATACCAGACATCTGTTTTTAAATGAGTAGGGAGAGAGACATACTTAGAAAAACAAATGACACTGGTGTTTTATACTGTTTTTGACATGTAGATAAAATTTACACGGAGTCCATAATAACAGTCAAACGATCATCTCTATCATAGTGATAAGAAAAATGTAACCACTGATCTAATCGAGCACATGATCTAGAATTATCTTGATTTCTAGCAACTATTTTGATACTTTAATCAAACAGATATGAAACTGACTATGTTTTACATCTGAAAATTTCTTTATTCTCAATTAGTGATAAACATAGATTGCTAAATTATTTCTTGCGATGATTGGATTCTTGGCAGACAATGTATCGTTTGTTAATTTTAGCACGAAGACTAGATCTAACTCTCCTTACTTATAGTCGATCTGTTTTCTTCTTAGAAGTACAAACAACTTTTTAACATACAGTAACTCTAACAAGGGTTCTAACAGATTTAACTTGAAGTTTCTGAGCCATGCAGGACTCTATATAAGAATTTTCTACAGACTTCCAACGTACAAAATACAATTAGAAATTCATTTTATTTAAATCTTGGCGAGGAATAAGGATTTCTATTGAAGTCACTGTTTTTCAATTTTTGATTTCACTTATCGTTGGATTTGATATGCTATTCAATATCACCTGTCAGAAAATTCTCTAGTTTCATTTGAAAACCTCGACAAACATACAGAACAAAAGAACTTCTGGAGGTCAGTAAATATTATTTATTGATTCACCGGACAACATCTTCTACATAGGCATAGTTTTTCTTTCGTTGTATTCTAGTCAGTAAAAAATTGTATTTAAGTTCAATTTGTATCTATCAACAGAATTATCAGTATCCTATATTATTTCTCTGCTCGAATATTTTCCAAGAAAGCCTGGTGATGACGAGTTTGGTTCCAATAAATAGTCAAAAAAGACTAACAGAATGTTTATGCATGAACAGCTTTTTTTTCCTATACCTTATTCTTATTATATAAATATTTTTGAAATAAATTCAGTTGTTCAAGTATCGATAATATTTCAATGAACAACACGATATCAAAAACATATTTGTTTATATTGATCAAATTTTGAATAAAAATCCATACGACGAAATTAAAACGAGCATTATTTCATAGACAAAGTTCTCATCTCCTTATCTATTCAGTAATGACATGAATCGAACTTTGACTAGATTATTCATGCGATACAATCCTAGGACTAGTAACGTTCAAAACGGTCATAGGACAATAAAAACATGAAAACGGATAGAACTTTTATGAGTTGATCCTTATTTGACGAAAAATTTTACCCTACCCGAGACGATTGACATCTTTAAATCATTAAATCATGTCATCGAAAGAACAATAAGATAATTTCTCAATCAAATGAAGGGTTGACATGTATTTGTGATCACAAAGAATGAAATCCTTAGAGTTAGTGAACAAATGTAAATAGATTCTGAAACAAATAGAAATTGAGAAACACAAGATAATCTTTCTATCAATATTGGAGAGTTTCATCAAGACTCTCTGCATCGTCTATGAGTAAATTAGGTTGAGCACATTGAAATTTTTGCTTAAAATCCTGATAAATTGCTGAAGTTCGATTTATGTATGTTCAGAAATTTTGAACGATCTGAAAAGTCAACATCATACAAGAGTTGAACCTTCTCTCATAATAATAGTTAGTGCTCAAAGTGACAGCAGTCGAATTCCGTTCTCGCATCAGTCTAGTACCGAGAGTGCGAATGATTTGGCATCGATAATTGTGAAAATTTCAGATTGTGAATCTGATTTATCAAAAAATATTCATCTAAGCGTCGATTCACTATTCATTATAAAACTTTCATTGTAGGCCTATCGATGGTGTTCATCAACGGTGCCGGAATCCATGTTCGTATACATGTATTCTATGACTAGATGATTTCTAATAGTTTGATATTGTACGTACATCAAGCAGCAATGGTTTTTTAGTTCTATTTATTGGATTATATACAGAACATGAGCATTTACTAATGAATACTTATCACAGTACAATGATATTGATTGATACTCAAATGAACTAGAGGTAGTTGAGGGACAGCTAAGATTTTTGCATAGAATAAACAACTACATAATAATCTGTGTTATCTTTTTCTGATACAAGAATCAGTTAGATTTTACCTTGAATTTTAAAAATCTATGTTTTTTATACTATTTCGTTACAAAAAACAACAATTGATTTATATGTCTCGTGGAACTTTTCTCTTCATGCACATAGTTATCCAAGTCAACGACAGAGTTTATTGTCTTAAACTGCGTCAATAAACGAAATGAGTTATTGTCTAGTAACACAACAAAACAAAAGGGATAATATCCAACGGAATTCTTCTTCGATCTGCTATTGTTCATGTTCACTATCATTCAATTGAGAGTAAGAATTGCCGATGGTGAAGTATTAATGTATAGTTGCCTATTTAATCAATAATCAAACGAAACATTCCTATAATTTTATGGCACTAACTCGATGTGGTTGTGGATTTTATCAACCTGTGACAATTAATAGAATCATCGATTTCACTCAATAACGATGATCGATATGTTCCTACGACTGTTCATGTAGTTGCATTATTTCATATATGGGATAACAACTTTTTATTTTATCTATTTAGTGCTTTTATGATGAATTAATAAAAAATGATGGTAAAACAACTCTAACACTAAGATCTAAATAACTATATAGTTGTAATTAGCGCTCATTATTCAACAGAAAAGAATGCATGTTTAACTATTCACTTACATGTAACAGTAAGTACAATTATAATACATCCGAAATATAAAACGAATACGAAAATCAATCATATTGTACTTATTGAATTAAGTAGATCAATCGATTTAAATGATAAAAAAATTGGTTTTATACACATGTGTACCACGGGTTCCATTACGCTATCGAAGCTTATTTCCTTACAACCGAGCAGATGCGGTAATGTTTCATTGCTATGAAGTTTTTCATTGTTTCCATGTGTCATTTGTTACAAACTTTGGTTTAGTCGCTATTAGATGTGGACATATTGATGAAAGTTCTTTTCGTCATACTAGTTAAGGACTTTCACGAATTGAACTATCTATACAATCACTATATATCCGATCATCAAATTATTCAGCTCAAACCTATAATTGAAAACAACAAATGTGTGCTAGTTTTTATCGATGTAGAAAGGTTATATGTCAAGGTTGCAGGTTTCTTTTCGTAGAACATAGTTTTTGCAATCAATATTTGTTTTTAATTGGTGCACCATTGATATCGATTTACAACCGAACATGGCAAATTGTTGGAATCACTAGTTATGGTCAAGGCTATGCTCGAGCTTGTCAATTGAGCACATTCAATTAGTCAGGTTATAGAACGGATTTAATATTCTTCAATAATTTTTGTTTAAAAAATGAATCCAGCTGTGTAGACTTGTCAAAAAAATTTCTTCTGTCAAACGTTACACAGATTCAGTTGTCAAGTCAACATTGAACATTTACTTCTGAATAAGTCTATTTAATCATTGTTTTAGATCTTTATACTCGGCTCAGTCTCTATCGTGATTGAATCAATCATAGAATAAACAAAACCATAATGAATTGTGATGGAGAAGTTTTGAATATACCGAACAATAGTCATATGACTAGTAACACTCTAGATATCTGTTAGGATAGAACGATTGATAGTTATGCTATGCTTTATACGATGTTGGTTATAACTGTGCTACTTTTATGTTTATCAAGTTTATTTATTTATAACTACTTATCATCAAAATACAATTCAACTTGATACATAGATTAAAACTTATTCAATTAAAATCACTTTGAGAGCATGACGGTTTCACGAAAAGATAGAAACCAATTATCACCCTTTGATCACTCAAACAATCGTAGACGTACCACCAGAGACAGATAACTCGATATTAGAGAAAGAATTACGGGCGGACTTGGAGGAAGACTCAAGATTGTTTACTCAGATTGAAAAATTCCAAGATCCTTTAGCTTACCGACATCATATTAATATCATAATGAAAAGCTTTAAAGAACTTTAAAATATATGAAAATGTAAAACATTATTGAGCTGTTTTACTCTGATAAACATCTTGAAGGATGATAGTAGGTCATCTCATACAGAATCCTATTGTTATCATTTCAGTTCGTCAACGATACCACAACTCAATGGCATTTCTGATATTTCATTCAATAAAGAATCCATGCTAGTTGTATTAGTTCGTTTTTATATTTCTACGGCTTCGCTTACAAATAGTCTTATTTCAGAATAACAACAACTATTGTGAAAGATTCAATGTTGTTAGAAAGAACTTATGTTTGTTTAGTCGTTTAAATCATAATAAACTTGAAAATTTTATTTAAGTTTAACATAAGAAGGAAGGAAAAATTTAACTTTGCCACTTGGCAAATTGCGTGTTACTTCTTGATCTTTCACAGTTTTAATTAGATCTTTTTCTAATTGTGTTGCTGTTCGATCCATAGCAAAGAATTTCAAAGCAGCTTGAACATCTAAAAGAAAGAAATATTCTTAAACTTCACTAGAAATAAAATCAAAATGGAATTTCTTTACTTTTGCCTTTTTTGCCAAGACCACCGGGTAGAACCTTTACTTTATATTTGTAATTATTTAGTGTAACCCAAGGAGCACAAACACCAATAACATTCGTTAATGGATCATCCGGTGTTGGCTGTCCCGTTAGAGTTGAAAGTAAATGAGCATCTTCAGATAATCGTTTTGCTTTTTCTTCTTCGTCTTCTTGTTGTTCAAGTTCATCGTCATCGGCCATTGCAACGGCTGCTGATTGTGGTCGTGATTGATTAGATTCATTCTTTTTTCTATTATCTTTATTTTGTCCTTTTTGTTTATCTTTTTGCTGTTGCTTTTGTTGCTGTTGTTTCTTCTTTGATTCATTCCCAGCTGAACCTAGAAGTTGCATTCGAACCTGTCGATCTTCTTCATCTTGATCTTTATATTTTTCTTTTATTTTTTTCAAACGTGTTCGTTGACCACGCTTCAATGGTTGATTAGCATTATTAGATTTAACAGGTGGCTTTTGCTGAGCTTTCGGCTCTTTCATTCGATTGTTATCAATTTTTATGGACTTCTCATCGACATATGTCACTTGAGTATCAGGGTAAGCCGATGATGTATCCTCTTCGCTTTCCGATGAAGATGCTTCAAGATCAAGATTAGCAACATATTCTTGATTCTCTTGGACAACTTGTTCTAGTTTTTCTTCCTGCTCTTGTTCTTGCGCTTGTGCTTGTGCTTGTGCTTGTGCTTGTACTTGCACTTGCTGTTCATCGGATTTATTTTCATCATCTTCACCATCAGACACTTCAAGAGGAGTTTCTTCAATTGATTCTTGAGTTTCAATATGTGTTGCTTGTTTTAGATCCTAGAAGAATTTTTTTTCTCGTCATATATTAAGAATATTGTGCTGACTACAATTAGAATATCGATTTAGTTGTCATTCTCTTTTCGACAAAGCGTAGAAGTAAACTCAAATCTATAAAGCATTTTATCTTGGCACGGAAATCATTTGCCCATTCAATTCATTCCAGACTATGCACCAACCAATAAGATGAAAAGTTGAGAAACATAGATGCTCCATCATAGGAAAAAAAATAACACGAGCTGATTCTAAAAAAGTCTTCAAAGAAATGATAGTCAACACTCAGCGGGTTCTTCTATGAAAATTCTGTGTAGAATCCATTTCATAAAAACTTCTATTGTATGTTCAAATTACGATTTAAATTCAAGTTAGATACTTCGTGGTAATACATGTCACATCAAAATCAATGTGCTATACGTATTGTTTGCGTCGTTCGTAGGAATGTAACAATACCATTTGCAGACACCTAGAGATTGCCAATTTTCACAATGAAGATCTACCAATACCAACCGATACTTTGCACCACTTATAACCAACGAACTTAGCTCTACCTGACACAAGAATATAAAATACCAATATCAATAGAAAAGATCTCCAGTATTGGTGAGAATTGTTAAAAAAACGGTAATTTTCACCAATACTGGAGATTGTTTCTATTGATATTGGTATGTTATATTCTTGTATCAGATCGAGCTAAGTTTGTTGGTTATAAGTGACACAAATTATTGGTTGGTATTGGTAGATCTTCATTGTAAAAAAACTGGCAATCTTTAGGTGTCTGCAAATGGTATTGCTACATCCCTAGTCGTTTGGATGTTGTCACTTTCTTTCTTCAAACATACTATCAATGAAGACAGTTCTCTACTGAAAACTTAAGATTGGCTCTGGTAGTTGATTGCTTGTTAGTTATACAAATTTCGAGCTTTCTCAAACTTAAATATGTACAAGAAGTTAATTGTAGAAGATAGAACGAGTCAAACGTAGGACAATAAAGTTGATAAGATCTTTTCTTAGTAGACTATATATATATATATATGGCGGAAAAGAAGTAGCATTCGAAGAGTATAATGAACTTTTCTTACTTGTTCATCTAAGATAGTTTTTGCTTTTCGTTCTTCACTATGGCGTTCGATAGCTGCCTGATCACTTTCATCAAACTAGAATGAAACAACTGAGATATAAATAAATTAACTATTCTAAGACTTTTCACTTTAAACAGTAGAGCAAAGCCAAAATTCAATGGTGCACTTGGTAAATAATTTCGTTTGCCTAATAGAACATAAAATAGTTGAGTATGATAACAAACGAACGATAGAAGTCGAACCTCGAATCATAAAAGCACCCGTTGTTATATATTCTCCTGTTGGAGCAGTTTTCGATACTTGTTCATGTTTAACCCAATAAGCTGGTGCTGGTACTTTAGCTTCCCATGCAGCACTATGACAACAAGCTAAAACTCCTGCTTCTTGTAATGTTCTTGGTGGTACTTCATTTCCAGTTGGATTTTTAATAATCACACTTGTTGCACCATGTAGATCAGCATGGACATACAAATCACCAGCTCGTAAATGACGTTTTACTAATAAATCATTTTGTTGTTGATCACGACCACCCAACACAACATAATTGTCCGAACTTATAAACCAATAGAATTTTTCAAACCTAGATAGATTCAATGTTTACATCCATCGACTTCTTGTTATTCGAATCAAAAAAGACTTTTCAATGCAACTTCTAGTAGATTATAACGTAGTGCTAACATATGTTACTTGAACATGATTAATAGATTGTATGCGGTAGATAGTTTTCAAAATCAAACTTATCCGTACCTGGACTAAGCATGATCCTGTTAGACGATAGTTCCTAGTGCAAAATTTCTAATCGATTCGTGTTATTTTTCGATGATTACGGATAATTTATTGAACCGATCTTTGTCGGCTTATTAATGTATTTCAATTGTAAATCTTTAATTTAGTAGTTAGTAGTTTTGTTTACAAAGAAATCTGTTGTAGAAATCTATGATGCCTACATTTGATTCCTACGTACGCTTTTTAATACTTCAATACTTGCTGAAATTTAGACAGCGATGTTCTGATCTGTTTACATCCTTCTTTGCAAAAAGCAGTACTTTTACTCTAGAAGACGCGTCTTAACTTTATTCAGTTCAGTGGTGTATTTCCTTTGTAGAAAAATCAATCGTACTCAAAAACTATCGATCATGTAATTGATCTCGTGTCCTGTTGACAGCATGAATTAAGTTCAAATACATATATGAAAATGATAAAAGCAAAGCGTTTAAATACCAATAGGCTTTACGAGCTTTTGTAACAGTAGCAACACGCTCAACTTCTTTGAGTAATTCATTGGTTCGTTTTGATGCCGATTTGATAGCCTAATGAAAAGTTAAATAGAAAACTCACGAAAACGAATTTTCTTTTAAAAATATATCAACCAACTTTTTCACCAGCTTCCAATGTTCTCATTTGTTTTTGTGATGATTGCTTTTTATGTTCGAAATATCTTTAATAAGTCAACAACAGCAAGAAAGTAATACGAAACTTAGTCAAAAAGTCGACATACCGTTTTGCATTAGCATATGCTGTTAATGATAGATCAACGTCAATTTTAACAGGGACATTGGAACCTCTCCAATTATCATCATCATCATCATCACCTCCGAAAGGATTTCTATAATAAAAGAGATTAAATATAGTATTTACTATAATCTATGGATTACCTAAGAAGTAATGTCACATGATTAATATCAAACTTAATAGAATTTATAGCTCGTGCGGTTGGATCGCCAGATTGCTTTGCTTCATCAACAAGTTCTTCGATTTCTGGCCAACTCATTTGATTTGCTACTGCTGTATTAATAGCAGTGATTGCTCGTGTAACCTATTCAATATTGAAGACAAAAATATGAAACTATATGAATGCAAGAAGAAAAAATAAGAACTTACCAGATCAGCATTGATTTCTATTAAAAGAGCTTTGCGTGCATCTTCATTCTAAAAATAAAATCATCGAGTGCATACGTTTTTGTTTCTTCTCTATTGATGATTATAACTGCTACGCTGGATTTTGTTTTACTCATTGCATTTGAATTCAGTCATCACAAAGATCGACAATATCAGTAAGCATAAGAAAATATATTGAAACGATGTGGAACAATCAAGAAATCTTCTGAGATAATGTAAAAAAATGGTAATTTTGGAATATCGACACTTATACTTCATCACATTCATTCAAATAAAATACTATTTTTCACAGACTTCACCATCCTGGGATTCACAAACTTTATTATATAACTGTATTTCACAAAATACTACACGAAATGTACTAAGATTCCATTTTATAGGAAGTTTGATATCATAATTCGAAAATATGATATTTTCCTATGATTGTATTTAGACACAGAAAAACTTTCTAATGATGCCATATCATAATCTCTCATTTTGTTTTGTATATGAATCTTGTAAAATTAGTTCTAGTTGAAAACTTTACTTTCAACATCGGCGAAATTAAACTCACCACTGAAAAAGATGAATATTCGAGCTAAACTTTATTGTTTATAGTTCTACTTTATTATATCTAACTTAATGTAAAACTGTAGAAAATTCAAGTATTCATGAAACAATATGAGATAAATAGAATTTTTTATCAACACTTGCATATTCCACAGACTCATGGCTTTTCATGCGCAGTTAGATAGGTCCATGATGTGCAGTCCTCGACTAGATTATCCTCCAAATGAATTCTTCGTTGAAAGTAGATTTCGTTTTGAAAAACAAAGCTTCGACAAGCTTTGCATAGGTTTCTTCATATTTAAAGATAAACCCAAGCCGACAAATTAAATACTTTCGCTAATCGATCGTTATACTACAAAATGCTACTAGGTTACAGACGATGCTAATATCAAGTATAAAAAACGACCAGTATCAATCATACAGCCATTTTGATAACTATCATATTCGGCTATACACAAACTAGGCACAATCGATAAGTTGATACGATGTGATGATGAGAATCTTTCATGCTAAACATGTTAACTTCGATTAAATTTCTACGTGATGAGATTCGTTCACTTGTTCGATTGATTTGAAGCATGAAATGAAATAGAATGAATCAGTTCAAGTGATATTTTCGTACATCAAAGTTGAATTCGGATTGGTTCCAAACAATGTAGTTGTCTACATCGATTTGCATGGATTCATTATTAACTAACCTGAACAGCTTGTAATTCATCAAGACGTTTTTGATGATCCTTTTTGACATTTTCAAGTTTTTTCAGAGCCTCACGTTCTTTCTGTACAATATGTCCTTCTAATCGTTGTGCTTCAAGTTTAGAGAAAAAATCATCAACGGCCTAATAAAAAGAATGAACGATAGATCATATTTGTTCACAATAAAAACGATAAACAAATGTACCCGATCGAATGTTGGCAACTCAAGATATGGTTTCGATTCCAATTGTTTAAATAAAAACGGATGAAATTCTTCATAACTGTAAAAAGCAAACTTGTTTCATATGCGTAAGAAAAACAAAAACATTTTATCAATACCTAAGAAGAGACGCTGAACCTTCTTGTCGATACGTAATATATCCCTGCAGAATTCGAAGGATGAATTGCGAAATAAATCTTCAATAAATCTATCTCACTTTACAATCACCAGTATCCGCTTGTTTTAAATAATCCATTGCTTGAATCAATTGTTCATGCAATTTGTGAGCATCTATTATGAACGCAAGTAGGTAAGAATATATATATCTATACGATTAACAGGCTTTTTCATATTCGAACAGTCTTATTTTTTTCTATAAGGAAATCGAAATCGTAACCTTTCCTTATTAATGGAAATATTCGAATAGGGTAATCAATTGAAGTAGACATGCCTCCAAATTTTCATGAAATTTACCTAGAAGTTCAACTGAGCCAACACTACTACAAAAGTTAGTCTTACTACTTGATTTATAGTCCATCGATATTTACTAAAAAGAATGCATGAAAGATGCATCACACCGTTTAGTATCTCCCATTTTAACAGATATACAATAGCCACTGGAAAGAGATCGAATACTAAACGCTACGATACAACAATATGTGACCAATAAAATTCGTGTCTTCAATCATCTCCGGTCTCACAATTATGTTAGGAAATCGTTTAGAAATCTTTCGGATATGTATATTTGTCAACAAAAAAACTAATACACCGTAAAATATAACGTTGAACTAGATTCCTTGATTGTTACAAGATCAATATCGACGATGGTTACTAATAGAAAGAAGGTTGCTTACTATTTCGTTTAAGAAAATGTTTAAGGTAAACGTTGAACACTTTTACTTTGTTCATATAAACAGAGTGATCAATAGGAAGACTAAAAAAATATCGCTATTTATTGCTCTTTTTTTGAGAAATATGAGTTTTAATATTGATAAATCTACAAAAGAATATTTTTTTTCTATCGAATGATTTGGTAAAACATGTAACAAAAACATATGATGAAAAATATTCTCGCCTTCGTATAAATATGCGTATGCCGAACACTTCAAAATCTCCTTCGTAAATTTCACAAGAATGAGAGTCAACATAATTGGGAATTAAAACAATAATTAGAACGAAATTTCTAAGGCTTAGCGTACTTGCAATGATAGAGTAAATTATAATCTACAAAAGAAGATATCTGTGAGCTTTGCATCACACTTATTCACTCGATTGCATCAGCTATACGTATGAAATCAAACGGAAATTTTACGAACTCGTGATAACCTCAGGGGTTAATAGAAAAGAAAGTATTAGATTCGATCTATTCTAGAGTAGATTTCGTCTGATCTGTTAATAGCTACTAATGGTCTACAGTAGGATATCCCTGTTCTATCAGAATGAAAATTCGATATCGTTTTCTCATTTTGTGTAAGAAGTTCTTATCATTAGTGAAAATGTTCTCGTAAATTCAATTTAATAAATAGTAACGAACCTTGTTCAATATTGAATGTTTTTCCCAAAATACAATTTTCATTATTTAATCCCGCTTTCAGTAAACATTCATCGAGTACAGCTGTGCCAAAAGCTAAAATTAGAATTCTATGAAAATAAAGTGTTAAGAGAATAATAAAAAAAGATAAATCGTACGTAAGAGCGGATTTAGTAATTTCTTCACAGATTCATTCGGTTGAGCATTTTTTAATATTTCAACGAATCTATAAATGAAAACAAAACAGACTAGTGAAGCTAGGTTTTACTACTTGAAACAAACTTTTCAAGTGAAATAAGGTCTTCTGGTTGTTTGACGCTGTCGACAGGATATGTTTCATTAACAGCAAATCTTTCATCAGTTGTAGCATCTGTTCTTTTACGAATCAATGTTAGTATAAGATAATTAAAATCAGTCAAAATAATGTTTCCCTGGCAAATTAAATTTACGAAAAAAAAACCAATTCAACTACAGAGTAAGAACACGAAATACTTTATCATAGAGTTCCACAATCAGATGATAAGCAGCTTCACCGCTACCGAATTGTAAGTCGATAATACGATCGATACCGAGTTGTTCAATAGATTCTAATCGACGAGATTTAAGGTGTTTTCGAAGCTAAATTTATATTTTGAACATATTTCATTGAAAACACATGCTCTTGAATTTTACTTTCATGGCAAAACCAGATGGAATCAATCCTTTTGGCCAGTCGAATTCAGTTGTATGTATACGTATGCCGGATTCAATCAGTAGCACTCCTTTATCATCGGGTCTAGACATAAGCAGAACTATGAGTTTAAGAAAAAGTGTGAATATATTTTTACTTCGAGAATTTAATCAAATAAGTTTTATTATCAACATCATAGATATTAACTACACGGACTCCAACGAAACTAAATGTAAATCAATGATTTTAACTGAACAATTGATGCCAATTTACAGATTAATACCGTTTTCGAACTGCGGCAATACATGCTTTTAAATCAAGAGTCGTAAACCTAGTCTTTTTAGCCGGCATTTTTACGATGGTTGAAATAATTTTGCAATTTAAGTGTGTTTCAACATAGATTGATATTTAGCCACCAGTCATAAAGAACAATAACTATTTGCTCAAGATATCACCCAATAGTATTTTGATCACCTAGCGCCATCGTATATACTGAGCTAAAGTGTTATTTCAAGAAATTTCGATTTTCTATCAAGTATTCATACGTTAATAGAATGCGATCGTCATTTCCTACGATCATCGTGTAATATATACTGAAATACTTCCCAGTTGTACTATGCATCAATCTCAAATTGTCAAGATGTGTATATAACAGTGAGAGATGATACTGACAAGAACTAAATTTTCAATTTCAACAAATAATGACGGTACATGAATAATCCAAGCAGTGATGGATTTGGGGGCGGGGAGAGAAAGGGCGTGTGATGGAGTAATCGCAACCTTCCCAAGAAAAACCGAACAAAAACAAGCTCATACTACCTCCAATGCATCTCAAACTGTGTACTTTGCTTATGATCGCACCTAACCCCCTCCAACATCCTGGATCCAACATTGTATTCAAAAGAACTGTTACAATGTGGTAGCTTTAATTTATTGCTTGATAAAGTATCTCCTGGTGAACTATCGCTAACTTTTATGAGCTTTGGACCAAAATTTTTCAGATTCGAGTCATCTAAATCATTTTTATTGATTCTAGAAAATCTATAGCTGACTATTTGGTACAAAACAGACTATTTTTTTAGATAACCACCCATGACATCTGATATGCAGCTCTTAGAAATTTTATTATTGAATGTTTGTATTCTAACGAAGAAAGATTCATAATCATGATTTAGCGAGTCATTCATCGTTTATTAACATAAGTAGGTGCACAAAAGCATGAATTCAATGTCTTTTCTCCGTAATTCATGTCTCGACAGCATCTAATTGCTTCATATGTAGCTTCTGTTTTTTGCATACATTTTGTTTAAAGTAATGTTCAAATGACTTCACGGATGAAAATTCACTTGTGGATGGAAAACATAAGAACACGTTAATCGTCACCCACTTTTCGAATCCTTATAGATACGTCTTGAATAATTTTTCAATATTATTCACAGATCTCACGAAGCCGATGAACATGCATCGGAAAGTTAGTCTATCGCACTTCACCTCATACTACAATGAGAGATCAGACTAGGTAAAGAACTTGACTTTGAATTTTTAGTCGCCTAGATCGTCATTTCTACAGATCACTCCATGTCTCATCGGACTACAATGTTGATGACTAAATTCTCGAGACGAGAAGCGGGGCGCCACGGTCTTCTGAATAACTAAAATCCGATTTTCTTTAGAAATCCCATTTAGAATCCGATGATGATTGAGTCGTGAGTGATAGAGAGCACTGTTTTCGACGATTATTTAACTATAGAATACATTTAAGATTCCAACATACTCAATAGGCATAGAGCAAAGTACGCACACAAGAACGTACGCAAGGTCATATGGAGAAGAATGCACAGAAACGGTAACATATGTGGACGTAGAGGAAGGCAAATTTCATTATTAAAATATAGATTGATTTATTGGTGACCTATGCATTTGATTTTTCTTACAAACAGATTGTTAATTTTTGTCTAAGCATGTCTTCTCAATAAAAGAATGGTACAGCAGATGACATGATTTCAAATATTGGATGTCTTTACAATTAGACCGAGTTTTATTTTGAAGGGTTTTAAGAGTGAATAATTCAAGTAGCGTCAAAGTGCATATGCCTAGAACAAAGTCAGCCTTTGAAAAACGAAGCGATCAAAGGCTTATGCCGTTTTCAAAAAGGAAGTACTGTGACTAATTTTCTTCTTAGCACGAATGAAAATTAGATTGAGACTGGTAATATTAAATAGTTTGAAAAAAAGAATTTCGATTAACATAACATGGAAAAAAATTAGTTTCTCTCAAGCTGACGCAAAGCTTTAGGCAACAACAAGTAAGTATGCCAAGTCGATTCATAATGTTCACTTTTAGTATCAAATTTTATAACTCTATAATCCATATAGATACGTAGCAATATCAATGCTTAGATTGTTGTAAGATGTTAATCAAATAACTTAGAATTATTTCAAAGCTAAAACCCAACATCATTACTATTTATGATGGCTCATAAATTTTGTCTTATTCTAATTTGAATTGCTAGAACATGGGCCGGTTAATATTGAAATCAGCTAGAAAACATTTTTAATTTTTCAATTTCAATGTATTCGAATGTTTAATATTTGTAGCATTTTACTTAAAAGAACTGGCACCAAACAGCAGTTAGCTTACGCTGTAAAATTTTCTTCCCCCGAGAAATCTAACAAATTAACTTTGTACGCACAGTTATTTTAACCTCATCCTGTTCCCTTGTTGTTTGTCTTTTGAATATTGAAAAGCGTTAGTCATTATCTGCTTTCAAACAGAATTTATTTGTTAAAAAATAAAATTTACTTTATGCCATCAAATCAAAAGAGCTATCCTCCTTGAATATATGTTTGTTATTGAAGTCAGCGCCTGATTCATTGATGACAACTTAGTTTCATTTTCATCGATTCCAGTATCGATGTAAAACTAAATTTAGGAATCGAGAATAATTCGAGGAAACAACAGCATATTACAATAAAATGAAGTCTCACGATGAGAAGCAAATAGACGAGTGAAAAATATGCATCTATCCAAACATTGTATCGTACAGAAAGCATTTTTCTTTACAAAAAAAACAAGTATTTAGCAACGAAAAGCTTTAATACTATAATTTATCACATACGATACGAGCGACACTATACCTAGAACAAAAAGAAAATAGTTTGATTTAGAGGCAGTTATTTTTTCAAGACAAAAAAAGTACGTTATGACGTTATCGATAACTATAAAAGAGTAGGTATTTATCTATTATGGCATGATTTAACAGTATTTGGTATGAAGGACACGTATTGAATATGTACTTTTATCATATTCTATCTGTTTTATTTTAATATTTGCAAAGGCTCTATTGTACTTTGCACTTACATTCTTGCTTCTACTTTAGATTTCTGTTTCGACGAACGCCTTCGAGCTCAAGAAAATCGAACCATGTCCAGTGTTATAACAAAAAAGCAACTGTTCAAAGTAGCTGATTTAAACTTAGCTGAATGGGGTCGAAAAGAAATCACATTAGCCGAATATGAAATGCCCGGCTTAATGCAATTACGTCGTATTTATGGTCCTCAACAACCACTTAAAGGTGCACTTATTGCTGGATGCCTTCATATGACTATTCAAACAGCTGTACTTATCGAAACATTAGTTGCACTAGGCGCTGAAGTATAACTTTATTATAATCTAATAAGTGCTGTGTCTATAATTTTTATTATATTCTTTTAATAGGTTCAATGGAGTAGTTGTAATATTTTTTCCACACAAGATCATGCAGCAGCTGCTATTGCTAAAGCTGGCATTCCAGTCTACGCTTGGAAAGGTGAAACCGATGAAGAATACATTTGGTGTATTGAACAAGTATAGATGAAGATTTTTTCTTTGTCTCTAGAAACACTACACTCCTTTGTATATGACTTTGATTATTTTAGACGATCTATTTTGGTGATGATAAGAAACCATTAAATATGATTTTGGATGATGGTGGTGATTTAACTAGTATCGTTCATGATAAATATCCAGAATTAACAGCAGGAATCTATGGCATAAGTGAAGAAACGACAACAGGTGTACATGCACTCTATAAAATGCTCAAACAAGAGAAACTTAAAATACCAGCTATTAATGTTAATGACTCAGTAACAAAATCGAAATTCGATAATTTATATGGTTGTCGTGAATCACTTATTGATGGTATTAAACGTGCAACTGATATTATGATTGCTGGAAAAGTAGCTGTTGTTGCTGGCTATGGTGATGTTGGCAAAGGTAGTGCACGTGCTTTACGAAATTTCGGTGCTCGTGTTCTTGTGACAGAAATCGATCCAATTAATGCTTTACAAGCGGCTATGGAAGGTAAAAAATTGTTCATTGTAAAATACATTCTCGGTTGTACTTCAATCGAAAGTTTTTGATAGATTTTGTGAATAGTTGATTCGATGTTATATGAGTAGACTCTATCGTCGGGCGATATATTTTAACTTTTACTTAGAAAAATTATTTCGCATAAATTAACTGTAGCATGTAAAATTATTTTCAGGCTACGAAGTAACTACAATGGAGGAAGCAAGNAAAGTAGGACGAATTTTTGTAACAGCAACTGGTTGTAGAGATATTATTTCATCTCAACATATACTTGAAATGCCTGATAATGCAATTGTTTGTAACATTGGTCATTTCGATATTGAAATCGATGTTGCTTGGTTAGTTAAAAATGCAGTTTCGAAGGAAGTCGTCAAACCACAAGTACGTGACTAATACAACGAAAAAGAATTCGAATAACTAGGATGTTTCTTTCAGGTTGATCGATATCTATTACCTACCGGTCGTTCAATTATTTTACTTGCCGAAGGACGTCTAGTGAATCTTGGTAAAATTCACGATATACAACTTCATGTGTGTGTCATATGACTGTTGTTCTTTTTTTTCTCATGCTATCATAGGTTGCGCTCATGGTCATCCAAGTTTTGTCATGAGTAATTCATTTTCCAATCAAGTATTAGCACAAATTGAATTATTTACTAAACAAGGTCAATATGCAGTCGGTGTTTACGTCTTACCTAAGAAGGTAGAAATCAAAAGATTTCACTTTCTTCCTTTAATATTGCTGCATGGTTCTTTTAATTTTTAGCTTGATGAAGAAGTTGCCGCTGCCCATCTTGATCATTTAGGTGTTCGTTTAAGTAAAATGACTTCGGAACAAGCATCATATTTAGATTTAAATGAACAGGGTCCATTTAAACCTGAACATTATCGATATTAAATCATCGAAAATAAAACTGAATCTTTCACTAAAGCTTTTCTTTTATTTAGTCCAATAATGTTATTGTGATCATGTTTGTATCACATCAAGAGAAAAAAAGACAAATAATTATTAAAATAAAATCTATTAGAATATAAACAAATGATGTATTTTTTTTTGATTGTATCAGTTAAAAACAAAGAACTATCTGAATGATTTTATTGAGCAATGCTTCAAATATGTATTTACGTCGTACCATGATTCTAGTGAACGAAAAAATTAACGATGAGATTGAGGAAGCTTTTGTATAGCTTGTTCACTATCAAAATTCTGCTAGTCATTCACTTGTAGATTTATTACTTCGTTTTTTGTTTCATTCCATAATTCAATAATATTAATCTTTTCAAAAGAAATGTGTTTTATTTTATTGTAAAGATGCTATTGCAGCTAACAGTAATGATTTTCTAGGTCGTTTAATTGCAAATATACCCTAACTACGAAAAAAATTATCGTTCATTCAAACTTTCTATTGGTATGCTTGACAATGTGAATTATGAATTATGACTTGTGGAAGATCTAAACTCTTCCTCTCCGAAATTAGAAAGAAAGGTTCGTACTTGCTGGAACTGTCCACTATTGCCATACGCGCACACAGATGTACTTTTGATTACAACATAATATAAATGCATGGCGAATATTGAAATTACAAGATAAAACTGTGATCATTTCAAGAAGAATGTCCTTTTCTTTTTATTGAAAAACATATACGTACTTGTATTGCTTTTACTCATGAACTATTACTAACATCATCACATAGAGAGTAGCATGCATTCGAATAGATTAAATTGCTGACGAAGATAACCACTATCGATATACGCTGCTCTTCAAAATGAGAAAATAAACATATGCTTCTTGTTGAAAAGGGTTTTTTCTTTTCGTTGTGAATTTGATAACTTTGCATGATTCGAATCTAGAAAAAAAGTATTATGCAAGAAATAACAAAAAGTCATTTCTACTGTGCGATTCGAATTTGATTTCGAGTTGGGCCCATACGATAGATCCTTATGAGATATTAAATACATCCAATAGCGTGAAAAAGTTCACGTTAGAGTCGTGATGCTTTTTACAGCAAAACTTGAGTTTCTAGTACAATAAAGGCTTGAGAGTCTGACCCATGCTATCTTTTTATCTCACAATGTTCTCTTCGTGTAGACCTATGTAAGGCTCGAATGCTTTCAAAACATACACTACATTCATAAAATGAATAGTTCATTCACAGAAAATGAATCATTTTTATGAAATGTAATGCCTGAACGAGAAACTGTTTTTTCTTTACGAGATAAATTCGAACTCGGACGTAAAAGCATTTATACTAACAACAGAATTGAGAATGTCAGTCGGTTTTTTTTTCATCGATTTCTACAGCCACTTCACACTTGTGTGCTACGAATATACATTTGTGTTTTAGTCGAATTCATTATTTTATTTCATCTGGTAAAAAAAGAAATAATCTTTTAATCATAATTTTTTCGACCATGTATTCATCATTTCTTTAAATGCTTTTCAGCCATATGATTTTAACTTCTGTTTCTAATGCTCGTTGATGTCATTTAAAAATTCGATATTGTGGAGAAAAAATCAATTAATAGTTCGGTATTGAAGACGTATGTGCCCTCTTTTGTTTTCAGCCCGAACGTTTGTCTCATATCTAAAGCGATAATAGAAATGTATTTCTAGCAAACAAATCGCCTTCGATTTCGAGATTGTGACATCATTCAATAATCGAGATAGAATAATAAAACAAGTGAGTCGTATATTCATATTTTACATTTGATTAATTAAATCATTTTTTTATTTTCCTTTAGTTAAGCAGCTTTTCGTCTTGACAAAATCATAATCACGCATGAATGCAGTGAAAAATTAATTTCAGAGTTTATTGTAAATCTTCTCTTTAGGAATTCGATTAACATGGTTGTTTACACTTCACTATGAATGCGTCTATTCAGTACTTATTTCATATTCCGAGTTTTAGCACGTATTCAAACAGAATTACAAATTTCAATCATAAGACTAAAACAGATAATAAATTATTTCACTGTAATCCGTCATTTAGCTTTAGTATACTTCGC
This sequence comes from Rotaria macrura, assembly GCA_900239685.1. Taxonomy (NCBI): domain Eukaryota; kingdom Metazoa; phylum Rotifera; class Eurotatoria; order Philodinida; family Philodinidae; genus Rotaria; species Rotaria macrura. Next base: position 101,704 of record OENT01000142.1, read on the forward strand.
ATGTTAAAGAATAGGTTGTAAGGAAAATCTTTACTTTTAATGATTCTTGTTTAATAGAGGTAAAAGAATTTCTCTTAATGAAATCTTCTTAGGAAAGAAAAAGAACAAATACCTTTTGTCACAGCTAACACTATTATCTCTGATGATAAACAATAGACATACAATGCAAATAAAATAATAACGCATTTCCGGTTCAATTGTCAGCGACATACACTTTCTTATTTATCTATTTCCGATTGTTAATAAAAATTTCAATAGAAGTATGACAAACAATCATCTACCATTACTAATCAACGTTCTCATCTTTCATATTTTTTCTTTATTTTACATGTCGAGCAAATGATAACATATAGTGACTGCAAATAATACTTTTGTTTGATTCATATTACGAATCAATAAGACTAATGCGAGATTATTCTAGTTTACACATCGATGAACAACAGAAAAGACAGTCAGTTTTCATATAATGAGTGAGGGTGGGATGGGATGAAGTTAGAGATGATAGTAAAATTTTCAGGAAACTCTTCTTCAAGTAACAAGTGAGATACACATGGTAAAATTTAATTCTATGTAATGTGATAGAGTATTTCAATTATTTTCAGCTCTTCATGATACATGATGATGGATGAAGAGCTGATTACAATGAGTTCAAAGTTGACGATCAAATTCGAAAGCTCGTATTTATTCAATCAGTAGAGATCGCCCTTTAATCTCACGGGAAACTGTTCGAAAAATTAGGAAAGTCGTAAAGCGCATGAGTTGTAACATCGACGGATTTTATCTCGAGCAATCGACAAACTAGATCTTTGTTTATTCAGTCTAGAAAACACTAATGAGAATAATGATTATTCTACAATAATAAAGTATTCATTAGAACAAGAAAAAAGAAATCTTCTGTCATAAGCTTATTATTATATGACATCAACGGATCGAATAAGTACTATGAAAAGAAACGCCATCGAAAAAAAATGCGATGAATTTTGAATGCGTAGACAGATGAAAAAAATTGTTGTTTAACTAACAGTAAAATTAATCGAACTAATTTGTAATCTCAATTATCCATCCATCAAAAACAAACTAGTTAAATGTTTAAACAAACAAATAGTAAAGTGCAATTAAATGGGCAAGACAAAAAGATGAAAATAACGAGTAAGAATATGAATAAGAACGATGAAATGAATAGCGTGAAATGTTTAGATGATCGATTTTTTTCTTTGCTTCAATGTTCAATTAAAAATCGAATAGTATCAATTTGGTAATAAATACTTCAAAATTCTTTCTGTCTATCCCTAAGGTGATGGTTGATATTTTCTTCTTACGTAATAGGCGAGAAATAAACACGATGATTTCAAATTATCGTCAATATTATGCTAGAGTCATGAGATTCTTCAATTTGAAATATTTGTATTTCTCTAAGCAATTATATCGATACTAATCTGAATGTACATAATTTAAAGATCTTCGTATGAAGTAAATTATGTATTTTGCTAATTAACACATGGTTTCACATTACACCTTCGTGTCTCTGATTTTAATGTTAAAAATACACGAGAAAAACTCCGTCATGTTCATGTCTCATTAAATCTTTAGAAGAAAATAACTGTTTCAATAGAATAGTTCATGAGAAATAAAACATAAAGTGGATTACGTGAACGTGCGTGGTGCATGGAAAATAAACAAATTACTACTAGTTACCAATATGAAGTACATGCTTCATGTTAAAATATATTTTTTATTAATAACGTCTCTACAAAGCGTTGTAGACACAAGATTATTTTCTATTGTTGCCTTTCTCAGACGCTTGTGAAAAGCAGAAAAACTTGCTATGTGTGAAATGATTCTTTACTGAATTCTGATTGATCGCTTTCTTTGTAAGACAAAAACAAAATGGCATTAATGCAAAATGTACGTGCAACGTTGAAAGGTCTATGACAACAAAACATGAAAAGAATTCTATGCACTCGAATAATTTGCAACCGATTTTTAGCTTGAATGCCTACACGCACTAGTCACAAAGATACTCTTGTTCCTCAATCCCTCTCTAAAAAATCGACTAACTCTCCTGTTCAAGTAAATGAATAGAATTCAACTGTCTTGCCAAAATCTATTCCTCCACCATCGATACCATCAACAAATCAATCGATAGATACTCGTGTCCAAAATACAGACATTGTTCCAAATGCGCGTATTGTTATAGTTCGTGGACTGAGTCATACGAATACTGAGAAATTAGAAGCAAATGAATCCGAAAAATCAAATGTAGTCCCGCTTAAGCCAGCTTTAACTGATGGAGTAAGTATTTTAATTATAAGCTAATCTACTAAGCACATGCAATACGAAACAACATCACACTAGCGTACATCTATTTATTTTATACGATGTCCAATACTCCAAGCAGAACCAGCAAGAATAACAAAGCTATATCAACGATCAGACCATAATCTATCAACAATAGCTACTACTATTGATTCTACGAACAACAATCAGACGGCAAAAAAACCTAAGACTACAATAGAAAATAATATTTATTCACCGAGTGAAGATTATTTATATATCTCAGATCGAAAAACGTTTGAAAGTCCTCAACAAGACTCAAATGTCAATCAAGATAGTCAAATTTTTACTGTTCCTTCTCCCGAAGATTTAAAATATCATTCATCTTCGCCATTACCATCTTGTATGTATCAACAAGTTGTAAATCGATCATTAAAACATTTAGTTAGTTTAGATTATGAAACCTGATCGATTTCAAGACATGCTTCTCGTAGTCGAAGCCGTGTGTCTCCATCACCGATCACTGAAGAAGAACTTCAAGGCTATTATAGATTATTATAACTCAAATATTCATAATGATCTAATATAGATATTGATCAGCAGTCAAGCTTTTTAGGATTTTTACAAAGAAAGAAAAAACCTGCAAGTACTAATCAATCTTCTTTGCAATCAAATGAACATGAACAGCAAACTATTGAAAATATTCGTCCAGCAGTTACCAGACAATCTGAAAGAAAAATATTCCATTCTCCACAATGGAAATCTTCTAAACGAATCGTTCGTGTTAATCCAGTAGATAAAAGTAAGACTGTTAAAGAAAATACATATTTGAATGGAGCAACAACTACATCAGTGAAAAATAGCTCGACGACTTTGAAGGTGATTACAACACAAATAAATATAACATAACAATACTTATTCGATGAAAGACATTCGTATATTACTTCATAATTATCAGTAACGACGACAATGAGATTGTAATGATGACAATAATTACGAATACATTGAACTTAAATAGAATACTGCACTGGTACAGATATGCAAGTATAGAAAAATATTGAGAATATTAATCTTAGATTCATTTCGGTTTCGGTGCTTGGCGAATTCGCTGCAGAGACAATTGGTTGCCGGACAGTTCTTCGCATGAACAATCAGTCGCATTGTAAATAGATTAATAGGATGTGTCACATGTATGTTTTCTTGATTGGCTTAGGTAAAACATAATTTCTTCATTGAATAAACCGTGTCTTCTTGATTATGAATAGTTTTCCTTAGTCGGTGGAAAAAAGTTTCCACAATCAAGCTGTAGCCGAATAAACTATCGGACTTCGAGAACTTTGTTATCCTGAATAGCGAAAAACTGAATAATCCAATAGTATCTTGGAAATTGAAGGAAAAACAATTAATTTCTAAAATAACTAAAAGAATGAATCCTCACAGTGGCGAGGCATTACGAATAACAAAAAACTTATTTATTCTATCGGGAAGTGATGAGTACAATAAATAAATTTTCAAACGAGAAGAGAAAGCCTTCTCTTGGTTCTAAAGGTTATATTGAAGTTGTAGAGCGAAAAACTGATGCGATGTAAATTTTTCGAGGCCGAAATAGAGACTGCAAAGAAAAATTAAAATCAGTTATTATTATCTTGATTTCTGTATAAATTGTTATCTTCTATAAATGAAGGCTACTGTTAAACTCTACTTTAATTTCATCACAATCGATGACCTAAGTCACAAAATATTTTTGCGACGAATTGTCTCGCGACGAACTGTGCCCAGTCATCTCGATTTCTTTGATCGTGTTAGACTTGTTGTAGAAAGATAAATTCATTCAATCAGCTATTATCATTAAGCTTGCTATAAACAAGAAAATCGTACATGGCATGAGGGGATAATGCTTGCTTTTGATTCAGATGTTATGATGCTCATAACTTTTGATCTCGTTTGGTACATTTCAGAAGAGAGGACATTCTTTGAGATCGTCTTTTTGACAAAATAGAGGAATATGAAAAGCTGAATATGGAGATGAGCGGTAGATTCGAGTCAATGACTATCTCTTTCGAAGTAAAGCTAGACGGATCTGGAACTTTAAACGTCTTCACATTCTGATATCTTATCCGAATGTAAATTCATCTTTGAGAGATAATGAAACATTTTTTCCCACGTTTATCGAAACATGCTTGTCTCGCATAATTAATCCAATTTAGTTTAGCTAGTACCAAAAGAAAACTTTTGGTTGCATGTCAAATTATGAACCAAAGACATTTTGGTTCATTTGATAGAGATTGATGAGGTAAAGGTGAGATTAATTTCGAGTTAGATTCTTTTTACACTTCTGTACGTTCATGTATATTTTTTCTCGCAATTTCTAGTAGAGCAGATCTCATTACTTAAACATGAAAATATCCCATGAATATGTACTGAAGAAAATAGTCAAGGTCGAAAGTGAGACGAAACGAAATGGTACAAGAAACAATAAAGTTTTTTTCTGTTCGTAGGCGTGCTCCAAACAGTTCCCATCAATGGTTCCTTGCCAGTTACAAAACAGTTCTATGACTATTAAAAATCTATAAATAGACTATGATAATAATACGTTTTGTTCTTCCATTGAACTAAATAAAATGAATAAGTAAAAACATGACTGCACGAATGTGAATGTTACAGTTGAAGAAGTATCCATGTGACTTTTAAGAAGTCCAGAATCTTGAAGGACCTATCCAGTGATTTTAATTGCCTCAAAAAATGAAGATAGTTTTGTTAAGAGTACGTCCTCAACTTCAGAAATTTTAATTATCAATATCAGATTCAAGTGTTATAATTACTAATTAATTTCTTTTTTTGTCAACTGTTTAGTACCGATTTTCCATTACTTGGTTCTAGCAATATATCAAATTGCATAGCTATCGATTACGAGACTACATGATGAAATCTCGGAATAGAATTCAATCGAGACCCTTTTTCCTTGTCCGTTACAATTGTTTAATATCTGAACAACTCATTTATTTTTAGAGCAAACCATTAATAGAGAAAGCAGACAATCAATCTCTATTGGATGCTTGTCTTGTTTGTCTATCAACACGAATATATTTAGTTATTATTATATGTATAATTCTTATTCTAATTTGTTTGGCTCGTGTGGGCGTAGTTGCTTATTTTCTTGGCACTAGTAAGTTTATTTTTCCATCTAATCGAATAATTTTAATAAAAAGAACAAAATTTATCTCTATTAAATTTAAGATTCTCAAGCAAGTCGCATTCCGGAAACTGTTGGTATTGTTATTGGGATTGTGCTTGCCCTGATAGTATTCGTTTTCTTATGTTTCGTACTTTTATGTATGATTGGCCGTTACGATCATTTTTCAATTAAAATTACTCGTTCAAATGTTGATGGAAGAGTTTCTGTAATCACACCATCTACTCGTCAAAACTCTCTTGATCATATCTCTCGTGATCATTCAGAAAAATATAAATCAAATCAAACATCGTCAATAAATTCTTTTTCTACAAGAAAAACGACTAAAGAAAACGTAATTAACCGACGAAAATCAAGAATCAATGATATAAAAAGTAAACCAAATGCAAAACATATTGTCATTGAAATACCAGAACGTCTGTTAACAGTGAATATGGATTCGCCAAAATCAAAGAAACGACTAATGAATAATGTAGTCAATAATATTGGATGTGTTGTTCAAGATGCACAACGTTGCTACCGTGGTGATGTTCCAAATAAAGTTGCTATCAAAGTTGATGAAACTGTTAAACAGAAAGCTTGAAAATTTTTTCTAGATTTCTTTTCTCATTGTGTTCTTTTTTTAATAATTTTCTTAGAAAATATTGGTTCTTCACTTTATGTGTTACTTGTATTTTGTATTCAAAAAAAAGTTTTCAATAATGTAAAGAAAAATAGTAATGGGAAAAATTATGAAAAAAGTAACATCTGTTCGACAACAATCGATTTACAGTGAATTTGTCAATTGTATATTATATGATAATAGTAAAATAATTGACCGAAACAATCTTTCATTAATATCGAGATTCCAATGAAATGTTTTTTTCTCAAGCTTTATTCTTCGAAATTGTTCTAGTTTGATTGAGCTTGCCTAAGAAAAATAACATCACTCAATAATCATTGAACATGTCTAGCATGTATGAATTAACATATTTGACCTGATATGCAAATATTGTTAGTGTTACATTATTTATTTCGTTGAAAAACATCGATTAATTTACGCCGAAATCGATTGAGATTTAATTTTCTTTGTCGAATTCATTCATCAGCAATTATCCATCTCGGATTGTTTTCCATGATTGAAGAGTAGTGACAAGTGAACGTGTTTGTTTTGTAAGTCTATCATCTTCGACTATAAATTAAACTTGAGTCTCAAAAAAGACAATGTATATATATATATATTTATTTATATAAGATTTCGAACTCAGACTTGCAACTTCCTCTTAGTAATTACTACTGAGTAATAGATTCTAATCGTCATCCAATTAATTCTAATACAACTAAAGTCAAAGATTCTTATTATTTTTAACAAATTATCCTGATAAAATAATTATCGAATGTTGTCATTGATTGTCTATAAAATTTCAAATATAATGATTGGTTACGGTTTATTTCCGTTTCGTTTATGTGAATTAGACGGTAAGTCTACTCGTATTATTTTTATTTTGTAAAATTGAATGTTGATCATTTATTCATTGTCTCTTAGTGTTTTTCTTTTTCTTTGTGTTCTTAATTCGTTTCGGTAAATGACACATTTATGGATTTGTCGTACATAGAAAATAGAAGAGAGTAAAAGAATGATGGTGATAGACAAGTGCTCAAGTGAGCGTAATCGAGCGGCAGATTCGTTTGTTGATCTTCGGGGGTGTATGTGTGTCGGTTAGCCAGAGGGCTCACTGACAAGATGGCCAAGTGTGTCACAGCAGTCTCTAATTGAATTCGATTTGTCTTCTTCTATCAAACTTATGTACAACTATTTCTTTTTTATAGGTCTTTTTTTGTCACTCATTTACATACATATACTTTTACTTTTATTTATAAATGAGACCAATTAAAGCAAAAGAAAAGGCTCATTGTATTTGTATGTTAAAAGACACGCTTGATGAGCACAACCGCTATTATGTGTCTATCTCTATTTGAATTCTATGAATATACATGTGTGTGTCGTATTATGATGAGAGCTAGGCATAGTAGGAAATTTCTTTTAATGTACGTGAGTGTGTTTGTCTACCATTTTTCTATGTAAGAAATGACAAGAAGATGTTTCTAATAACATGCTGTCACAGTATTCCGGATTCCGCTTGCTTGATTATAATAGGTGTTCAAATGAATAAATAATGGTTTTATGCATCTCTTCTCTTATTAAAAGTCACCATAATGTTGTCATTACTTGCAAGTATAAGAAAAAACAACGAAATAAACTTCTCATCTACCTCTTCTTCGATTAAATATCTTGCCGATAGGGCACATGTCGGCATGTACATTAAGCGTTCTATCTCAATTTGTTTTATTTTTAATCTCTAGCTAGACAATCATTTATGAGCACAATCTGTTTTGATTCCGATCGGAAATGATATAGATATCGAATTTATTCTTCTGTCTTTCTCTTTTTTTCTCTGCTACTCTTNTTACTACTTGACAAAAGCAAAAGTCTAGTGTGTAAATCATCATCGTTTCTAATCTGTCACAATCATCACACTATATTGACACAAATCATGTGTCTAAAAAATTGCTGAGAAACGAGTCATCTGGATTGAGAGAAGAAGAAAACAACAGAGAAGAAAAAGAAACACGAAGGAAATGAACTTTGGTTTTTTCTTTTCAGTTTTATGTCGTCAATTAAATGTAGACAAAATGAAGAGTATGTTAAAATTACCAGCATCTCACTCTCCTGCTGTGTCGGAAAAATGATCAACCGTTATTATACTGATGTAATAACTAATACAGCTGCTCAAAAGTTTATTTTATTTTTTTAAGACGACGATAGACGGCAAAAGATAAAAGTCTATCTCACTTGAAAAAACCACAGGACTACTAAGTTTCTTTGTCTTCTTATTTTTTTCTCTCTAGCTTTGCCTAGCAGCCAAATGCTGATTGATGTTGCGCCCTGTTGAACGTGAAATGAAGCGAGACAGTTGGAGTTTGTTTCTTTTCTTTGTTGCAAATGACAAAACACAACGACGAGAAAGAAGAAAAAAAAAGTGATCGATTTGTCTGCATCGATAACGCTTCAATGTGCGTCTGATCAGGTTTCTTCTTTTCGAAATTCGAGTAGTTAAAGTTGTTCTTAGATTTGTATAAACAAATGAGAAAGAGAAAAAAATCATTCACCAATCCCGACAACTTTATATTTGTTTTAGAAAAAAAGAAGAAGAAGAAGAAGAAGATACATATATTGTTTTGAAGTTCAAAAAAGGAAAAAAAAAGAAAAACTTATTGTATTTTACCAGGTAAAATTGCTTGTGGTCGATGAATTTTTTCTGTTTGCATACCGAAATGGTAAGGATTTGCTGAATTATTTGATGATGCTGATGACGATGATGGAGATGAAACACTCGGTGGTGAAGACGATGATGTTGCTGCTGCAGCTGCGGCTAAACTAGCTGATAGCATACTACTATAAGGATAATGTGTCGAAAATGCTGCTGCATATGCAAGTGGATTATAAGCAAGTGCCGCTGTTGAAAATTCACTTAATTTTCCTGCAGAATAGGGATAAAGAGATGTTGGAGGTGGTGGCGGTGGTAATAATGAACGACATTTCTCAAGATTTAATGCGAACGAATCATTGATTTGTTGTTGAACAGACATTGTATCAGTTGCTGAATGTGTTGATAAATCGATGGAATCTTTCGTCGTTAAAGAATGATGATGATGAAGATGATGATGTGATGGAGGAGGAAATGTCGGAAATGGAAATGGAAAGCGATCTTTTTTTATCAACGATTTTGGTTTACGACGAGGTCGATATTTATAATCGGGGTGTTCTTTCATATGTAGTGCACGTAAACGTTTAGCTTCGTCAATAAACGGTCGTTTTTGCTCATCATTTAATAATTTCCAATCGATACCTAGACGACGACTTATCTCACTATTATGCATTTTAGGATTTTCTTGTGCCATTTTTCGACGTTGTCCACGCGACCATACCATAAAAGCATTCATAGGCCGTTTTATATGTTCGGATAAAGGAGTATTAGAATTCGATGATGAAGATGATTTATTAAGCAGATGAGGATGCTGGACATTGAATAGATGAGCTTTAAATAGTAAATATCAGTGTATGATTTTTTTTTTGTTTTTTTTTTGAGGATTGTATCAATTAATGACAATACTTACACATCATGCTTGAATAATGATGATAATAAATGAGTCAATCGGAGTTTTTTTCTTTTAAGAAATAAAAATAAAAGCACAGTAAAAGAAACACACAAGATTCTTTTTTTCTTGTCATATACAATAAAAGGAACAGGTTCTCTCTTTCTCTATTCGATAAAAGCCTATTATATTATTCGACGAGCGAGAAAAAAAGAGCAATGAAAATAGTTTCTTTCTCTCTCTCTTTCTCTCTCTCTATGTATATACAAAGTGAAACATAATGACTTGAACTATGTGCACAGCACACTAATAAAAGAAGGAAAAGGAGAAGAAGAGGAGGAGGCCTTTTCTTGTCGTTCTCGTCGCCGCTCAAAATGTGTTATTCAAATAGAGACAACCCAAGTGGAAGAGCGAACGAGCGAGCAATAATAATAATAATAATAGTAATAATAATAATAGCAACAACAACAGCTACCATCTATTTCTTCCCTCCAATGGAAATTAAAGAATACAAAACGAACAAGAGAGAAAGCGCAAGAAAATTAAAAATCGTCATTGGCCATTCATTGCGCTTCTTTTCGCTTTTTTCTTTTCTTTTCTTTTATTCTATTCTATTCTGTTGCTTGCTCGGAAGCGAGAAAGAGTGGCGGCGCCCAACAACAAAGCGATTACAATATGTGTCTATTGGTCTTTGAATAAAAAGGAAAAAAAAGAAAAGGAAGAAGAGGGAAAGAACAATTCAAGCTGTATGTAATAATGACGGCTTGCATCAACCGTGCTCTCAAATGGTACATAAGAAAAAGAAAAATAAAGGAGAGAGTAAAGAGAAATATTGTTAATCGAATGCATACATATACATATATATATATATATTCATCGTTGGCTTGTTTCGATTACCTGAGTATAATGTGTAAAATAGGACAATAAAAAGAGTAAAGAAACGACGAAAACGAATCCAAATGAATTAAATTCTCAATTTATTCATCTCATCAAGAGCGGCTTCTTTCCAATCACTGTTTTTCTTACCTCGTTTATATGTATATACGTATATATAAGAACTTAAAATCTATGAATAGTTCTCATCCTATTAATCCTCTCTCATCCATCAATTACAATTGCGGTTTTTTCCCTTCGTTTGATGAATCTTGTACACATTGTTGTTGTTCTTGTTATTCTCATTACTTGTACATAGCTTGTTAACATTTCGTGCATTATCCTTTTAAAATTATTTTTATTTCCCCCTCATTTAAACGTTTATTTTATTTGCGCAATTATATATATATATATATACATATTTAGTCATTTCAATTGAAGTGACGATTGAACTTGCATATAGACACTTTTAATCTAACCAAAACTATCGGCAGCCAAGTACAATTCGTTGTCGAGTGGGAGAAAAAGAGATGAAGACGACGAGTTGAACGGAAGTAAGCATCGAAAGACGGTTAGCAGCGGAAGCGACTTATTTAGCGTCGACAAAGAAATTACAGTTCTCCCTTTTTTTGCTTCTTCTTATTCAGTGACGAGCAAGAATAATAGAATAATCATAAAGCCCGGGCGTACACACGCGTGTGTGTTGTTTGCCTGGCCATACACTAGTGAACCAACGTCTCACCAATTACGGGTCTATTCAACGGTCGATGATCTTGCAAAAAAAAAGAGAAGAGAAATAGATGAGGAAGATGATGCGAGACAGAGAACGTGACGATATGTATGTATATATGTGTGTATGGCTGTAATCAAATTGCGTTTGGACACACAGCTCCAGGCTGTTGTAATTGGTTTGAAGAGTGCGGATAGAGAATGATGACTGCTAGTAATCATGAATGAAGATGATTGATTATTATTATTTCTTTTGCAAGCCTCAAGGGGTACCACATTGATACTTCTCGTTTTCTTTATTTTCATATACATTGGTCTCTCGTGTCAACATGAACCATGCGGCAAAATATAAACAATTTGTATATACACACTGAGCAAGTATCAATGACAACATCCAACGAGCAGCCAAGTGGGCGAATAATCATCAAATTAAAAAAAATAAAATATTCAATTCGTTTTCCTTTTTTTCTTGCCTACTTTGTGTTATACTAATATTAATATGAATGATGTTTACCATCTTACTCTCTAATCTGATACATATATATGTATATGTATATATTTTTATACGTAGAGAATGACTTAATCATATTGAAATATGTTGAGAAAGTTGTACTCCTCCTTTTCTTGCTCTTTCTCTCTTTGCTAATCCATATATACATGATTGTCACACACCATCTCGTTTTCGATCATTAGTGAGGCTTCTATTTGTTTGTTAGTTGTACAATGTTTGCATGTGAACAACAGAATGTGTATGTATCAAATGGAAAAGAGAGATTAGACGAGAGAAAATTTGACACCTGCAACGATTGATGATCATTTCTTTTCTTCAATACGATAAGAAATCATATTCATTGACGAATGTTTAAATAAGGCAACATGAATATTTTCTTATTCATAAATGATTTTATTGGTACTGATGCGATTAGACATGCATGAATGAACATGTGCTGCCACAAATAATATTACAATTCAATCACTTGATTATAACGGCAAAGTTAATTGATCGAGGAATACGCCTACCATCATATAATAAATGTTCAATAATACTGACAGGTGCTGCTCATGGACAGATCTTAAGAACAAAAAGTGACATAGTAGACAATCAAAAAGAAGTAAATCAATGTCGAATTAATTTTATATGATTTACGTGAAACATATTTTATTGCTCATGGAAAATAATATTTTTGTCGCGAGAAAACTTCTGAAATTTTAATGCAGAGAGATACAATTATTTGTTGCAAATTATTCTATGAGAATAAAGGATAGAAATAATCAGAATCTAAATTGTATTTTAAATTTTAAATGTGTATAAGCCGATCAAGTTAAAAGGAAGCCTTTTCTAATTCACTCTTCTGATTTAATGATCTCTTACATTTAAGTACAGTTCAGTGTCCTACTAGAAATATTCTAAAAATTTGGATTTCTATCGAGATGTAACTATGGCTATATGCTTACATATTTTTTTCACAAGACAGGAGAATTCGAGAAAAAATTGTGAAGTTTTTTGTTTTCGATCGGGAATTTTAGACATAGAAAAGTTAATTGAAGTGGCATATTTAGGTTAAATTCCCCACTCTTGTAGAGGATCTTTTTGCTTAATGAATTATTCGAAAAATCTTTAACATAGGCAATATTTTAGAAAAGAAAGATTTACATCTTTAACATTTATGTCAACTGGCAAGATAAATTTTTAAGATTGATAATTTCTTTTTATTTAAGATTTTCTAGTTCGATTTCGTATCTGTAAAGTTATAGATACGAAATTGAAAACATGCGTACCTACAAATTAAAAAAAAACAATTTGACAATCGAAAGGGAACATCTCAAGAAACTGTTCTAATTCTTCCATTTCGACTACTAGCTAATTATATTCTAGATGGTTATGCATAGAACTATACTATGTCAATAATCGTCTCTTTCATTAAGAAGAACAAGTAGAATGGCTGCTAATATAGAGAAAAATGGAATGAAAGATGTTTTCTAGGCCTCGCAAGTTAACGTGCTTTTGTCATTAGAAAACAAACCATTCACTAACTGCTGACGATTTTCACTTTGTTCTCACCCTTAGCAGGCTTCTGTGACATTGATCATTGATTTAATAGATTTGATTGGTGAATTTGGATAATATTCAAACAGATGTCTTTCCGCTTGTCGAGACAAGTATGTATATACTAATCATTGCCGTTTCGTAATAAGTTGTTGACCATCAAAGAATGGAATTTCTTTTCGCTTACTTTTTTCCTGAATAAATCGACCGTGTACCATTGGTATGTGAAGAATGAAAATCTATTTCTCATCTACAAGTTACAACGAAAAAGCCATAAAAATAAAATATCCATTAACACAAGAAAAAATAACTGGTCTTCATTTTTTTCGATTAAGATATAATCTGTTTAAGAAAATGACGAAAAGAATGAACAAGAATCAATGATGAATTGTTGTTTATTTTGAAAGTGATTGCTATCGAATAATAATGAACATATTCTTCGTGTGTTCTGTTTACTTGAAAGATGATTGTAAACGTATCGAAGGTGTCATTCTTCGATTAACATTCAATAGAACAATGAAGAATATTTTCTTGTGTACTCTTATCTTTAACTATTCTTGTGTTATTATAACACTTCGAAATAACTGAAACTAATAATGATTTGATATGCTAGTTCGAAACAAATGATAGAATGTCGATTATAATTGAATATTTCACTTGNGTTCAATGTTTCCAATGTGTATACTAGAGAAACGGAATAGAATATGAAAATTGAGTTTGTTTGCAATTTCTTTTTCCATTTCGTTTTCATGATTTATGAATAAATACATCTAAACGACATATTAGATAGCTAATTACTATGAAGAATGTGAGAGAAGTAAAATTCAAGTTTAGTGAAACAGTGAAAAAGACATGGATCGATATTCTCGTATCGTTCTAATGAATTTTAAATGAAGAAATGATATTGGTGCTCATCTTTCTTCTCATTCCTCAAATAAATAAGTGTAATGATCGGTTTTTATTCATCGATATAATATTTTAGATGAATCTATCATAATTATGGATTAGTTTTGATAGTCAATACATTAACATCATGAACAAAACTAAATGATAGTCGAAATGTTGTTTTATTAAGATTATATTTTAAATAGTGAATTTTATTTTCTACTGAATAATTCGAAAGGTAATTATCATCATGTTCATATCTTCATAAATTGAATTATAAGTCGAATTGTTTGAATTAAACTAGCGTATATTTGCCATCTTGAATCTATTCTTGATTTTTTTAATCGAAGAATTCATATTTAATAGATAATCGACTGCGTAGTAATGGAAACAATCAGAATTGAAGCGAATCTTTTTATTGTCATCTTTCAACTAAATCATGAATAATCCATAGACATTATCTTATTTCTTAACAAGTATTGAATGCTAAAGTGTATAGTTTTACAATAATGTAGAATATTCCATGCCTCTTACACATATTTCTTGGTATTGGTAGACGAATATTAGTAGTCTTCTTTTTTATAAATACTATAAACAAATACAATCTACAAAAATTATTCTTTATAAGAAAAGTAATAGATAACTAAAGTATCGTGTTTGTTCGAAAAATACATGTGATAATGTACATCGGAGATAAGCGTGATCTTCGATCATAAATGATTATGGGATATACTCGAACAAAATTTGATTCAATCGTATTGAATTTGGCAATTGTTTAGTTTTAAAAGTCAATAGTTAGGTTATTCCTGTTACCAAACGATAGATTATTGAGCTTTTTCAAGGAAATCGGATTTCATTTATCAATAACCAAATCATGAAAACTCGATCTACATCTGTAAAGTGACTTTGTAGGTCAATAATTTTGTTTTTCATGGATTAATATAACATTCTACAAGACGGAAGGCACGGATTCCAAGCAACTGACAACCAACATGGAATCATCTTTACTCATGTTAGTTAACAAAATCACACATCGCTATTTTCTTCTTCAGTGTGATGGTTCCTAACTTAGGAAAAAAATGAGTATTGTTACTTCGATTTAGCTGGTTGCTAATGAGTCTATTAATTAATTGTAGTATTTATTAAAATTATAGCGAATACCATGCTTATTTTCATGAACTGTTATAAATGCTTCAAAGTATACTATGTAATTCTAACATCAAATCTAATGTTAAAACTCGTTTGTTAATATCTAATATGCATCGAATTTCGAAGTCGAAAATTTTCCTTCATAAGACACATCAAATTACGCTATCAATAGTAGTTATTTGTAGATTCAAGTTGTTGAAGGTTGAAAAAATAGAAATATAGTACATTCACGTATTTTATTGATACACCAAAAAATTCATATGTGCACATACTTGCCTTTGCAAAATGCACTTCTGTGTTTCCATTTACTTCAGCAAACAGCGTGTATACTTAAGTTTTTCGGAGATGTTCTTGATGCTCAGATCAGGATTACACATCATAATTGCAATCTCTAATAGTTCTCAAATACTTAAACATAGATAAACTATATAAGTTTGACTGTTTGTTAAAGATACGCTTTGAACGTTTCCACAAGAATACTAGTCGAGGTAGTCTGTTCATCGATTGCGGAAACTTGTTTCAAATAAGAGCAAACTAAAAACATCTCCTACTTTTTATTTCAAACACAACTAATTATGATATTATCACTGGGAAACGAAATTTGCAATAGTCAAAAAATTTTTACGTGGTAATGAACATTTTTCAAGGTTTATTTCAATAGACATTGAAAATTCTTTAAAACCAATGATTATTTGTAATACTTGATGAATAATTTTAGAGATAACCGTATCCTTGTTGATAATTAGTATCTTGTGATTTCAAACTTCCTTTTCTCAGATGATAGAATATTGAAAAAAAAGAATCTGTTTAACTTTGAATTAGACGGCAAACTCATTCGACAGCATTCCTCAATTATTATTCTTCCATTGACCATACACAAGATCAATCGATTTATCTTTATCAAGGTAACTGAAAACTACTAACGTACATACTAAAATCGTTCAGACTCAAAAACTCTAAATATCAGACATTGTTGCTATTTCTTCTGCTTTAGGAAAAATAATTCTTCTATTCAAAGCCATTTCTTATATCTTATCTAATTTTTGTGATTTTGAAGAGAATATTTTCTTTTGATAATGTGCCAAATTTTCTACATATTCAAGAAAAATTCACACTGATCTTAACTGACGATTTTGTCGTGTGAGTAGTTTCTTTTAAACATATTTACTGGGTTTAAACTATGTACGAACAACAGAAAGTATATTTTACTCAATTTTTTACCCTGTCGTTCACTGATAGGTCACTTTGGTTCTCAAAGAATACTCCCGAATACCAAAGAAATGATGTTTATAGTGTCAGGTAGAATCATTCTAGTTATTCTAGGCACTTTCTTGTTTACGCCGCATATTTTTATGTTTTCGAAACACGATGAATGATATATGAGGTGATTGAAAATTTCACATCGTTCTACTTGAAGAATTATCTATTATATTATATGAGAAATGCAGGTTCAGAATACGTAGCCCAAAACTATTTTTGTATTTGACCAGTGTATTTGGTCGATATTCATCCAGCCAACAGTCAATTGCTATGAAACCATTTCATTTCCTAATCAAGTTGTAGTTTAAAAGGTTATCTAGAATAAATTAAAAGTAAATCGTTACTGTTGAAGACAAAAATATCGAAATGATTTTACTGGATACACTCGGTGAATATTTTTCTAATTGTATTTTATTTCAGAAGTCTAAGACACCTACAATTAAATGAACTTTCTCCTGGGTGCTGTCAATTGTTAGCTGCTATCTGCTGCAAAGTTGGTTGCTATCGAAAGTAAAAAAAAATTTGCTTGTGTTGGTGTATTCTATCTAATGTGTTGCACGCCATCACAAGAACTACACTACTTTAAATAATTAAAAGACCATGTCAAAACCGTTTACATTTTCAAACATTTGATTTTTTATTCCTTTTGCAACTCGAACCAGAAACCAACAGTCAATGACTAAAGATTAAAAAGGAATAGTATCAAAATTGCCATTGAGTTCCTTTTCAAATTTTCAAAGATAGTACGATAGAAAATAGATTCGCCCACTGAACCCATCGTTGTATTGTTCATTGATACCGTTGATGTTTGATTTCTGAAAATCGTAGTAGTTTTATTCATCGAAACCGTTGTGGTATTATTTCCTGAATTCGTTATTATTGACCCAGAGACTGTGGTAGTTTTATTCATTAAACTTGTGGCTGCCGTAGTTACTATTACTACAGTTGTTGTTGTCGCTGTGATTGGCGTCGTCGTTGTCATTGAGGCTGGCGTTGTAACCGTGATTGGCGTCGTCGTAGTCATCGAGGCTGGCGTTGTAACCGTGATTGGCGTCGTCGTAGTCATCGAGGCTGGTGTTGTAACCGTGATTGGCGTCGTCGTAGTCATCGAGGCTGGCGTTGTAACCGTGATTGGCGTCGTCGTAGTCATCGAGGCTGGCGTTATGTCCGTGACTGTCGTCGTAGTCGTTGATGCTGTTGTTGTGTCTGTACTTGGACTCGGGATGGTTATATCCTTTGGCATCATTTTCGTGTCAGTAGCAGATCTTTTGTTTTTATGATATATGCGTGCTACTTTTATTGGAACCCTTTGAAGTATTTTTTCATGATTTTTGGAAGAAGAGTTTATCTCTGCTCTTGAAGGCCATCTTGTTTCATGCATTGAGAAAATAGTCGGTCTTATCGCTGAGACATCGACATTTGATCTAATAAATGAAATGAAGGATGACACACGTGTATATATTACCGGGTATCCAATTTGAGAACATCCCATACGACCAGATTTTATTCCGACTAGTATCCAACGATCATTGACCAAAGCGAATAAGGGGCCGAATCTATCACCTTGGCAGATATCTATCAAAAAAACACGGTCAATTAACTATATTAGAAATGAAACAGTAAATAAAAATGCAGCATTACCGCCATTAGTAGATCCAGCACAAAATTCAACCGATGAATTAGTGAGCCCTGCTTTTATGCACTCAATTGACATTGATGAAAAAGTTTGGACTGTTCTTTGTTGAAGATGTATAGTTACAACAGGAGAAGATTGTTTCGTGACATCCCAACCTATTGATACTAAGTCATCACCAGTTTTAAATGGATCTTGACCTTGTTCGGGCAAGCAAGTGAACGATATTCTAGAATTCGAAGCAATGTTGAGCGGAGAAATTCGAAGAATCGAAATATCATTTGTGGTAAGGCTATCATCATAATCAGGATGGGTAATCGCTGTGATTACTGATAGATTCTGTACAGTTGGAACAGATATATTATAAAAAGTGTTCGAACGAGCAACAATGAACAAAGTTGATAGGCTGCCTATGTATGACTTGATACAGTGCGCAGCTATTAAAATATATTGTTCTGATAGAAGTGTCGCAGTACATATGTGTTTGTCTGAACTTTGAAGAGAAACTATCCAAGCCCATGCATAATCAGGTGTTATTTCTTTACCAACGGTTTGTGATGAAATCTTCGAGGTTGATGATGGGCAACCGCAGGAGAAACCTGGATTACATTTAAATGTGCTAGTACACGTCGATTGAATTAACAATAGCAGAGTACATATGAATAGAAAGAGTACAGCCATTTTTTCAACGTGTACGTTTGTGAAAGAAGATTTTTTCTCTTAATATATGCTTTTGCTAAGAGTCACGGTAGAATGCCTTTGCATACCATAAAATATGTGTATTCTACTCCACTTCATTGATTCATGATGGATGTAAAGAAAATAGAAACGAAAATTAAAAAAAAATCGTAATAATAATACTCAGTGCATCAAAATATGTTATGATGAAAATAATATTCTTTTATGGCCATAGGCTATTCAAAGTGAAATTTTCATACCTTTCCTGACAACTATGTAAAAATCGTTTTTTTCTGCCTGATAAAAAGCAATTCAATTGCTGTTACCTAGGTCTGTTTCCATTGGATCCTTAGAAACTATGAGAAAGAACTCGACATGAAAGTCTCTGTGTACTTCACTCACGGATTTTCATTCAGATGCAATTAGGTTTATTGATTTCTATGCACACTCGTTGATGCGACATACGAAAGAAAGTCTTTCTGGAAAGTTGTTGTTGTTTTGTGTGGATATACTACATCTTCGACATATTTATTATCCTTATGAGATAAATGTATCAAGAATGCCACCAAAAATAAATTCTTCTCTAAAAAAAAGTAGACGTTGACGTTCTCATAACTTTGGTTATTCTTGAACTAGCTACTATTTTGACCGCAATAAAATATTAAAAACGAAAAATACAGTGCAATAATATCCACTACAGAGTATTTAGCAACGTTCGTATGAAAGAAAGATAAAAGTGACTGTCAGTTCCTGTTGCTTCTTTTTCAATCATTTATTCGTCATATTTTAATGATAGTTTGCTTCAACTCGTAAGACAAAATAGCATTCAAAAAAATTATTTACTACTCAACATCATCAAAACTTGTGAATACGATAAAGAAAATAAAGAATAGTGGCGTCTCGACACATACAAATCTTTCAATTCTCATTTTTCACAAACATTCCCACTAATTTCATTACGCTTTACATGGTACACGTGTTTATGCAGGCCATATAACCTTTATGCCCCTCATGGATGAACAGTTATCGAATGTTTATGATACAAATTAATGAATGCAAAGATTTCATGAGTAGTTTTCAGTAATATTCCAACACGTATCTTTTACTCGGCATGAAAAATATAATTGTATACGTGACCTCCGCTATTTACTAGCCAACTTACATTAAAAGTTATGATTTGGTTTTGGTATTCTTTTTTTTCTAATGAAAATCATATCGAATATTGGTGTCGAAAAGTATGAAAATTTATTTCTCATCCCCATTCAAAGTGAAATAAATAGTATAAATACTATTTTCAATTATAAACTATGAACTGTTCGTAATTTTGTTTCAGAGAAGTTATCATTAATTTCACTAAATGAGACAGAGTGAACTAGCTATGAATTGATTATTTAAAAAATTTTTTTCATTGTATATTAATGTTCATTTTCTTCGTATTCTGTTGCATTGAAAGATGATTGGATATGTATCGAAAGTTACTCTCGTCAAATGATATTCAAAAGAAAAATGAAGAAATATTATCATACGGTTTCATCTTCAATTTCTGTTCTTAATCATCCATCATGACCAAATGACTCTGCAGCTCGAAAACCATTAGCAAGCGACGAGATTCAAACGTCAGTAGATTCAGTTACGAAGCTACTTTAGATAATGCACGGATTTAATTTCCATCACAGTGCAATTGATAAATTAGTATGCTGACAACTTCATAAAATATTTTTTTTCTCTTTTAGATTGTATGAACTTGCATAACTCGTATTAAATTTTCAAGTGATTCAAAGTTTGAAATCTCCATCAATCTAGCTCATGATCCAGAAATGCAACAAGTTTTATTATTTGTTCAAAAGATATGAAGTTTTGATATCAGTCCACAAACAGTATTTATTAGATTTTGAGTAGGGGGTAGTTGAAAGTGAGGAAAATAAACTGGCTCATCTCAAGCAAATTTAAACTAAACATTTTCTGAAGACTATATTGACTGTCGAGCCACATATGATGACTTTGATAGTATCAAATATCTACGAAAATATTAAAATGAATTTTTGATTAGCTTCAGTTTTTTTTAGTGTACTGCGAGCTCTTCTTTTTCTTGACTAATTGGTTCGAATAATATATTGGGGCGAAAACAAATTTTGCTCTCTGCTTAAGTATTAGCTGGTAAAGAAACCATCTAGTTTGTATTTATTATTAATGATTATCATCAGCATTGATGACATTTATTCAATTTGCTTGTTATTATTAGTGAAACAGATTCTTTTCCCACAATTTAGTTTCATTTGTGGATGTCCATACAACAAGGAGCAAGGCTAATTTTTTATTAGCTGATCTTCAATATTCGAATAGGTGGAAACTTAATGCCAAATCTTTGGACACTATACAATAGCTGATGTTCCAAAGTAAGTATGAAACATGATTTGAATATTTTGAATATACATTTTGTATTCTGCCTCTAGTATTTATCAATCAATCAGAGTAGTTACGCCTCCTTGCTTGACACATGATAAATTCTGCATTAAATATTCAAACGAATTATGCTACTTCTACTTAATTACATGTAATGAAATAATTAATCGAAATGCCGATCATAGCTCTAAAAATTGACAATCATACTTCATTTGATATGTTCATTCTTGATCAACTTAATTTTTGAATCGGAAGAATCACTTATACGAATAGTCAACATTTTTCACAAGCCATTATACGACACGACTACACTGTAAAAAAAAGGGCACATTAATATACCCTTTAAGGGTTTATGAAAATGCAACGTATAATAAACCCTTTTTCCGTTTATGAAATTTTTCATAAACCCTTCGAGGGTTTATCATCGTGTTTAAAATACCCTAAAGGGTTTCGGAAAAATTTCATAAACGGAAAAAGGGTTTATTATACGTTGCATTTTCATAAACCCTTAAAGGGTATATTAATGTGCCCTTTTTTTTTACAGTGCAGTCAACATATATCAAGTTCGACTGGTTGATAGTGATTAATTTAAAGTTCTTTTTTTTCAAATATGTTATAACTAGAAAACAATGTTCTATTCTGGGAATTCATTTTTGATTCGATGAATGAAACAAGAAGAAATTATTGAACAAAAAAAACTTAATTCGATAGGCAGAGCAATGTTGATTTTGGATTCTCGCTTAAGATAATCAAAAGAAACGTTAGGTCGAATTCGATTCAATTCAGATAAAAGCAATATATAGTTACAGTCTTTTTAAAATCTTTTCCTACTATGTACATGTTTTACTGACTCGGGAAATCGGACAATCAAATACAGAATTCTTTCGATAAATTTAATGAATTATATAATGATTGTTTCTATGTTAACCGTTTCATTGGAAAATGTGAGAGCTGTAATATCATCAGTCAGATGTCTGCACGACGTTTGCTGTCGTTCTTACTAAACAACACTGCATATATCGACCTTGAATTCAGTAATAATAGTTAATCAGAGCTATTTATCTGAATCATCTTTATGAAACAAACAACAATCGAGTTATCTGTATCTATATGTAGATGAAGACATTTTAGATTTGTTCGGCATTAACAGAAAGAGATTCTCATTATCAATAATTTATTGTTGTTTTCAAATGTTGATAGAAATTTTGAAAGTAAACTTCTGTATAGAAATTTATCCAGAGTTGACTCATATCAAATAGTAATATACGTAGCTGTCAACAAAAACTTTCCCACTATTCATATATGGTATAGCGTATCTTGAACAACTTTAAATGATCTTCTGTGCACGCAATTCATTGAAAGCACAAGTTTAGTGAAGAAGATTTCCTATCCCTATCGATTTTTGATAGTCGACGACAGACAATGTCTGAAATGTAGGTTTTCAAGAAAGTTCTACAGATACCGTATGTCTACAAGATGTAACTACGTGCGTACTACACTTTTCTGCTATTTTTTTACAAATCAACTTCATGATCTCTTTCAATAGTATAGAGAAAGTTCGATGACACATTTCAACTGGAAGTTTTGTGAATAATTAAAAGCTAACAAGAATAATTTTTTTTCTAAATCTTTCAATTATGTTCTGGTTCTTATCTACATCTATGATGATAGCTACACTGACAAATAGATCATGTTTTCAACAACAAATCGTCTTGGATAATTATCATCAACTATAGAAACCATGGACATGAAAATATTCTAATTAGTTCATCGTTTATTTTGCTTGCGTTTATTTCACATAATTTTGATCGAATGGTGATAAAATCTTTGACGAATATCTATCACAAGCGAGGGCATGACTTTGACTGTTTTGAACAGGAGCGAAAAGTAAGATGCATGGTAATGAATCACATGTTGCTTATTCATTCACATGAATATTTGTAAAATCAAAGCACTTTACTATTCGTAACATTTCATGGATTTTTGATTTACTACGCTTATCGACCGAATTGATACCGTAGCGTTCATCAGTTTCTTCAAGAGTATCATACTGATGTTTTAGGCGTCATTCTTAGTTTAGTATACGAAAAGAAAACTTTCAATGCGTAAAATAGCCGAGATATGATCAATTCACTACTTATAGATTCATGCGAGAAACTTGCATCATGAGACTAAACTGCCTTCCAAGGTGCGAATAATATGTATTTAAACTGACAAGTTTATACGGACGTGCAAGTATTTTGAGATATTTTTCTTTTGAAGAGAAAGATAAATTGAACATGTTAAAAATGTCATTTCATTGATTCAATTATGCAAACAAGTTATTACAAATCATTCAGAGAATCAAAATCACCTTATTTGTGATGTACACATTTTATTATTAATTCGAGGGAAAAAATCATGAACAAACAAAAAACCAAAGTAGCACGATAATTATTGCATTATTTATCAAGTTTCTATTGTTGTGCCGAAAACCTATAGATGTAGCCACTGATGCATTAGTATTCAAGCTTATAAACGATGAAAATGATGATACTCGTGTATATATTCCAGGATATCCTGCTAGACCACAACCTTTGCCATCTGATGTTATTCCTGCTAAGACCCATCTATTATTAAAAAACGCCATCAGTGGACCTCCACTATCACCTTGACACGTGTCTTGAAACGACAAATCCGATTAACACATGTATGCAAAAAGATTAGATATCTAATAAAGGCTTACCTTTACCGCCAATAATAGTTCCTGCACAAAATTGTACAGTTGAGTCATCGATTCCTCCTACAATGCACTCAAAAGATTTGGATGAAAAAGCTTGAACCGTCACTTGCTGAAGAGAGCTAGATGCCATAGCAGAAAATTGCTGTGTGATACCCCATCCTATGGCTATCAGGTCACTACCCACTCGAAATGGATCTTCACCTTGCTTGGGTAAGCAAATAAAAGATATTGTAGAATTTGGCGTAATGTTGAGTGGAGCAAATTGAAGAATGGCAATGTCATTCACAATATAGATCGAATCATACTTAGGATAAATAGTTACCTTTATGATTGATCTCTTTTGCATAGTTTTGATGGAGTCATCAAATAAGTAATTCGTACCCACAACGATCGATAAGATTGATATGTCGTTTAGAACATTATTAACACAATGCGCCGCTGTTACAGCGTATTCAGATGAGACGAGAATTGCACTGCATGAATGAAAGCCTGATTTTTGAAGAGAAGCAATCCAACCCCATGTAGAATTAACTACTGCTTCTCCGCCAATAATACGCGCTGTGACAACAGTTCCAAATGATGAGCAACCACATGATAAATTTGGGTTACATCGATATGTAGTAGCACATACCGAATTCAGAGAAGTGATTACGATCAATATGCATAATAACCATGTACGTATCATTTAATAATATGTACAGATGATAGAAGGTTATCATACTAGTTTAGTGTGTTAAACACAGTCATGGCTCACTGCGTATGTTTGTAGTTACTACGAAATAGCTGCTGTTTCATCATTTGAATGAATCACCAAGAACCATCTATCAAAATAAAGTAGAAAAATATGCGCCAGTGATCATGCTCAGAACTAAAAACAATCTAGCATGCTGTCTGTTATCAGAATAATAAATATACAAACATACTTGATGAAAACATGTCCCCTTGACGATGACAATGTGTCAAAAAATATTTCGGTTTTTGAAAAATAGTTTATTTCAAGATATGCATTCATTTTCCTAGAGCCTTGACCATAAGAAGATATTCATGAAAAAGATACAAATAAAATTGTCGTTGACGATCGCTTATCTTCCTGAAACTCTACTTGAAAAACAAATACACGTAGTGTGAGAGAATGTCTATTTATTGTATCATATAGATTCTCTTGGTTGTTTTACATAGTAGTTTATGATATCAATATATCATTTATATCTTCTATTTGACATTAAAAATTGTTTCACTATTCTTTAATTAAATTTTGTCAATAATATCATAGAGACATGCGACTTTAACGATTCCAAAACGAAGATTCTGGATCATCGAATATCGACTGATTAATCATTGCCTTAATAGATAAATTACTCCTGAATATTTTTGAAAACTGAAATTTGAAACTATTTGGCTTCAAGTTATCGGATCTAAAATTGGTTCTGTTGAGAGGTAAAAGTTTTTTTTCTCAAGGTTGACAAGAATCTAACAGTTTTAGATTTTTTGGTTGTGCTATTATAAAAATTTACTTCAAACGTCTGATCCAAGTGTATTGACCTTCAGTGATTAGAAAAATCAGCCACGAAAATAGTGATTCACTATGTAGGGACGATTTATGATATTTATTTCTGAATCTAAATGATTTAACGTGATTATATGGATTTTTTCCAAATTTCAACTCCATGGTCACGGATAGATTGAGTGTGACGTATCAAAAATATTATATCAGTGATACTAGATCTGATAGACACTTAATGAATGCCTAACAGTGATGGGACTGGTTCGGTTCCACGTATTCAGAACCGATTTCTTTTAGAAATATATTCTCATACATTTGTTAACCTGCCGACTAAAAGTAAATGAGCAAAGTATATCTATATTATCTGATGGTATATATATGGGTATACTAATTTCAAGGTTAACTAATTCATCATTCATTTTTATTTATTTTATTCAACAATGTTGGGAGGCTGTCGACCGCCTTGGAAAGGTCATCGTTATCAACACTTAATTTAGACTAAAGAAAATTACACATAATATACAGAAGAATTTTTATCTTTCTCTCTCTTCTGCACTCTGTATCACGAAGGTGAGAAATTCCTCCCCTTAGTACGATGTTCATAACAGAACGAAAAATAAAACTAAGAATAGACATCATTAGTATGTATTATTAGTAATTCTCTTTCATGTAAGATTAGTGTTGATAATGACCTTTTGAACAAGATCGAAAGCCTTCACAATATTTTTGAATAAAATAAATAAAATGATTTTGATGAGTTAGTTTACTTCGAAGACAGTATAGCATATTTTTATAATCTAGCCAACTGCTTCAAAAACCTTCAGTCATGAGTAATAGTTCTGTTCATCGCTCAGTATTCACTTTTACAGACAAAATTTTAGCAGGAAGCACTTATATATATATATATATAATATAAATTGATTATCAATTTGTATTACTTTTTAATTCCCAAATAAATATCTCTCTGTTTTGAATTTAAAAATAATTATTAACGTACAGCAAGAAAGTCAGAAAAAAGTATCTAACTAATATTTCAAAATGAATAACTTTACCGAGATTTTCAGACTTTTCAAGCTTTTAGCCAATCATAGTGGTTACTACCTCTTAAAATGTAAAAAACGAAATAAAATTTAGAATTTCGACAAAATCGTTATATTTTGAAGGACAACTGTTTCCTTTTTAATAGATGTATTTCCCATCATCATTAGGTTACTATTTACACGTGCTTCGTCAATCCGAAATAATATACTAGAAAAGTAAAGAACAAAAGCTGGAAAGTGTAACATATTTAAATTATTTCTCAAACTTAGGTTACTTGATATTTTCACACAACACCCTTCAATGAACAATGACCTGCTAGCTGAAAAAAATTCTACTCTTTGCATTGAGCGATAAAAAAAATCTAATGATTCGTTCTTCATTTCGAAAGAAATTTGCTATCCACTAAAAGTACACTGTAGTCTTTTCCAATTGAAAAATATTTCTAACATAAAAGAGAAAGTACTTATATTTTAAAAATTGTCTGCAGCTCAGCGTTCTAATTCACTCTTAGAACTATCGAAAGTATTTTAATCACGTCGTCAATAAACTGTTATAAATGAATATCTTAAAAAAAAGAGTACAAATCGACAAACGTTGTTTTATCTTTTCATCGGTTCTGTTCTGATCTGATCGGTTTGAGATTTTATCGGTTCGATTCGGTTCGGTTCGAAAAACACACGAACCGATCCCATCACTGATACATAATGATTCGATTCAGCAAAGAAAATGGTTCACGTCTAATTATCGCTTCAAATGATTAAATTACTATCGGCCAGTGTCGTTGGTTCACCTATGGTTTTACACCAATCGAACGGAGCAAGTTTAGAATGTTTGTTTGGAACATAATAAACGAAACTCATTCATCAGAAAGATTAACTGCTGATCTATCAATATTCTATATACTTCAATGAGGTGACAATTTTCTAGCTCGAAAGGTGAACAGCAAAGGTCTCTATGCTCTTTATGTCAAACGCTTCTCTAAACCAATTATCGAATAGATTGTATTCCTAGCAAGTACATTAAAAAGGATAGAAAAAAGATAAATATATACCAACGATCAACAACAGATAAAAATTGAATCTGTAGGAAAAACGACCAAAATCAAGCTCATATATGAATTGATAACTTTCGACAACAACACTCAGATAAATAAATGATTTATTCACGTGACATAACTTTCAACTATGTTCGTTACGAAATTCATTGAATTAGGATTAATTCAGTTCATTATCTATTTCGCCCAAGTATACACGTAACCAATATGATGTTAACAATAAATGCCGACGTATACGACAAGATGATATGATATCGTCGGCTTGTCTGTTCAGATGTGATGAACGTCTCTCTATCCTTTAGTTGGATCTAATGTATGGATGAACTCATACTCAATTTCTAAGTTAATGTTCGCTGACTTGATGAATTTTGCTTTGAGGGAATTTCGATAAAATCGGAAAGTGTCATGTCCCATTTTAAGGCCATTATATACATTTACAGTCATTAGTTTTTCATATACCAGTTATGCATTGATGCGTCTGAAGGAAGTGCTTGAATAAATTTTCCCATTTCCAAACTGCAGAATACGTGGAACGAATAATTTCGCAAATAGATCGAGTTAAAATAGAGTTTCTGGTTTGTAATAAGTTGTTGACCATCAAAGAATGGAATTTCTTTTCGCTTACTTTTTTCCTGAATAAATCGACCGTGTACCATTGGTATGTGAAGAATGAAAATCTATTTCTCATCTACAAGTTACAACGAAAAAGCCATAAAAATAAAATATCCATTAACACAAGAAAAAATAACTGGTCTTCATTTTTTTCGATTAAGATATAATCTGTTTAAGAAAATGACGAAAAGAATGAACAAGAATCAATGATGAATTGTTGTTTATTTTGAAAGTGATTGCTATCGAATAATAATGAACATATTCTTCGTGTGTTCTGTTTACTTGAAAGATGATTGTAAACGTATCGAAGGTGTCATTCTTCGATTAACATTCAATAGAACAATGAAGAATATTTTCTTGTGTACTCTTATCTTTAACTATTCTTGTGTTATTATAACACTTCGAAATAACTGAAACTAATAATGATTTGATATGCTAGTTCGAAACAAATGATAGAATGTCGATTATAATTGAATATTTCACTTG